>JAUJPP010000006.1:4834117-5434117 GCA_030562195.1 Nipponacmea schrenckii
TTCTAAAAATATCTTCAAACTTTTTTTATTTTTTATAAAATTATGTTAGAAATAAAGTGGAGAGAATTATTACCGGTCAAACTTATGTTTAGTTTCATTTTTTGACCAGGGTATATATTATTTATGAAAAATATTATCAAGATAGCTTGCCAGGCAAGGTAATATACGCCCACTGGCAGCATTTATTTCAAATAAAAACTTTTCAGTAAGGTTACAATAAGTTGAATGAATTATTCAACCTACCAACCTATTTTTTTCTAGGGTCTCTGGTTTCATTAAAAACTGTCAAGAATTGTACCTAATAACAACTCATTAAATATTTTTCGGTATTTTTATGATTTGCAATAGGGTTCACCCTTAATAATATTTTGATATTTTTAATTCTTAATAAGGCTCATCCTTGGTTGATATTAAACAATTTCAGCGAGTTTTGTCAAAAAGGAATGTTTAGAGTGTTCACAAGCCAAAAGTTGAAGCGTTTTTGAAAACAGGCGCAATAACTGACACTAAATAATTTTCGATTTATCTGATTTTCAATAGGGTTTATCCTTGTGAGAAAACAAATACTAAAGCCAAGTTTCATCAAAATCCATTCAAAATTGTTCTTTCTAGAGTGTTTACGAGTTAAATTGAACGCGTTTTCAAAAATAAGGTCAATAACTTGTACTAAATATTTTTCGATTTTCAATAGGGTTCATCCTTGGGAGACAACAAATACTCCAGCCAAGTTACATCAAAATCCATTAAAAATTGTTCTTTCTAGAGTGTTTACAAGCTAAAATTGAACGCGTTGTCAAGAACAAGGGCTATAACTGACACTAAATATATTTCTATTTATTTGATTTATAATAGGGTTCATCCTTGGGTAAAAACAAATACTCAAGCCAAAGTTAATCAAAATCCATTAAGAATAGTTCTTTCTAGAGTGTTTACAAGCTAAAATTGAATGCGTTTTCAAGAACAAGGGCAGTAACTAATACTCAAAATCTTTTCGATTTTGCTGATTTTCAATAGGGTTCATCCTTGAGTTATAATACACTCTCACACCAAGTTTCATCGAAATCCATCAAGAATTGTGCCATGTAGAGTGTTTAAGAGACAAAAATCGAACGTGTTTTAAAGAACAAGGGCAATAATTCATATTAGATATATTTTGATATTTTTAATTTTCAATTAGGCTTATCCCTTGCGATATCCAACAATTTCAGTGAGTTTTGTCAACATTGGTCATGAATTGAACCTTCTAGAGTGTTTATTAGCCAAAAAGTTAAATCCGTTTTCAAACACAAGGGCAATAACTGACACTAAATATATTTCGATTTCTTTGATTTTCAAAAAGGTTCATCCTTGGGTAAAAACAAATACTCAAGCCAAGTTTTATCAAAATCCATTAAGAATTGTTCTTTCTAGAGTGCTTACAAGCTAAAATTGAACGCGTTTTCAAACACAAGGGCAATAACTGATACTAAATATTTTTCGATTTAACTGAATTTCAATAGGGTTCATCCTTAGGTGATTACAAATACTCATGCCAAGTTATGTTAAAATCGCTCAAGAATTGTGACTTGTAGAGTGTTTACAAGGCAAAAATCCAACACATTTTATAGAAGAAGGGCAATAATTCGTGTTAAATATATTTCGAAATGTGCTATTTTCAAAAGGGTTCATTCTTGGGTGATATTAAACAATTTCAGCAAGTTTCGTCAAAATCGGTCAATAACTGTGCTTTGTAGAGTGTTTACAAGCTAAAAATTGAACGCGTTTTCAAAAACAAGGGCAATAACTGATATTAATTTTTTTTCGATTTGACTGGTTTTCAATAGGCTTCATCCTTGGGTGATAACAAATACTCAGGCCAAGTTTCATTAAAATCCATTAAAAATTGTTCTCTCAAGAGTGTTTACAAGCTAAAATTGAACGCGTTTTCAAGAACAAGGGCAATAACTCATACTAAATGTTTTTCGATTTCGCTGATTTTCGATAGGGTATATCCTTGAGTCATAACATACTCTCACACCAAGTTTCATCAAAATCGGTCATGAATTGCACTTTGTAGAGTGTTTACGAGCCATTCAAGAACAAGGGCACAAACTCATACTAATTTTTTTCCGATTTTGCTGATTTTCAATAGGGTTCATCCTTGCGTGATCATAAGCACTCATATTAAGTTTCATCTAAATCCGTCAAGAATTACACCGTGTAGAGTGTTTACGAGCAATTGTGGACGGACGGACGGACGGATGTGGGTGACGACAATATACGCCCCCCATTTCATGTGGGCGTATAAAAATTAGTTGAAAATCTTCATATAGTAGAGGGATTATTAATTAGATGGGCAGGGAGACTTCTATTATATTGCATTAAAGAATTAAACCACTCTGAATGCCTCCCCTACCTCCATCTCCCCACTAAGGGAGGAGAGGAACGGTCATCAATGGTTAAGGACTCCATTTGATCTGATAGAGTCACAAAACCCGCTTCACGCTCAGAAGGGGAGGCTTTGTATCATCCTCATGGTTTACGATCCAGTCAAAGTTGACTGACGTCCAAGCGATACATACTTTAGAAATGATCCCTAACAGTATGATCTTAACACCAACTATATTTGACAATGGTAATGATATTTTTCATAAATAATATACACTGGTATTTTATTATTTATAATAAAAAAAGCCTGAAAGATAATTCTTTTTAAACTAGCTATTTCTAGCAAAAATATATCAGGTCTAACTTGTACAATAAAGAAACATTTTCAGTTTTTATTTTTATTGTTATTGTAATTATGTAAAATAGAAAAATGGAAAATTTGACGGTTTATAAGTTTGATAATGACCTCGGTCGTGTATTTACTGGGATATAGAAAAACCTTGAGCTCGAAGTCGAGCCAAAAACCCTCAGCCTCTGCCTTCGGGTTTTTACACGGCTCGACATCTCTCTCGCAGTTTTTCTATATCCCAGTAAACACTTGACCTTGAGTCATTATCTTATACTTCTTATTTCATCAACAATTCAATTTATCTTGATCATGAAAAGTTTGAGTTTTAAAATTACTGCAGATTAAATTATTATACAATCATTTACTGAGAATTTTATATTCATTACATTCTATTTTCTAACTAGAATATTACTCTGGTGTTACCTCCCTTTAACAATCTTCATATTTAGAATATTTTCTGTTATTTTTACTAAAAACAGTTGATTTTTTGATTATCTTAAGCTTTATGATTGATTTTCATTCTAAAAATATCTTCAAACTTTTTTTATTTTTTATAAAATTATGTTAGAAATAAAGTGGAAAGAATTATTACCGGTCAAACTTATGTTTAGTTTCATTTTTGACCAGGGTCTATATTATTTATGAAAAATATTATCAAAATTAGGGGTTGTCAAAAATCTTCATATAGTAGAGGGATTATTAATTAGATGGGCAGAGAGACTTCTATTATATTGCATTAAAGAATTAAACCACTCTGAATGCCTCCCCTACCTCTATCTCCCCACTAAGGGAGGAGAGGAACGGTCATCAATGATTAAGGACTCCATCTGATCTGATCAAGTCACAAAACCCGCTTCACGCTCAGAAGGAGAGGCTTTGTATCATCCTCATGGTTTACGATCCAGTCAAAGTTGACTGACGTCCAAGCGATGCATACTTTAGAAATGATCCCTAACAGTATGATCTTAACACCAACTAAATTTGACAATGGTAATGATATTTTTCATAAATAATATACACTGGTATTTTATTATTTATAATATAAAAAGCCTGAAAGATATTTTTTTTAAACTAGCTATTTCTAGCAAAAATATATCAGGTCTAACTTGTACAATAAAGAAACATTTTCAGTGTTTATTTTTATTGTTATTGTAATTATGTAAAATAGAAAAATGGAAAATTTGACGGTTTATAAGTTTGATAATGACCTCGGTCGTGTATTTACTGGGATATAGAAAAACCTTGAGCTCGAAGTCGAGCCAAAAACCCTCAGCCTCTGCCTTCGGGTTTTTACACGGCTCGACATCTCTCTCGCAGTTTTTCTATATCCCAGTAAACACTTGACCTCGAGTCATTATCTTATACTTCTTATTTCATCAACAATTCAATTTATCTTGATCATGAAAAGTTTGAGTTTTAAAATTACTGCAGATTAAATTATTATACAATCATTTACTGAGAATTTTATATTCATTACATTCTATTTTCTAACTAGAATATTACTCTGGTGTTACCTCCCTTTAACAATCTTCACATTTAGAATATTTTCTGTTATTTTTAATAAAAACAGTTGATTTTGTGATTATCTTAAGCTGTATGATTGATTTTCATTCTAAAAATATCTTCAAACTTTTTATATTTTTTATAAAATTATGTTAGAAATAAAGTGGAGAGAATTATTACCGGTCAAACTTATGTTTAGTTTCATTTTTTGACCAGGGTATATATTATTTATGAAAAATATTATCATAATTAGGGGTAGTTAAAAACTTAATATGGTAGAGGGATTATTTATTAGATGGGCAGGGAAACTTCTATTATATTGCATTAAAGAAATAAACCACTCTGAATGCCTCCCCTACCTCCATCTCCCCACTAAGGGAGGAGAGGAACGGTCATCAATGGTTAAGGACTCCATCTGATCTGATAGAGTCACAAAACCCGCTTCACGCTCAGAAGGGGAGGCTTTGTATCATCCTCATGGTTTACGATCCAGTCAAAGTTGACTGACGTCCAAGCGATGCATACTTTAGAAATGATCCCTAACAGTATGATCTTAATGTAAATTGCCCTTCAATATGCTAATGAAAATTTTCATAAGCAAAAAAGAATGGTCGTTTACAAGAAGAAATTTAAGCAAATGAATATTTTTTTTTAAAATTAACTTAATTTTGTTTTTAAATAACTAATCTTTCACCAATAGAAATAGGTTATTATCTGAATAATACATATAACCATAAAATTTAAAAAAAAATTGAAAATAGCAAAAATAAGGAGAAAATCCTACAATTTACACCACAATGTAAAAGGGAAATAACACAAACTGTATACAATGTACCACGTGTCAACATGACATGTTACTATAAATATCCTTCGTTTACAGTATACTGTAGTCTATATAGCACAGTTAAATAGCTGGTCTTATCACCTTGGCTATTCATAGTACAAATAAAGTGAATACATGTATTGAAGAGACACCAGGGAGATCAACTGTTGCTTTGTTAATGTTTTAAAACACTCCTTTGTATCCTTTCTCACTTAGAACGTAACTATAGCAAGGCATTGAATACAACATTAAGGCAATAAACATATCTGTATACAGGATAAACCATTTTAACATTGGATTTAAGTTATAACACAGGCTATGAGGTTCATTAAACAACTCAAAACATTCTCTTTGAACTGATGAATAAGGATTTAATCTATATAATTGTGTATGAATTTCAGTAAACTGAAAACATCCCCTTTGAACATTATGTATGAATTTCATTGAACAACTGCACACATAATCTTTTTGCATGATAAAATTGTATTTCCCTTATTTTTGTGAATTTTATCAAACAACTGAAAAGATTCTCTTGTAAAATGATAAATTTAATTGATTTATAAAGTTTTGTATGAATTTCATTAAACAAAGGAAAGATTCTCTTTGAACATGACACATTGGTATTTAATTCATAAAATTAAGTACCAATATGAATTTCATGAAAAAACAGAAAAAATTAATTATCTTGGAAATGAAAAATTAGTTTATAAAATTTAACAAAGCAAAATCATCTTTGTACATGGATAATTCATATTTTATTGATAAACCTTTGTATGAATTTCATTAAACAACAGAAAAAAACTATTTTTGAACATGGGAAATTCATATTTTATTGATAAACCTTTGTATGAATTTCATTAAAGTACAGAAAAAATTATTTTTGAACATGGAAAATTCATATTTTATTGATAAACCTTTGTATGAATTTCATTAAACAACAGAAAAAAACTATTTTTGAACATGGGAAATTCATATTTTATTGATAAACCTTTGTATGAATTTCATTAAACAACAGAAAAAAACTATTTTTGAACATGGGAAATTCATAATTAATTTATAAACCTCTGTAAGAATTTTATGAAACATCAGAAAAACTTTTGAACATGAGAAATGGATATTTCTTTATAAGATCTTGTTGAATTTCATTAAACAACAGAAAACATTTAAACATTGATCATAAAATTAGGGAGAATGAAGAATATTCTGTCACCAGAATAATACCATTGAATGAAAGGTCAATTTAAAATCATGTTACCCCTAATTCATTACACCATAAGACCCCAATTTAAAATATAAATCAAGGGCAATAAACTCAAAACCTTCTTCAATCATGGGAATAAACTGGGTTTTTGGCTTAGAAACATGCGCAAAAGAATCTATTCTTTTATGGATCAATTTCTTATATCATATAGAATGGATATAACATTTCAGGGGATGCTGAGGGTTGAAAAAGGGTTGGTGAATCATTGCTATAACATACAGTTGATAAATTAAATCTACAGTAAGATTCACAATTTGAAAAATATACATGAAATTCAATAGAACATTTGAAAATATAAACAAGAAACCAAAACTTACCACTTCTGAATAAACTGCCTAACAAACCATAAGACATATCAATTTTATGTGTGACTTCCTACAACACAATAACAAAAATATTATTTCATGGATGCTGGTTTAGTACAAGTTTAACATTTCCTATAAATAAGCTAAAAACAACAGTGGATCCATCACATCAAACCACTGTAAATGACTAGGATGTGTCAAGATTCAAGAGACACTACTAAACTAATATAGATAAAAACCTACCCTAAGAGATTTACGTAGTTTTTCAATATCAGCAGGTTTACTTTCACAACTACTGTCTAAATTTCTACAAATATATAGCCATCAAATTAACAAATATCAGTTTTATACAATAACACAACTAGATCCACAGGAACGTTACGGAACAATTTGCATAACAATGTTTCGATTGCACTGCAACTAATACAAATATAATAACTACAACTTACCAAATTTTATTATCCAGTTAAGCAAATTAGAAGTGTTTTCGAATGGGTTGCAAATTGACTTACTTGTACATTTCCCCAATCTTGCATTCTAAGCTCTCCTGTTTAGCAAATAGAGGTCTTTTTTCAGTCCAGACTTTCAGTTCTTCTGAGATTTCAGGAACACACAAGAAGGTCCTCCATCCTTTAGCTTTCTTAGATTTTAATATATCACCAAAAATATGATCCCCTACATACAATACCTCACTACCATAGGTCTTCATTAATTCAGAGAAAACATCCACACAACCTGTACATAAAACACAATTATAACATGATTACTATACCATAGGCTATCCTGATGATTGGTCTTGTTTCTAAAACATGACTTTTTTTAATTATTTTAAATTGGACAAAAGCTACTCTTTAGCTCAATCTGGACACTTCTACTGTTTTTCTTGTGCCTTTGCAAAGCCAATATATGTGAGGAAAAGGGGAAGGGGAGCATTTTAGACATAGGTACTTTGCAATTTATATAATTTGTATAAGATATCTAGAAAATAGCAGGGTCCAGTAAAGTATTGTTGTATTTAGCGATAGAACAATCATATGATTCTATATTACCTCCAGAATAGATATGTTCAGAACTAATTGGTCCTGTGTGTGTCCCTAGCTTCAATTTACCAGTTTTCTTCAAATTAAATAAAAAATTTCATTATTAAATCTTTCTTCATTTATAATTGATATAATTAAGATAGTTCATTAGCTGTAATGGATGTATCTGCAAAATCTTATTTTGAATTTCAAGCTTATTTTGTAGTTAATACTTGTTTTTTTTTTTTTTTTTTATAATTTAGCGATTTTCTGTATACAGAAATTAACTATGAAGTATGGCATCTGCCTGAGAAATTTTCATATATAAGTTCAGGATCTTCAATGGCCAATTTCATCACGATTTTGGATTTGGAACTATGAAAAAATAATATGTCATGTAATCTTACCTTGTCCACCTGTCTTAAAATTGTCCCTTCGCCAAAAAATAACGGTTTCTTAGCATCAACAACAATATAATCAAAAAATGAGGTCCATTCTCTCTTTGTTCCACCATACTGGTAAAGTGAGAAAAAATGTCATTTTAAAACTCATAATAACCTACTCATTACCTCAAATTTTAAATAATTCCTATTATAATAACCTTTAATAATTTCATAATTCCCTTTATAATAACCTCAATTGCTTTCATAATTCCCTTTATAATAACCTCAATTGCTGTCATAATTCCCTTTATAATAACCTCAATTTTTTTCATAATTCCCTTTATAATAACCTATAATAATTTGTATAATTCCCTTGAATATAACCTATAATCAAAAATTGCTGCAAATCACAGAAATGTCATTATCCAGTGAAAATTCAACTATTCAGCTTTTTTTTGTTTGAAAGTTTAAGGGATAATAGGTCTTAGAATGAATATAAAATTTGAAAATTTTAAATTTGGCCAGTAAGAGCTCTATTTTCAGTAAATATACATACTACCATAAATAACATATAAAAATAAATAAATATAAAAAAAAACTAAAAAAAAACATCCATAAAGATGCATTTGATATTGAAAAATGCTTAATAAATTGATGAAGCGTTTTTCAAAAACAACTTAGTTTTGCGAGTTTTCAAGATTTTAAGAGATTCTGTTACTTTATAACACCAGGTAAGTTCACAGATGAATATATACTCATATTGACCATTCTTGAGAACTAAAATTTTATCTTCATCCTAAGACCTATTATCCCTTTAAGTAACAAAGAAGCAAACCTTTTCTGCTGGATAATCAAATAGATATGTCATGATTTTCTGAAACATAAATATACATATTATTTTATCTACCGGTAATTGCTAAGAATAATATTTTAATTTTTAAAAAAATTCCTCAACCTCAAATATATATCAAAAGAAGAGTAAATGTGTGACAATAAAAGTATAAGATGGATATAATGAAACACGGTATGCTGAATACAATATAATATGAAGGGGTGTTAATTATAAGTCAATTTCGGCAATCTACCCTACCAAGGAGTTCATTTAAATTCTTATTCTTATTTTTTTGTAGGCAATGATTAAATCATTTTTGAAGACGGTGGGACATTTCTTTTATAAATCCTTAAAATTCTTGATCAATCGAGTCGATTGTGTGGCTGTACTGTTGAATTATTTAATTGCCAGAAAACTTACATTGGAATAAGTAAAATCACTATTGGTTGCAAGAAATACTTTGGCACCAGAATCTCGCATCCTAAAATGGAAAGCAATCAACTCAACACATGCATCTGTACCCTACAGACACATAATTTCTAAGTCAAACTTAAAAAAAAGTTTTTTTATATTGACAAAATAGGGCAACAAAAGAAGGGATTAATAGGAAAAATCCAATTTCAACACTTTTGGGAGGTTTATAAAAAAACATACCTGTCTAGTAAAATTGGTAATCTTTCATCTTTTATAACATATTTATCTACATTTTTTACTGTTTCTTGCTTTAGTGGACCCTAGAATTTAATATTTTATATTAAGCCATATATCTATCTGATCTGAAACTCGGGCAGGGAATTCTCACTCTAACTCTTCTTGACTACTTAATGGTACCCTACTTCATTTGGTATCCTTTCAAAAATATCATTACAGCTAATACTTGGTAATTGAAATGGTAGCACTCTGGACGTAAAATCATAAATATGATTAATAAGTCATTTATAGACAGATTTGAAATTAAACTACACTAGTTGTGGTCTGAAGCCTGCAAAAGTAGTAAAATTGGGTTATTTCCCCTTAATTACCAAAAGTCCATGAAAAACCTACCTCCTTGTCATGAACTACTTCAGTGGCATCTAAAACATCTTGATAAATGGATTTGTAAGTCATGGTTGTATCACTGAATTTTACACCAGTTTTAGTACTGAAGAATCAAATAGTTAAAGGGTATGTAGATATATTTGTGGGATATTACAAAAATTATACAAGATCAAACATTGGAAAGGAGAAGGCTACTGTCTGACCACAATGTTTACAGATTTGTATTTCGCTGTTAATTTATGTCTGAGAGTATTAGATTGTCTTTAGCAGGCCTATAGCTAAAATCATTTTTAAAAATTATATAAAGTTTAAACTTAAATCATTCATGATTGTCCATTTAAATTTATATCCAAATGTGAACAAGAAATGAAAAAACAAAAAAGAAACACCACCAAAGTTGATAAGGTAAACAGATGTTAAATTGGCAAAATGTTTGCAGAAACATTAACAAAAAAGGAACTAAATGAAAAGTAACCATTGTCAAATTTTTAAAAATAATTTTGTTTGTTGAATTGTAAAACAAGTGATTGTCTCGAAGGATACGCCCACTTCTCTTATTAATACAAAAAACATCAAGGGCTTTTCTCCATCTTTGTCAATTTGTACCAAAATCAATTTGTCTAAGATAATATTGATTGAAACCAATACATAAAATTTAAGAAAATTTGGACATAAACTGTCACCTTAATTGCGTTCACAGGCCACATAACTCAAAACATGTCAAATTCAACGCGACCAAGATCTCAATAACATAAAGGACTTCACCCAATTTCTTTAAACTGAGATAAAAACTGTAGAATTGATGTCTTTCACAAGCCAAGCGTGGACAGACAGACCGACATGGTTTAGGGCAATATACAACCACATTATAATGTGAGATTATAAAAACATAAACCTTTTTCGCAAAATCAAATATATTTCCTCACAATATTAATTTCTACATAATAAACATCCCATCCCAAAATCAAAAGAAAAAATGAGAAAAAAAAAACATTTGTGGATCATGTTCTCCCTTACGTTTCTCCACTCCATTCATTTTGGTTAGTCCCAATTTCGTCATCATCTCTAGAAGATTTCAATTATAATGACGGTTACATAAATGCTTAATAAGCTTATATATAATTGATCAAAATGAGATACTCATGATGAGAAAATCATTTATATAGTATGTCATCAACAATTTTAATATCTTTTAGCTGGTTTGGACTCCTGACATAATGAATTATAGAAATGTCTATTTTGTTTCATTTGAATTCACGTTCAGTTTCAATCAATCTGGCATTTTGCAACGACACCAACTTCTCATATATGTTTCACTATATTCATGAACAAAAAGGATGTTTTCCGAGATCAGTTAAATATCTCTAAAGGATCTTCAAAGCAAAAGGCTTTTTACAAAATGTAATGCTGAAATTTTCATAATTGGTTATATGTATTTAAAAACAACCAAGATACAAAAATATATTTTCTTATTTTATTCCTTTGAAACTAATGTCTTTCGATCAATGCTTTCACCATCAAAATTTTTAATCTGAAGATTTGGTTTTGAAATGTTTAGGCAGTCCTCTTCACCTGTCACATATCCGCAATGAACTCTTTATTTAGCAGATAATTCTTAATTTTAATGACAATCATCTTTGATAACATCTAAGAAGATAGATTTAGACAAAATGTATATAACTTTCTAGAAATAAATGAAGTTGTTGAAAGCTTGCTATATCTTAATTTTCAAAGCAGGTGCAACAGAGAATGAACATGGTAGATGCATGTTGCTTGCCTACTAATGCACATTTATTAATTTGTGTACTATTCATTTAAAACCATTGTATGAAATAATTAGAATGTGTTATACATCTTACATTTCGACACTTCATTGGACAAATGGAGACTGGCAATAACTTGAAAAGAGTGTAATTTTGCAAACATAATGGCATTAGCATACTCTTATCGATTTTCAACCGTTAGTAGCCTTTAGTATACAGAATTCATTTCATTGTCTCTTTCAAACAGGTACTTTATCCTATCATCCCTTCTAACCTGTATCACTGAGGGAGAAACTGGTTGGAAAAATCCACAGATATCTGGGATTGAAACTTGGGCTTTTAAAATAGCGAGCAAGCATCTTAACCACTGAGCCACCATGGCTTCCAATATGGAAAAAAAGAGTCTAATATCAGAGAATAAAACTGTTTGTATAAAATGTAATATGAATTATTATATGAATATTATTATATTGTATATTATATGAATATTATTATATTGTTATATGAATATTGCTCTAAATGAAAAAGGATACAACATTATAATAACAAACATAAAGCAGAGTACCGCTGAATATTCTGAAACCACTTATAGCACTCTGCCATACTATTACTTTAATGAAATCTTGAACACAATATCTTCACCAGATAATGACCTCATTAAAACATAACTCAAAGATACTCCATAAACTTCCTTTTTAATTTCTTAACCACAAGAGGAAGTTTGCTTCATATATTTCAATAAAATTCATTTACATGTAATGTCAGTGTCAGTTTAACCCATTATTTTAACCTTCTTTTAGTCTTAAAATATCCGCTGGAATTAGGTGAACTCATTTAAATCTGATGCACTTACAATAAATCTCAAACATAATAAGAATCTTCAATTTGATCAAGAAACTGTTTTTTTCTTTTCAGAAAAATGAAACCATCTATATAATTACCAACTATCTGATTATACAGAGAGAATCCCAATCTTTAGCTTTGAAAATAATTGCAGAAAAACAATGAAAGCAACATGAATTAAATCAGGTAAGATAATAATTAACAGATTTGAAAACATATATTTATATTGGATTACTTTTTATTTATTGTCAGATTCAGTGTTTGGTGCCAACCACAAAATTCAACAAATGTCCAAAATGAATTGATAAAATTCCTGTTTTTTTTATACGCCCACACATTAATATTAATGTGGGCATGTCACCCCTGTCTGTCTGTCCGTCTACAATTGTTGTGTTCATGCGTAGTATGAGTAATCACCTTATGATGAACTCTATTGAAAATCATACCTATCGAAAAATATTTATATGAGTTATTGCCCTTGTTTTGAATTCTTTGTGGACACAATAGAGAACTGATGATTTATGTATTTTGATAGAACTTGGTTAAGGGTCTAGGTCACAAGAAGAGACTATGCTATGCATTCCAGTATACATCAATTTGATAAGAAATTATCTACTTCTGGAGAAATTTTGAAGATAAAAAAAATTCAAAAATGCAAAACGATTACTTCAGGGAGATAAGGTATGGGGATCTAATCTACCATATACAAGAATATTAATCAGATATTTATTCCTTTTGACAGCAGTCACCAAACGTTTGGTATAGATATTAGGTTAGTGTTCATAATCACACATGGATGTCAGCCACCCACACGAATTATAAATGTGGGTATATTACGATGGCTAAAGCTATTTTTATAATATCAATCAATGTCTAATTGAACCCTACCCTTATAAAGTAAACTATTTTATAAAAAATTCAGTAACAGTAACATAAACAATTTGTGGTCTCAACAATTTTTAAGAATGTTTTAGAGTAAACTTTCTAAAGGTGTGTAAGAACACTTAGATATTGATTAAAAAATCTGGAAAATCACCAAAACTACTTCAGAGTAAATGTTGGGATAATTGAATCTTCTAATGAATTTGATAATTAGTTTTCTAATTTTTCATAATTTGATAATAACAGCTCAATATAAATATCATCATTTTTATGTTCATATACATTGACTGAAACTTTATTTAGTTTTTTGGGTGGAATCAAAATGGTAAAGAAATATTGTATTCTTCATAAAGCATAGTATTGCTACTAATAGATACTAAATGCATGAAAAAATGAAATGCCTGGTTGTCGTTTTAAAAGTTTTGATACAGACTTGCCCTGAGGTAAAAGTTGGAACAATTTTTTGGCATTAATTTTTGAGAGTTCATTGAGAGCTTATCAATCTTACCTAACAATTAATCAAATTACTGAATTTGCTCTGCTCTGCCTATATTATGTCATGAATTAAACCATTTTAATACTTTTTTAACATTAATTAATTATTGATATTTTTGCTGTCAATTTCTCAAAAAACTACAAATAACCCAATTCAATATTCAAGGATCATGTTCTAAAAATTCTGTATTGAGCCCTTATTCATCAAAGTAATATATAAAGAAACAGCTTTCACGATAATGTAATCTGTAGAGAAACATCATTACTAGTTTAAATGCTGCAGTAACAGTCTAAAACATGTTGCCATTTGGAGCACTGCATGCAATCAATTACTAATAGGGCCCTCTATGTAAACATAGACTTTGTTCATTTGAAGAAATTGAAGTCTTGAATTTGACATTAGAAGTTCTCAAGGTTAATTTAGGCAATAATTCCTTCCAGATTTCCAACTATTTAAATCTGGTTTAATGCCAAAATATCTCTTTTCATTCTGTCATGTTTATTAGATGGTATAATTTCTATTACTAGCCTAGTATTATGTAAGAAGACATGTTTGTAGATAAGACTTGATTTAGCTGATAACTTTAATAGCCTTGTAAATGCTTGCTGCCACACTTTTTATATTTTCATCCAGGTGTGATATTTCAAGACAAAACTCTCAACATTCATTAGTAAACATCTTAAATAGAATTTATCCAAAATACCTCTCAAAAATTTTGAAAAAAAAACCCAAAACGTATATACCGGTACATAATAAATTGACCAAAATATGTTATCATTGCATGTTAATACATGCAAAGGGACGACTTTCATATATAATTTATAAATTAGGTATAAAAATTGATGTGTCATGTAAATTAGAAAACTCTTAAATGTTCAAATGTAAAATTTAGTTGATTTTGCAACAAATATGTAAGTTAGCTTGTAAGAATTCAAGCACCCTCACTCCTTTTTCAGAATTAGTTCATCTTAGAAAAAAATTATTTGTGTTAAAAAGTTTTGATAAAAAATATAATTTCTCACCTTGTGTAATCAGGAAAATTTGAGAAGAAATCAACCAAACATGCCAAAATATATAACACTGCAAGGTAAAGGAAAAAACAATTTGTTTATAGTATGTGATACTATGCTTCCCAGTATTCATCTTTGTCATATTACGCAGGACCAAAAATTATTTTTGTACTGTATTAAAATCACCATTATTACATGATACATTTCATTCTGAATATAGTTCTGAATTTTAATACATCTAGTAGCTGTCCAAAGGCCTTTTTTCTACTAACAAACAATAAAAAGGTGACATAATGGTTTTCAAAATAACAAACATAAGCCACATTTTGCAAAATTTAAATTAGAATTGAAAAAATATATGCATGTATGTATTAACAAATTTTGATGCTGAGTCAAGGGCAATAACTAAAAATTGTCAAATTCAAACAAGACTAAGATCTCATCACTATCAGTGAAAACACTGAATTTCATGTAAATCTGATGAAAATTATAGACTCTATGAGATTCAGAAACAAATTAGATGTACTTTTGCTTAGTCAAGGGAAATAATTTTAAAAATGTTCATCAAAAAATCATCAAATTTAACATTTAATCAAGATCTTACGAATTTAAATGATCTCACCAAATTTCTATTAAAACCAGATAAATTTTGTAGTCTCAAAGGCAATTGTGGATGGATGGACGAAGGACAGACAAGACAGCAACATACGATCGCTTTATAATCTGAGTGTAACAAAAGGATAAAATAATTTTAATGAACTTACCAGGTAATTCATATGACGTATTAAAAATTCTAAATCTTTTCTCATCCATTTGTACAAATTTATTGGGATAAAAATCATGGATTTTACGTCTGAAAAGAAACAAAAACAAGAGTCATTCGAATGGTTCTGGGGAAGTAAGATTAGTCTTCAATACATCAGTCAGATGTTGCGTTTTGAAGTCATATTGGGAGTTCTACCTGAAAGTAAAGCTTGGAGAGTAAGAACTCTAACAATGAGTATTTTGAACTTACACCCTCCCCAAACCTACCATTAGTCAATAATTAATTTAATGTTCAGATAACTGTTACACTGAAACCAATACAACATATGGAAATAACAATAACATTGAATAGATCTTGTCAAGAAAAATGATGGTTCGTTCATTAAACATCACAGATACTATTCGAGTAATTAAACGAAAAATAAAATTTGGGGTTTCCTATGTCATTTCTGGTTGGAAATAATGATATCAAATTTTTTGGCTGGGAAGCATGACCAGAGTACTATATGTGAAAAATGACAAAATTCTGTCTTTAATATCAATAACTAATGTCAACGTAAAACTACCGCCTTCTACAAAAGAAATTTAACAATAACATAGTTAAGCCTGTTAAAAATTAAACCACAGATAAACAGTTAAAACCCATCTGACAATAAAATGGAATTTAAGGAAATGTATTTGCCTGAGCAAAATCATACAATGTATGTACATGGAAAGTGATGCCTAATCTTACATCTTAATTATATTTCTGGATTGATTTTCTAATAATCAATTTTGCTGTGAAGTAGAAGGAAATGTGTTAAATTTCTTTTCACAAGTAAAGAACAGGAGACCACTGGTTAAAAACATTTCAAGGGCTTTGATTCCAATTGATAAATATGGTAAAGACTAAAGCACAGAACCAATCCTTCAATCAACCTACGTAGAAATCATTACCTATATTATCAACAGGAAGTTGTTTGATTAGTAACTTGTTTATGTTTTATTATAACAAATCCAAGAGGTTAAGTCTGAATGAAAAGTTTGATGTTTAAGTTGGTCTTGCCAAATTACACTGGTCTGCTTCCTAACAAGCTGCTAATCTAAATATCTGGATTCAATCCAAATGATAATTTAGGATAATTTGCAGTTATGATGTTGCATGATAATGGTAAAACAGGAAAAGGATTTTCAGAGTTGGGACATCTCATCCTCAACCATTTTAAATACAACTTGATTGAAAATAGAATTTGAGAAAAATATCTGAATTTGTCTTGTGCTAAGTTTCAGAGGTATTTGATTCACTGTCTCAAGTAATACGAAAGTAATTATACTAAAAAGTCAGTGGTTTATTTCACCAGTATACAACTACAATAGACTGAGAAAGGTCACCAGTTCTACAGTCAGACTGAGAAAGGTTTGATCACTAGTTCTACAGTCAGACTGAGAAAGGTTTGATCCCCTAGTTCTACAGTCAGACTGAGAAAGGTTTGATCACCAGTTCTACAGTCAGACTGAGAAAGGTTTGATCACTAGTTCTACAGTAAGACTGAGAAAGGTTTGATCACCAGTTCTACAGTCAGACTGAGAAAGGTTTGATCACTAGTTCTACAGTCAGACTGAGAAAGGTTTGATCACCAGTTCTACAGTAGACTGAGAAAGGTTTGATCACTAGTTCTACAGTAAGACTGAGAAAGGTTTGATCACCAGTTCTACAGTAAGACTGAGAAAGGTTTGATCCCCTAGTTCTACAGTAAGACTGAGAAAGGTTTGATCACCAGTTCTACAGTAAGACTGAGAAAGGTTTGATCACTAGTTCTACAGTAAGACTGAGAAAGGTTTGATCACTAGTTCTACAGTCAGACTGAGAAAGGTTTGATCACTAGTTCTACAGTCAGACTGAGAAAGGTTTGATCACTAGTTCTACAGTCAGACTGAGAAAGGTTTGATCACTAGTTCTACAGTCAGACTGAGAAAGGTTTGATCACCAGTTCTACAGTAAGACTGAGAAAGGTTTGATCACTAGTTCTACAGTAAGACTGAGAAAGGTTTGATCACCAGTTCTACAGTAAGACTGAGAAAGGTTTGATCACTAGTTCTACAGTCAGACTGAGAAAGGTTTGATCACTAGTTCTACAGTAAGACTGAGAAAGGTTTGATCACTCAGTTCTACAGTAAGACTGAGAAAGGTTTGATCCCCTAGTTCCACAGTCAGACTGAGAAAGGTTTGATCACTAGTTCTACAGTAAGACTGAGAAAGGTTTGATCACTAGTTCTACAGTCAGACTGAGAAAGGTTTGATCACCAGTTCTACAGTAAGATGGAGAAAGGTTTGATCACTAGTTCTACAGTCAGACTGAGAAAGGTTTGATCACCAGTTCTACAGTCAGACTGAGAAAGGTTTGATCACTAGTTCTACAGTCAGACTGAGAAAGGTTTGATCACTAGTTCTACAGTCAGACTGAGAAAGGTTTGATCACCAGTTCTACAGTCAGACTGAGAAAGGTTTGATCCCCTAGTTCTACAGTCAGACTGAGAAAGGTTTGATCCCCTAGTTCTACAGTAAGACTGAGAAAGGTTTGATCACTAGTTCTACAGTCAGACTGAGAAAGGTTTGATCACTAGTTCTACAGTAAGACTGAGAAAGGTTTGATCACTAGTTCTACAGTCAGACTGAGAAAGGTTTGATCCCCAGTTCTACAGTCAGACTGAGAAAGGTTTGATCACTAGTTCTACAGTCAGACTGAGAAAGGTTTGATCACTAGTTCTACAGTAAGACTGAGAAAGGTTTGATCACTAGTTCTACATTCAGACTGAGAAAGAAAGGTTTATTCACCATCACCAATTCTACAGTGAAACTGGCCTGGGTGCATGGCTGCGGTTTGTTTGAGATGTGCGGGTGCATTTTTAAACAAATTGTACATGAAGTATTGTATATTTATTTTGTGGTCATGTACTTCATTGCCAGAACATAGATCTGTCAATTTGATGGACATGTACTTGTATATTTTTAGAAGAATCGTATATTGAAGTATTGTGTATTTTCGCTTTTTTTTTCTTTATTCTAATGTATTGCCCCATGGGCTGAATGTGAGACAGGACCATGTATTGTGTATTGGGCCTAATTCTGACCCATTTAAAATAAAGAATTTATTGGGCCTAATTCTGACCCATTTAAAATAATGAGTTTATTGGGCCTAATTCTGACCCATTTAAAATAAAGAGTTTATTATCATTATTATTATTCAACTGGAAAAGGTTCGGTTCATTGATGTAAGCTGTACCACACAAAGATAATTCTTAAAAAAATGTATTATTTCTTTTCAAGATAAAAAAAAATATGTAGATATTAATGAGGTACCAAATTTGAATAGAAATAGATCAAGATGTGCTAGACATTCTAATTGGATCTTTCACTGCAAGTCTCGGTTTACAGGGAATCATAAACTTTGAAATAATTAAATTTAATCTCAACACAATTCTTTTAATGAAATGTCAGGTAAAAAAATCATTCTCTTCAGCTTATTAGCTCTCATTTACTTTAATAAATACAATGTTACCTGAGTTAAAACAGGAATTAAATTGGGTTTGGTGCCAAAATGAAACTGATATTGCTGTCCATATCCTTGATAGAATCTCAGTTACCGAAGATTTAAATTGACCTAAAGTGAACCTTGAGAACTTTATTAATTGAAATTATTTTCTTGATTTGTTTGAGTAATTTTAGGAAGAAAGTACGGTATTAAAGGATTTGTGGTAACTTTCAAAATTGAAATTAATCTACATATTATATGAAAAAAAGCTCGAAGAAAAAGGTTCAGATATTTCAGAAAGCATTTAAAGAAACACAAACAAACTATACAAATTTCAGTCTCTCCAGTTGTCTTTGAAGTTTGCTGTTCCTGGAGGGCTAGAACAACCGAATCTTTGGGGGTTCTTTCAGATAAGCTATTAGAAGTTAAAGAAAATATAACCAAGACACAGGGATGAAATAGGACCTTATTGGAACTCTATAATAATGTAGTAATAGTACCAATAATAACATTGTTACACTCTAGTCATAATATCTGATAGCATCTTAATGATCAACTGTCTCTGTTACTATGAGTAGTGAGTAATAAGAACTGTTTTCAACTAATGTGATGCTGGACCGGAAATAAGGTCTCCATGGTAAACTGTTATTATTTATAACACCCATTTTGTTAAGATATATTGGCTGAATTCATATCTATACATTCATATTTCTTACGGAATGTTCCCATTTATAACTGATATAATGAAACTTGGTTTGTGATACTAACAATGTTACTCCTTTCAATCTTTCAAATTTTTTTAGACTAAGTGTATGATTATTTTGAAATTAACATGAACAAATATTGCTAGAACAAATAACTATCTATTCTCAATATATAGATAACTGGAACAAAAGTACAAAATTACCATAGAACAAAAAGACTTAACAATTCAACACAAATCACATTCAATATCAGCAACCAAGCTATTTTACATCAAAGCATTAATTTGCTAAAACCATTTTCTGTCATGATGCATTCGAATTCCATCAAAGATAACAACAATTAAGCACAATCTACAAGTCTCAAATGACATGTTCACAACCGAAACAAGTTAGCAGCCCCCAAATTTTTTCTCAGTTATTTAATATTTTTATTCAAGTTTTGTGATATTTATTATATTTTTTAGCAACAAATTAAACTACGAATACATTGTCATAGAAACAAAATTATATTAATTAATGTTTCCTTTCACCAAAATGAATGTGAATTAACAACCAGTCGGATGCAATAGCCACTGTAGACCAGATCAATTACAAAGAATTAAACCAGTCCAGGTCATCCTTCGTCAAAGCTGTACATAGGCAAGGATGTACTGGATGATACAGGCTTATTTAGAATCAATCAAGTCAAATTTGATACATACCAGCAGTCGGTCAAAGAGATCTGAAAATGGCACTTGAACAAGAAAAAAGTTTTTACAATCCTTCAAGATTTAACAATATCAAACAAGTTTAAACAAGTTTGCCTGCTTTGAAAGTTCCAGATGAAGCTAATTGTAGCCAAATACAAATTCATCATTGAGAATTTCTCTAAACTTATCGTTAGTTTTTCAGTAAAAAGAATGTAAATGAATCTACTATAATTTAATCAAATATTTAAAGATAATTAAAAAGAAGATCAAACACATCATCGGACATGCTTATATTTTGAATTCTTGTTTGAATAGATGTTCCAGTCAAAAAATCAGTTGATGTATAAGTACATTGCATAAGTTTTTAGGTTTTTTTACAGTCATATGCCAATTATAACAAAAAATCAGGTAGTAAATGAAGTGTAGACAAATCTTGGTCTTCAAAGGGTTGATGACACTCCCATCCCTTATATCTTCACAAATTTTCATAGTGTTAAGATTCTGTTTCCCTCTTTTGGTTTTTGTTTACTCTTTTTGTTAACTTGGTGGAGAAGTGGGCATCAGATTTTAATTCTAAAGTCTCGAGTATGCAACTTTTTTCATCAACTCAGCATCCCCCTTAGAGAGTCCACATAGATAATTAGGTTCTTAAAAGAAGTCATATTCACGTAGAGCCAATAATTTGATATAACAAAAAACCCATGGAAACATCGAAAGAGTTTAATGTGAATGCTCAAGGTGAAATTTGGAATAAAAATAGGGCAGAACGCATTGATTTTAAATAAGATTTGAAAATGAAGCTAATCTTTGTGGAGGTGTGTTAATTGTTTCACCTGACATTGTGTTTAGATTTTCATTAACTAATTTCTCTCTGTACAACAGGTGTCTGTAAATCACCTGTCTAAACACACTAGACTTCTAAAATTTGCTCTAGTCATACGATCCAAGCTAATCTACATATTGTCTATATATATCCATCACAATTTTTATATTTTTTTTATATTTGAATATAAATTATAATTTATCTCATCCATGTCATTCTACATCTTCAACATTTAAAAACATGTTAAGTTGTTCAATTTTAGCAATAGGCATGACACAGTGTATATAATTTGCAAGTTCCTCAAAATTTTAGTCTGAATCTACCATGGTAATTAACAGAGAATTGATATTGTCTTGGGGGGGGGGGGTTAATTATTCGTTGCCTTTGGAAATTATCCTTGTACTTAAATCAATTTGTGCAGTATTTTGATTATTGGTTCACAATTATGCAATTAATTATTATTGAAGTTTTTGTTTTTATTACCGGTAGCTTTGTTTAAAAATACTTGTAGTCCAGAATGGAAAGCATATGATGTTTAAACTAGAAATGGGTAATCATGTCACAATCTAAAAGTATGCTATTAAATACCATGTTGATATGTTGTACAGCACTAGCTGAATAGCTTTAGATGATTGAATACTATGAGGGTGCGAATCGATGCTAATAAATAAACCAAGAACTAACCAGCCGACCGGCAAAACGAAACACAATATCAAAAATACATTGCTAACAGTATTCCTGATACACTTAAATAAAGGAGATATATCCCTTTAAAAGGTAGTTAACCACAACGCAACTTCGCTTTACATACATGTATAAGGATATTTCTCTCTGCGTGTGTATGAAGTCAAAAAAGTTGTAGCATTATAAACACTCCAACCTTCAATATATGTCTATCTAGCAAGATTTTTTTTATCTCCAAAGAAATTCAATTATCACCTCAAATGATCCCACTAATTATTTGAAAAATGTATAACTATTAATACAGCTTCAAATACCCACCAGAAAAAAATTAGCTAAGATTTCAGAAAGAAATATTAGATCACAATTAGCCAACCAAACCCTGTAAAAACAATTAACTTCTATCAATCAAGTCCAACTTAATGTTATGTATTGAAAGAATAATAGTTTTGTAACATTTTGACAAACAGAGTTTTACACAGGCCAGATGGTTTTTAGTCTGTTTGTCCCAGTTATAAATGATGTGTCTCTCATCACACTATTTTTGTAATGAAACCTGATCAATGGTAAATTTTGTTAGAATGAGGTCTGTCTTGAGTTGTTTGATTCGACATCTTGATACCTCATAAATACTATTATAATTGGTTCTATATTGGGTATAGCAGGCAGAAGAATCTCTTATTCAGCAAATTGCATTAGATCCAAATTGAACATTATGCATTTAGAAGTAGCCCTAGACTGTCAATTCTGGCCCTACCCAGTTCCTCCAGTTAACATTATATTGGATTGGGTTTAGTGCTAGATATATTATGTCAAATATTCTGCCATTTTTCCATGCCTCATAATAGAGCACAAGGGTACGGTAAGTTAAGCCTACCCTCTACTTATTTTGCTATCTTGTAGGGCACAGAGACATAATGATATATCCTGCAACTCATTAATGGTTCAGCTTTGAATAGACACCAAATATGTCGGCCATAATGGGCTTTTATCTGATGACCTTGAATAAACATTCTTGCCAAGAAGTTTGGTCAAGGATCAGCTTGTAGAAGGGATCCTGGTGAACAAGATCCTTAAGAACCACTGATAAAATATTTGCTTCTGTCTGTATTTCTTATTCAAAATTCATTGCCTGCATTTCCACTAGGACAAAAAGCTAGCTTCTCCACTACTTAAATTGCCTAACCGTTATGGTTCTGGAACAGAAAATCTCACTTTTCTTGTTTGACAATTTATCGGAGGCCAAATGAAAGTTAGCTTTAAAGCCGGCTTTTTAAACACATTGGAAACGCAAAAAACCTGCCTTTTCTCATTTGGCAATAGAGAAGTATTAGTTTTTTGGTTGCACGCATAACATCGGTAATCTTGTACATCCGTAGGTGTCTATTATAATTCACGACTTTTTCATCGAGACTAACGTGGTTCAGAAACCAGATATACTAAGTTCGGCAATAAAGCTGGCTTTAGTTCACAAATCTAAGTGGAAACAAGGTTCTAGTCATGGCCCAGAAAAAGAAAAATACAACAAAATATAGTGCACCTGACACAGAATAGTATACAAATTGAAGGAATGTTAAAGTTGTTAGGACCTGTAAAAGTAATTTCTAAAGAGATAATGTTGTAATAGAGATATAATGTTAACACACCTTATTGAGTGATGTCTTTACATGTAATAACTGTACCATCTTGAGAAAACAATTTTAACACATTTTACAAACTTATTCCATAGGCTGACGTTAACAAAAAAAACTTTAAATGATTATTGAATTTACTACTTGTTTCTCTGTTCAAACAATTCCAAAATTCTTCCCAGACTCAACCTTGACCTGAAGCATCAAGAATTCTCCAGAGTGCAATAATGTGTGTGAAATTGCATGGTTAACAATCTAACAGGAACTAGTAGAAGAGCTCTATTCTTTGCAAGACTCTATATTTACAGTGGAAATCATGTTAAGAGACGACTTAAAGACAAAACAAGTTTGTTAATGAAGGTGGTCTTTTTAAAGAGCATTAGGTCTTAATAAGCACCAATGCTATTTTGTTGATTTCTTTGTTACCTTGTCGACAGTTTTTATAGGCTTTTTTGATAACCTTTACATGAAGGCTTAGACAGAAACAGTTGATATTTTACTAGTGTTTTTGGTTTCAGGGTTGAGTTTGCATGATTTAGCAGTAAATCCAGGGATTAGACAAATATCCTATTTTTTTTATTTGAACTCCATATAGTTAGTCAGATTTGCTACCGGAGTCTTTCCCCTGGTATGTTGTATATGTACATGTTTAATATGTGTTAATTATCATTCATTATCCTTGCCTGACAATGTCCCTTTGTCTCACCTTGTACTAAAATACAGTGGTAGGCTTTTCCCGTCTTCAAAGCACTAGGTTAGTTAAGCCTACCCTTGACTGTATTGTGGTACTGTGTGAGGCAGGATCTGGATATGAGTCAATGGATACATTAATGATTCAGTTTGGAATATATCAAAAGTTTTGCCAAATTTTGCTTGACTACAGTGAAAAATTAATTGGAGCAACTGCCATTAAATGTCAGAGGAACAGGCAGGGCCATATTTGTCCATCATTACCCCTTTCAAGGTAAGGGATTAGGTATGACTGTGGGATGTAATTTACTCTTTTTTCTTCTGTTTTTACTGCTAGTTTGGCTGATATGTTATAATCATCTAGCAGTTTTAGATGGAACAATTAAGCAGCTGGATTTTCATGAAAAAGATCCTTAAATAGTTAAAAACCTTTTCCTTTAATGCACATAGTATTGGCTCTCTTTATTTTCTAATCAGGTTTAAATTAGAATGGTACAAATAAAATAAAAATCCACCTTGTTTCATTCAGAAAGATCAATCTGTAAATAAGGCAGTAGAAAGTTTTTTCACCAACATGCAGTTCTGAAATTTGTAACACAGGAGTACTTATCAAATGAACATGTGTTTATGTAAGGACTTACGCAATGAGCATCAAAATTTAACACTTTTGTATACATATAGACACTATCCGACCACCAAGAAGCCTAGTAAAAAATATGTATTAAATTGGGTGAGAGGATTTTATATAACAAAAACAATAATCAAAATAAATTCCAACTTAACAATTCGTGTAATCTTATATTTTAACTAAAATGATATATTGCTATTTAATCATAGAATAATAAACATGATCTGTTAAAAATTTGGCAACCTGCTGAGTGCAGAAGAACCATTTTTTTTAAATAAAACCTAAAAAGAGCTGTCAAGGTGATATTGCATATTTTAACAATGATCGATAAGGATTCCTGGTTTGAAAAAAATACCAGGCAATCTGTATTGAACAAATAAATCATTACTTTTATATAACTTGTGTTTATATGATTTTAACAATATTTATTCACCATTTACAATGGGAAGTTATTCTATATCACTCTAGGTTGGAGTATAATAAAAGAAATAGCTTTTAAGAGTAAACTGAATTCATCAGGTTCAATTTTTTGGAAAAAAAGGAAACATTACATTGGTTCATTTCAAGATATTAATTGAAATCAAATGAATTTTTAGCAATATTTATGTATTTCGACTTTGGCGAAATGTATTGTAATCGTTCGGATTATTTTTTTTTTTTTTTTTTTTTTTTTGCGATTCTCGGATGAGTTTGCAGTCAAACTGGTAAAAGGTACAGAAATTATAAATCTACAGTTGATCTTAGAATGATTTCAATTATCAAATAAAACAAAACCGGAAGTTCTATCTCTGACCGGAAGTGAGAACCGGAAGTTGAGGTTTTTTTGCTTAAAAGCAAGTTTAATTTTAGTTAGATTTCGACCGGATTTTCAGATTTGAAAACTTCAATGTATTTGTTAACTTACAATTATAGGTTTTATGCAATTCGGTTTAATCTTTTACCCACGATTTGCAATTCAATATTCAAGGGTCATCGGCAAAAATTTCAGACCGTGATTTCTCGTTTAATATAGATTGTAAAATTTTGAAACTTTAGCAGTTGATAGGCGATATGATTATGAATTTTGAAAAATATTGAGAAAAAAAAATTCGACTTCCGGTTTAGAATGAAATGACGTAATCACGTTACTTCCGGTCTATAACTGCTAGGTGAAAAGTGAAAACTGTTTTATAAATAACTTGTCAATAGTGATCGATTTGACCTAAATAATTAGGTCAAGCTTCCATATCGGCCGCCATTTTGAATTTTCGTTACAATTCTTAAAGCCGAAATTCAGACACTATTGATAGACCGATTTCGATGAAATTTAGCACATAGATACATTGGATCATTATCTACCTTTTCTTGGAGACCGATTTTTAAATTTCGTCGATTTTTAAATTTCGTATTTTTTTTCGAATTATTCAAATTTCGATTTTTTCAAAATTAGGTCACTTTAACGTCTATGGAAGGTTTGACCCACTTAATCTATGACCTTGAAAATTAGGTCTAATAATATTCAATATATTGTCTACGAGGAGATATTTTTTAATTTGGCTTACTTAAAAAATTCATAGAGATAAATGTACTTAAATACAGCAAAAATTGATAATTTTCATATTTTCGCCATTTTTAACCATTGCGGAAGGTGTGACCTAATTATTTTATGAGTTTGAAAAGTAGGTCAAATTATATTCAATATATTGTCTAGATGTAGGTCATTGCAAATTTAGCCTACATAATATTTTAAGACTTTCGAAATACGTTCATAATTGTAAGCAATTCTAGTTTTTCTTGTAGCAGTTAGTTATAATAACAATCATTTCAAGCTAAAACTTAATAATTACTAGAATAATTATGTCTAATAGTCAGAATGATTATTTGTATCCGCAATATAAATCAATACGTGGAAATGACCTGTCATGATTCTTTATTCATCAGGTTATATATGAAATATTTGACTAACTTGAGCAAATGAAATTGATGCATTTTCTCATGATATGACTGAACTAAATATATCTGATTTAAAAACCTGTAACTTAAGAGGTGCTGAGAGTCCCTACTAAAGAATGCCTAGTTTTGCTGTTTCTACACACTAGTAATTTTACTAGTTTTCTGGGGTATTTTACTGATAAACTGTTAACTAAAATATAATTAAGCCTGTCTGTCTACTAAATTAAATATCAAATAAGTTATTAGAAAACAATGGATTTCATAGAAGTCCCATGATACGGACTAGTAAATAAAATATTACCCACTTTTTATGGAGTGCCATGTATCGTCAAGTTTCGATACACAACCTCTCGATACGATACGTGTACCGTGGCATTTTGTATCGCAATACATCGATTCAGCGATATATCGTTCCAGCACTACTGAGATTGTTGATTTATGAATAATCAAAAAGATATAAACTTTGAGTACATCAGAACGATTCTAGATATGCCTATACGTTACACAAAATTCAATCAGTTCATAAGCACTCTCTAAATTGACACAATTTGACATATTTTCTTGAAAGTCATCATTAAAGTTGGACCAATCTGACTGAATATTACAGTCAAATATAAATGTATTATCATTAACAACAATAAGCTTCGAAGAAGTGTTGAAAGTTCTATCATACGTTAATATTTATTCTGGCATGTAATATCAATGAGCATTGCATAAATAAACTGATTTATCCAAAAATATATATTGATGGTTTGTAAGAATATCTTTGCACGTATCCTTGACATTATTATTATTGAAATACATATATCTTGATTAAACATTGCTAGGATTATTGAAGGCATACAGGCATATAAAAACATCAATTATATTACAAATTGTTTGTTTCAGGACAGAAATCATGGGCTTTCACTCTCAACAGGTTTGGAACTACATTGCATCCCTTCAATCAAATAAGCACATTGCACTTCATCACAAAAGCAACAGTAATTGTTGAAGAAATATGAATTTAGAATTGAAGGTTTATAATTGTAATCTTTCTAGATACCCTTTTGTCATTTATTAAGTCTTCCACTTATAGCAGAAGAATGACTATGAAAAAATAACCTGCTTAAATAATGCAAGTAATTCATCAATCATAACAGTCCATTCTTGCAAATCTGAATACTTTGTATTTCGAGTACATATTCATCAATAGCCAGGATGAGGAAAAAAAACAAAAACAATCCTGGCGCCACATTTTGGTTGGTTGGAAGATGACAAGTTAATGTTCGCTTCAAGCAAATGCTGATCGCAAACTAGGTAGTTGTTGGTATTAGAAGTAGTTGGATTGGTTCAAATTAGATGATTCTGTGCTGTTGGTTTGGTTGTTGATAAATCTTGAGATCTGGTCGGGTCGAATGACATGGCGGAGAAACTCGGCCCTGAATGGCATGGCATGATTTATTTGATCTTCTTCATTCTTCCAAAATCGTTCTGATCATGGTTGTTCTTGTTGATTGGTATTCAAATGGTAGTTCTTACATCCATTATCATCTGCTATAATACATACGCCCAACCCTAGATATCTGCTTTGATTGGTTTCTTTGTTTATTTTAGCTTCATGTTATTGTTATGTTTACTACTTCATGATTTCCTCTTACTGTGCTATATATTCCCATGTTTTCTATCCCTCCTTCTTTTCATCAGATGACGACATGTTTAAATTGTGATAAAACGTGTATTTCAATTTTGCTCACAGGAAAAAGATAAACATAATTAGCTATTTCGAACCCCAAAATTCATGTTTAGGCCAATTTGATCAGTTCAATTGCAAACTATGGTAAAAAAAATTCCAATCCCTCTAATAGAATAAATATGTTTTAAAATATGATCAATAACCCATTCAACCCATTCAACAGTCAGGATTAACAAGAACCATCTGGGTGGTTAATTATGAAAAACAACAGTTTTTACCTATCAGTATATCATATCTTGTAACAGGAAAGGCTTTGAACTTTCCTTATCTGGTGTAAGCTGGAAGTGTATGCATGTATGTTTGGTCTGGTGCAGTATTTAATATGAAAGATTGGAACCAGTTCCAAGATGAAAGATGACTTCTGCTTGTTTTTTGATTAGTGAGATGAAAATGATTATGTAATAACTGAATGGTTTGACATTTTAATGGAGTAGACATTATACAGAGATAATTAGACTGAATATTTTTTTATGAAGTTCCTGATATGAACTTCAAGTTATCAGAATGAATCTGTTGTCAGGTTTTGTCAGTGCAAAATGAAACTTTTAATCAACTTTTTGGATTTAAAAATTTTGTATTTTTTAAGAGGGCCCTCGAAAGGGATACTTAAAAGGTTTTTTTAGACTGTTTTTATGTTTCAGTTACACTTATAGCATCAATTTCCACTTTTCAGTCAGACGTCCAAGGGTCTTGAAATTTGAATAATATTTGAAAAGACACTTACCCTCGAAGAAATTGAAAACCATGAACACAAACTAAAATGTTTCCAAAGGCATCTACTTTTAACAAATTACCATATAAACTATCAAACCACAATCCTCTGGAAAAGGAAACAATATATAAGCAAGACAAATTATTTAAATATTTTCTTAGTCCCAGCTTACATGTCTGCATTGTTTCCATACCACAACCTCTTTTGTCATTCTACCTTGAGGCAGTGGTAATTGCAGATATAATATAACAATTGGCTTTATATGCAGGGAGCTGTCCTAAATGTATCATCAATATACCAGGTTGAATACTGGAATACCAATTGCATTGCCTTTATGCTTGCAAAGACTGTAACCTGGAGAAGTGTAGCTTGATGAAGATTGTCTTAGATCATCTCCACCTGTAGTCCACTTCCTCTTCTGAGAGTTCTTTATGATTCTATCTTATATTGCTGGCTTGATTGTAAGGTTATTTCAAATGCCTGCATGGACCAATAATCCATCAATTGTGAAAAGACCCCTTAGGTCTAACAAATGTTTTGTAAATTTTTTGTGAGCTATTGTACTCTTTCTCATTTCATTTGTAAGCAACTGACCAGTGAGCAACTGTTTGATGAGCAACTTTCCCACTGTCAGATTTAAAACAGTGTTTGAAATATATTAGTCTTCAAACTGTATTTGCCCAGAGAATTCTAGTTTGACATTAAATCATTTGAATACTTCCATATTGATTATTAATGAAAACATTTAATTTTGACAAATGATGTGCACAACAGGAATATAAACATTTATTTTCCTACATATTCATATTTTCTCCTCATAATTCCAAACGTCATGCACCTAACATTTGTTTCTGACACCCAAAATATGACACTTACACAATACAATAAATTCTATTACCAACAGTCAGTCAAAACCAAAATATAGAGTGCAATTTACTCTACCAAACATTGTAAGAATCCAGCTGTTGTCAATCTGGTTATATATGTTATAATATTAATATAAATATTAAGTCTACCTTAGCCTCTAGCCTGGAAGTTTCACTTTCTTTGTATTTTGGGAATATCAGGAAAGATGGAAATATGAAATAACAAACATACTCTGACCTATATCTGTATGGCTGTTATACTTTGGTTTGAAAATATTTGACAAAGAATAGAAAAAGTTTGCACATTGAATTTGTGAGAAAAAAAACATCAGGTTAGAAAATATAACTTCAATTTTGTGGCATGACTATGAGGCTTGAAAATTTATCAAATATAAGTTAAAATTTTTTAAAACTTGAAAAATCTAATTTCTATTATTTGTTCAAAGGGCATGCTTACCATAATCATAATACCATTATAAAAAAAAAGTATACAGTAGAACATCACATAAATTCGAAACCTTCTTGCCACATTATAATCTTTAGGCATATGAATATTTCAAGAGATAATTTCAACGATAAAGTTAATATACAAAAAAGATAATTAAAGAAAAAGTTTTTAACTCTCCATACAAAATGGACTTAAGTACAATTTTTCCTGCAAAATTTAATCAAAGATAGCTCAATACTGAAATAATTTTGAAAAAAAACAAATATTTGAAAAGAAAAAAAATCTGATAAAGGGTATCTTTAACTTTAATATTTCAGGAAAAACAAATGAAAACAAAGTTACTTTACATTTTCAAATAATAAAACAAATGCTTCAAGATAGTATTACCAAATGATGATGTTTCTAAAAATAATTAATTTTTATTCCCAAAACATCAAAGATGTAAGATATCTTTGAAGTTGGAATTGGTAACAAAAATTGAGCATGGGAAAACCTGGAGGCACAAAGAAATAGTCTAAGAAATATAGAAATCATGATGTTACTGTTCTGATTGTACAAATATACCAAGATGCTTGAAACGGCTGTAGTAAAAGATTCATGTCAATGTTTTGAAAATCAGCCCTGAAGGTAAAGATGCAGCTCTAAATTCTAAATTATGTGTAAGTAACATATTATAAAAAACTAGGAAATGAAAAGCTTACACAAGCTTAAATTTGTGGTTTTTATAGAGTGTTAACAGCAAAATCCATCTTTTGTCGTTCAGGATTATAATGATAATATATTGTAAACAACTAAAATATTGAAAGCATGTCTCATTTATTCCAAAGATAATAACAATGACTATATATCTTATACTTGTTTTCAAATTATAGTATTACCCAGTATTATAAAGACTTAATCCAATGATCAGGAATCAGCAACAAAAAATCCAAACAAACAACTTATGACAGTAAACAGAGAAGATCTAAGATATAATTAAAAACTAAAATCATTTGAGGACTAAGCAACATCCTTTTTAGCTTTAAGATTCTTAAATAGATATTGAGTCTTTTAGCAACATATTTATTACTTGCTTCAGATTTGATAGTTTTGGTGGTAAATTAAAGGGTTAAATATATTGCGGATAAAGCACTATTACTTATCATAAACCTACATATAGCTCACCTACGATGTTTATTATTTAGTGCATTGGCATGTGATTATATTATATATACACCAATTCATTCCATGGTTACCCCAATAGAAAACTATGCATTATTTTGGAGAAAAATGATGTATATTTATAAAATATTGGGTGAAAGATGTATGTTTGACTACCAGCTGGTTTGATAGTGTAACCAGTCACCTCCCACAGAGACCAACAAGAGAAAAAAAACGTGAAAACAAAACGGCAGTGATTACATAGAGACAATCTGGTGTCTATAGTTATATTACAACATCTGTATAGCACGGTTTTCATATGTTATAATCTAAACAATAACTCTTATAAAACTTTACATTCAAAACAGCTTCCTTCCACTTTTGATAAGATAAGGATTATACTAGTCCTTAGATCATGATTCTATATCATTGATTTTACAAATTTCACTGTCAGCAAATTTCAGAGCAGAGTTTGATAAAATAAAGACAGCATCTATTTACGGCATTCAACTTATAGCATTTATTGGCATCATTCAATGATCCATGTACTTATCAGTGAAGGAAAACAAAAATCTGGCCAGTCTTGGCCCCAGATTTCAAATATTTTTATGTAGTCCAATAGTATGCCAGTGGGTTTTTTCATTTGGCTCATCTGTGTCTTATCTCGTGACTGCAAATTTTTTTTTTTAAATTTAACCCAAATTCTGGGAGGTGGTGGAGTATATTATTTGCCTGGAGCTACTCCCTCAGAAGTCCAAGCATGTAGGACTGAGGCTTAAGTTGGAAAAAAAGGTCACAACAGATGGATAATTTAGAGGAAATCACTGTTTGCATTTCTTTTAATACAAGCAACTTTAGTTGTCTAAAAATTTGTTTACAGTAAGCATAAACTGCAAGGGCGGAAGTGAAAAATAAGATTATTTATTCAATTGTTATGTCAAATATTTCAATGAAAATAATTATTACAAACAAGTGTCAGATGTCATACTGAAGACAATTGACAAAGAAAGACAAGAAAAACAAATTCAGAGAATAAGTATTTCCTTTGAAATGTCATTATATCGTCAAGTAGTGCTGATGTAGCATGCAACTGAACAATACCATGACTTAGCAAGATGGGCGAGATTTAAATCATGGAAAAATTTTATTGAAATGCTTGAATAATTCTAATTCGAAAAGAAGAGATCCATTCACAAAGATTATTGACATACATCTAAATTAAAGAGATATTTTTTCTAACTGAACTGCTAAAAGCTAAAACCTCATTGTAATGTTTGATTTATTTCCATAATTATTGGTATAAAATAGAGTTTCTAATGAAAAACTTCTCCAATCCAATTTTTTTTAACAAAATAAATAGTTTCTATGACTGAGTGACGCCACAGAACCTAGTATTCTCCCGTATAAACCAGTCTTTTCTCTCAACACAACTTTAAAGTAATGTAGCAAAAAGGTTACAAAAAATTGCCTACAAATTCCCATAATGTCAGATTTGAAATTTGTTTTTTTAATAAATTGTTGAGAAGTTCCAATAAATTTCTTGAAAAAACACAAAGGTTAATTTCTATTTTCATTTTCAGATTTTTTTCTGAGCATCCAAGCTACGAATGTTAAATGTTCTTTGGTTACAGACAAGTGTTCTTACCAAGGGCTGATACAACAAATAACATAAATAACACCAAGAGGTCTTTAAAAAAGGAGGCAAAAAATGACAACGCCGTCATTCAAAGAGGGAAGAAGAATTTAACTTTTGACCCAGATAGAATTTTTTAACTCTACAAGACAAATGCCAATGATGATAAAAGGGCACAGAGGCATGGTGTACAAGGTATGAGATTTCAAGTCAGAAGTGTAAAAAAATGAACACATTGGTTTTGTAAATGTTGGCGGTAAGACATGTTACAAGAATTCTTTCTTCACCTGTCTGCCATATTTTGGATTCACTTTAATATTCAATTTCAACTTTTTGTCTTTAATTTCCTTAACTTTTTCAAGAATGAAGGCAATTTTTCTACAATTAGGCTGATTTAGCTGTAACATTAAAAACTTTCTGATGTAGTGTCATGTAGCACTCAGTTTAATTAACTTCAATGTGGCTGTTTAGATTGCTATAATTTCTACTGCATCAAATAGACAAAACATACAGAAACTTCTCATTTCAATTTATAAAACCCTTTTTCATGTTTTTGATTTTGACTGCTGCTTATTAGCTCTTCTTTAGTAAATTTATAGTAATGGAATTTTTTTTTTAAAAAAAACAACCATTCCAAAACGTTCACAAGTTTTTACTGACCAAGTTTTACATAATCTACACAAACGCTTAAAGACACAGTTGACATCAAACAACAAGACTTGTGTGAGCAGAGATGTTGCTCAACCCCTAACGAAAGCTGCATTAATGAAAAGATTACATAATCTTCATTGGTCAGAAAATGGTACTATTTCAGAAAAAGTTGAATCAAAAAAAGATATTTAAGTAAAAGGCACCATAGAAGGAATGAAATCACACACCTGATAGGGAAAGTTGGATCATACTCAAACTCAGCTATATTATCAGGATATCCTATCTTCACCATTTGATGTTTCAACAGGTCAAATCCTAAAGTTTCATACTCTGGTGACTTATAGGCTGAAATTATATAAGAAGTCAAATCCTAATGTTAAACAGACAAATTTTGAACTCCAGCAATTTCACAAACCAATTTTCTTCTAGTTGTTGTAGTGAAGGCATTGCATGCTCCCTACTATTGGCCATCTGGTCAGGCTGGAAAATAAACCTTTTCTAAAATTTGGTATATTTTTTAATACTGTACTCAGCTTTTGCTTAACCTAAAAGTATTAAATCTTGTGACATAAATAATGTTATTTATTTGGTATATTTTTAAAATCAATACTCTGCTTTTGCTTAACCAAAAAATATCTTGAGTAAAATTGTATAATTTTGTATAATAAACCTTAATCTTAAATTAAGTTTCAGACTGAAATTGTATGAAATATCAAATCCTTATAAATTTTGTGAGTTAAATATTTCATGAAATTAATTAATAATAATATTTAACTCAAACAAATATCATACGATTTTATTACCAAGAGAATTATTAATACAAAGTGTCCAGTATTCTATTTTTTTATCAACATGAATAGGCTCTTAATGTTAACCTTTTAACAATCTAATATTAGAACTTGCTTTATTGAAGTAAGAAAGCCTGTAAAAATAGTGTACACCCTATATTCAGCTCCAGTAATTGTGTTTCACGTCACCTGTCAAAGGGGGATCAAGTGCTGTTAGGGAGGGTTTCAAACAATATATCATAGTCAACACTAGGAATTTCTCTTTTTTAAAACATTTCTCTTTTGATCTGATAACTTAAATTGGCAATTTCTATTTCAAAATGATGCTTATAAATCTTCCTTTCAAGGTCTTAAGATATAAAAGTCTTCTAAACATTAAGCATTTCTCAGAATATTATATGATATAGAAAATCAGATTTGGGCTAAAAAATATCAGAGTAGGAATTATAACTCCATTCATTTCAAATTACTGTTAAATATAAGATTTGTAATTATCACAATCATTTACCAAGATCTGCATTTATACAGTACAGATAATCAATTACAGAACAGAATATCTGTTTTTGATGACATTCATATTTGATTATGCCAAGAGATGCACTAGTATTAAAAAATGCCCTCTGGGTATCAGAAGTTGTGTTGCTAAATTTCGTGTCACATACAGTATTTGTGTACCGGTATATATTCACAAAATAGATGCCTCATCACTTATTTCACTTATTTAGATAACCATTTGTAGAAGTGAATTTATTATGTGCCCTTATTGATATGTTTACAATGCACTTGACAATACTTGACAGACACCATAAAACATTTAGATTAAACACCTATAATTACTCTCAACGTTCTAGTGTCAAGGTGAGAAAAGAATGGTATTTTGTATAAGGCACTAGCCTTAGGTCAAGAAGTAAGAAACGAAAACAAAGGGTTTGAAATTATTAGTGTAAATACCAAAAAATAGATAGAGACAAACAGTTATAATACTGAAACCGATATATTGGTTCTTCTACTGAATATTTCAGTGAAGTTGAAAGTCAGAAGGTAGTACATAGTTGTAATTTGGTAACAACAGCATACATACTAGCTTAGCTTGCTTTGTTTGGCAAAAGCTTTTCTCAAGCTGCTGATAGCTTTCATTATATAACATTTTTTTTTTCTGACCTATTTTAAAGTAATATAGTCAATTAGTATTGTTCTTAAGCAGCAAAATGTTTCATAAATGTTTCACATTAATGAATTTCTTAAAATCTTGATTGTATCTTTGTTAAAATTTGGATTTTACCTGCTAATGTATAGTCCATATCAAAACCATAAAATTTCACTTTCTCCAACATTAAACTTCTATTTACAAAAATTCTGAAATAAGACAAAATATCTGATTGAATGAGAATATAGGCAAGCAAATACCAAACTTTAATATAATAACTCAAAATTAATAATTAAGTATTGGTATTATGAAAAGTGCTAAATTATGCCGAGGTATTAGACAGAGTTTGTATTTTAAAATACACACTGGTTAAAATAAAATTTTGAAAAAGAGAAAATCTGTTGATCGCAAGCTGGGAAACCCTCCTGTGACCTTTCCTGCAAGTTGTGCTACCCCATATTTTGAAGAAAATCATTTATTTTTTGGTGATTATCTGGTTACACTTTCTAGGTCTAAATCTGACAATCCAGTATGTAAACAAAACCCTAAATTAGACCAATGAATCTAATCAACTGTACTCTGCAACCGTGTATATCTGGAGCTTTTAATGTATGCAGGATTAGATTGATTAAATTGATAAACAGATTGTTTAAAGTTCATTCCATGACAATCTGTTGATATTCGAAGAATCTGGATTCTCTGTTTAAAAAGTGGCAATATATTTTCCACTGATAACAATTTATGATAGCATTGATAATTTTCATTTCAATCATTTATTTTCTTGTTACGGTACTATATATTGTGTATTTGATTGTTCTTTATTTAAGGATTAAACGTTGGTCTCACTAGCATCATTGGGGTGTAAACGTAGTTGATCACGTGACAAACTGAATAAAATTTATGTTTGTGGTGTGATCAACTATGTTTACACACCAATAATGCTAGTGAGATCAACGTTTAATTCTTATATATACATTCAGATACTTTTATTAACGCAATTTTCACTTTTTTATGATCGATTCCCTTGAATTTGCCACAAATCTTAGATTGTGTCATTATGTGGTGCCTTGACGATGTCAATCACGTCATAGTATCACGTGACAAACTACAGTTATTGGAATATAAACGCCAGTTGAAATTCTAGTATGGTTCTGAACCAATGCCTTATGCAAAGCTAGTAAAAGAAATTTATATCTGGGCTAATTAAGCCTTCTACAAATTTCAAGTTTCAGCATCTAGCCCGGTGATTTCTTAAAAAAACAAAATACAAAACATGGTTACATTTAATGTGCTTTCTGAGAAAAATAAATATCTACTTTCTGATATATGCTTAATTACATTACCTGTGCGTCCAATCTCTCTTAAAAACATGCATTTTGGTGCAATTCAAGCAAAGTAACCAAATTGTCCAAAAAGCTGTTTCCAACTGGAGTTATTTCATGTCATACTGACAAATATTGATTCATTATATTAAAATAATATTAGAATATCATTGCCAAGAAATAATTGTTATATAAATTTGAGTGCCTTTCATTGCCAATAAATAGTTGTTATATCAATTTATGATGAGTCAACAATACAATAGAGACCTATTTGAATTCTTGTCATACCAACAAAATTAAAACATGGAAAGAACCAGTTAAAATAACTTACTCTGTCACTTTTTTAGTGTATGTCTTCATAGCACACAACTTTAAATCAATGTATCTTCCCATTATGGATTTTGAAATATAATGTCTGACAATTAATAGATAACCTAGATTCTTACCTTCTGCTTGGCTCTCTTTTATACATCTTGACACTGGTCTTGCTGGGAGATGGTTGGGGGTTTTCCTCCTCGCTTCCAATAGGAGATGAAGCCATAATGAATTTGTTCTGGAATCTGGATAGTAACAAATCTGCTGTTAAATTGTGTTAAAAGGAATTCTGATGCTGTAATTTATCACCAACACTGGAAAATAATCAATAAGAATAAACAGTCAGGGACTTTCTATGGTTTACTAACAAGCCATCTTTAGATTTTTCTACTTAACAGGCTTCTTTTTTGTCTTTATAAATGACTCTGACATTATCTGCTTGACATTGCGAAGATATTTTCTTTTTCACTTAGAATTGTGAAGTAGAGCTAGCTTTAAAGCCAGCTTTATTGCCGAACATGCTATGTTTCCACTGAGTTTATCTGGTTCCCGAACCACTTTAGTCTCGATCAAAAAAGTGGCACATTATTGACAGGTAGCGATGTACAAGACTATCGATGTTGCACGTGAGAAAGTAAAACTAGTACTTCTCGATTGCCGAACGAGAAAAACACGGCTTTATGCGTTTCCACTTGTTTAAAAAGCCGGCTTTAAAGCTTAAGTTAAGTTAACGTTTCACATTTTTGTTTATTGAATGAGTGTTATATAATATAAGATGAGGCCAGAGGATATACCATTCACAGTTTTATGATTTATAAAATGTTCAGCTTGGTGTAATAACATTACACTGTATATATAATATTAAAACAATGACATACAGGACAAGTCATAATGATAGGTGTATGATAATTACTAATGAAACAATAAGCTTATGTGGACTAGCACTGGTTCAATATCATATCATGAGGTTCTGTATTACTAACAATAGCTTTCAGTCAGGGTTTTTTTAAGAATTCTTATTAGCTGTTGAATGAAATGATATAATTTTCGACGCTTTGACTGAAATTGTTTGAAACTATTTAGGCTATAGGATGGTGGACATTTTTACTCCAGCACCCAAAAGCACAATACATATTTTAATAATGGTATGATTGGCAATACCTGGCACATGCACTCTGCAAAAGAGAGGCACAGAAAAGATTTTTTTTCGAGTAGAATTTTGATAAAAAAACTGAAGAACATTTGTTTAACTATTCATCTGTAAAATTTTAGTAGTCTTTGGTTCTGGTTTGCATGCGAAAGTCTGGTGACCTTGAAAAAGTCACCTTCCTCAATATTCATTGCCAACTACCAGCTGGTAGAAGGGCTCCAGTTCTGTGCATCATATAGGTGCACGCTTTCCAGGAGGGTTCTGATAGTGTTCTCAAAAGTGAAAATTTGAGGCAAACTTATATAAAATTCATATTTTTAAATCAGTTAGAAAGAAAGTGGGGTACAATTAAGGGTAAAAACCATTTTCTATGAGGTCAAATGACTTATCTTAAAGCTCAGAAACTCTCTATTCATCCTGGACTTTCAACCAATACATTAGTTGATAATATAATAATATAATATAATAATTGGTAAATAGAAGTGCACTGAATAATTTGACCCTTGTCTAAACAATCATAATTATCATTACCTTATCTTCTAACATATGTTTATAGAATAAAAACTACTATAATCCTATAATCAATATTGCCACATATACATAATTTATTAACAAATAAAATATATACCTTGATGTAGTCAGTGATAGTAACTATCACAGGAGATATTTTCATGGTATTTAATAATAGATATTTGTAATGGCCTCATCATTATATTGCTGTTGACAACAGACTGGTGACAAATTGATTCGCATTATCATTTCTATCTAATTTGCTCTCAGCAGACATAATAATATCACCATATAGATTTTTGACTTAAAATTGCAATTTTATGCTTTAGACCTGTAATTAGATGTATAAGCTGATTGTTTTTATTTGTATACCAACTAAATAAAGCCAGCTTTATTGCCGAACACGCTACGTTTCCACTGAGTTTATCTGGTTCCCGAACCACTTTAGTCTCGATCTAAAAAGGAGCACATTATTGACAGGTCGCAATGTACAAGACTTCTACCGATGTTGCATTTGGGTCCATAAAACTAGTACTTCTCTATTGCCAACGAGAAAAAAAGCTGGCTTTTTATCTTTCCACTTGTTTAAAAAGCTGGCTTTAAAGCCAATATCTATTGCAAATGGCTGAAATAATTGATTTTTGTTTAAACTTAACACAGACTGCATTTCATCTTAATCTTGTACAACAATTTAGAGTTCAGGTTTGGTACCTTTCTTCTATCTAATCCAGCCAGGACAGCAATTCTGGTTGATTGTATCTATCTAGGGCTTATGCTTTTAGTACATTCTCTTTAAATGGAGATATCTATCAGATACTGCTCATTATTCCTATCGCCAAGTAGAAACTGTTGTTCAAATCAGACCGAGATTGAGAAGATTATATCGGTACGAATTTCATGGATTAAATCCAGGTAGGCCCACCAACTGGAAATGATTACACTCACTTCAAGTCAGTTTTCATTCAGCCAAAATGAACACAATACGGTACAATGTTTAGGCTACATAACTACTGCCAATGTGTTTTCTGATTCTTTCTTTTACTTTCATGAACAGGTTTTAATTCCTATCATTACAATATAGCCTACAAACAAGACAATTAAAGCCTACAAAGCAGTAGAACTTTTCCAAAAAATTTGGAATATTTGTGATGAATCATTAAGCTTTATTACATCTGCTTTATAATCATGCAACTCACGATAACTATGATTATAATATACTCTTACACTTTACACAAATTGTTTTCAACATCGAAATAAGCATAAGGAACAGCATACTTAACCTTGCAAAAGAAAGTTTTCACTGACTTCACTTTACCAAATAACTTAAACAAAGTTCTATGGGAGATTAATCAATGATAAAATTATAATCAGCAATCATCTTACTTTATTTTAAATGAATATCCATGTAATGCCAATAGCCTATTTAATTTATTCAATACGGTACTACAGGCTACACAAAACAACAAAGAGCCAAAGGGTTGACCTCATTAGGCCTACCTGTGAAATGGAATTGACTTTTTATATTGACATCGAAATGATCGTATATTGCGAAGATTGAAATAACGACATTACAATGTATTTTTTTATCTAAAATCGAGAAAAATGATAGAGGTTCATAATTCAATCATAATAAAGTTTACTTGAAACCGGTTTGTTTACATTCAAGAGACAACTTCCGGTCTTCAAAAAGTTGGATAAACTAAAAACATGTTAAGATTTTGACCCACGAATATAGAAAGTATGTGTGCAAAACAAGGAGCGGATATTAGTTCATAGAATGTGCCGAAAATTTTATTAATATCGAAAGAAATAGTACCTTTTAAAAACAAAAAACGTTCCAAAGTCAGATTTATGTCTTTCTTCTGACGCAAGCGCATTCACAAAGATAAAGTGAAAGTAACCAGCAGACGAATATTAGCCTACTTTCAATTTATTCGCGTCTTTTCCACATATTTATATTATAATTATTAGGCTATACTAGATGCAGTTGGCTAAACTGTCTCGTATTATAGAAAATCCGTGCGTGTCTGATAAAGTTTAAGAGATAGATTATATTATGTTTTCATAGTTCTTATACTCCTTCATATATACCGGTACCCAATTATTAGTTCTAGACGGCAAAAGATATTTACCACATTCAAGACGCGACTTAAGTGCTTTATATGAGAATACTATTTTACTTTCTATTGCTGTTTGTGGCGAACCGTAAATTTAACTTTCAACGAGGATGATTCTGAATATACATATGGGTTTGAAGTCCCTTATTTTGACAGGGAGTTGTAGGCCTAGTTATTTGAAAAGTGAGCTGTAGGCTTAACAACGTACAGTCAAAGTACTGATTAACTCAGCTAAAAAAAAAATCCCGTTTCTGAGATTAAGATGTAATTTGCACTGTAATATTATGGCGTGGACTTCCCCTTTGCACGAGTTTTTGACATACAGTGATATAGAGCTACAGAAGCTATCGTAGGCCTATAATATTAATTATTGGAAGAAGTAGTAGTATATATAATCTACTTCCCAGAAAGCCATTCCTTCCATGCCGACAGAGCACAGATTACAATATGACTGCAGACACGACATGACAAGAAGCGTAGCATCTTATCCATTGAGTTATTATTGAATTGCTGGTGATAAGTACGAAATAATAAAACTCTACACACTCCTTCCTCCCGAGAAAGAACATTTGGAAACTTTCAAATGTCAATTTATTTCTAATTGTTTGTTTATACATATGTCTATTCTGGGGTCAGTGACGGTCAGATGGTCAGATAGTGGACACAGCCAGCTGATCAAAAGATTTAGACAACATTACGCACAGGAAGTTAAGTTATGGAAGGCTAATGATATTGACTGTTAAATATGGCATCTGTATGTAGGAAAGTGGTCCTGAAATAATAACCATATATTCAAGTAATAATCACGTTTATTACAAACCACCTTTTCCAAACATACAAACGTCCTGTTTTGATTCCTTAAAGAATGTGTGTCTGAAGTTAATAGATCCTGTTCGAAATCAAGTTTGGGAGAATGTCTGAGAATATTCTATGCCCTGAAGGAAATCCACATTGATCACCAAATCAAGGTGCTTTGGCTTTTACTTTTACAGCATCCACTTACGGTAGAAATTATTTCAGATCATAGTCAATGAAATGAAATCAAATGAATGGAGTTTTACGTCCTACTTTTCTGAACCTTCTGGGCTAATGAAGACGATCATATTAAAGTCTGGATAAAAGTCAATTGTTGCAGAAAAAAATTTTTTTGTGTAGGTTTACTGATCAGTGTCCTGGATATTCTAATACACCCCTGTTAATATGGAGAACTCCCGTTCACTCAAAATTTATTATGTCATTTAGCCCTGGACGCCCTGCTGACAGTATATGCGAATAAATAACAGGAACTATATCTTTTTGTAATCAAGATGACTTTCTCAAAGATAAAGAAATTAAATATTTCCTGTTTTTCTGTGATAATGAAACACATACACCTAATCTTAGATTATTGATTCAGGTATATAACGGCAGACGGAAAAGCTGAAATAAAAGCCTTAACAACAAGTTCTACAGATAACGAAAAAAGGGCAAGAATATCGCAAAAAAACTGTTTTGTCTTGTGATGTGTGGACATCGGGACCTTGATAGGTTTTATGGCTTAATACCAAAATTAACACTAAACAAACTTTCAAATCAGAAGCGGGTGTAGTTCAGTAGGATGAGGAAGTTGAAGTTGAAGGGAACATAATAATATATTGAGAGAAATTAAAACCAGGTCTTCCTAATATCTACTCATTAACTGATATATTTGACATTTATTTATTTAATAAATAATAAAAATCCTACAGGCTTTATGATGTGGGCGGATGTTCAGACTTTTTATGATTAACTTTAATATTTATTTTAATGTAAATTTGAGAGCAGTATAATAGTTCATTGAGTGAAGTATCAATCCATCTGATCTTTTGCATAGCTATGACGCCCTTCAGTAAGAGTCAGCAGGTTTCAAAGCAACGCTATATAATTTATGTCGCGAAGAGCTCTCGTAGGAAACTTACTTAAATTTTATACAGCTTTTTCCGATATTTCTTACGTTTATCAAAGCTCATAGTACATTTCAGCCTTGTCTGGCATATTCAAATACGTACCACATGCCTGTCAGTAAATTTAAGACCATGGACGTGCTTGATAGCTTATTCCATTTAAAATATTTTGAATATTTGGTTGCTTTGGGAAAAGAAAAGAAAACAAACTCGACATATATTATAGCCTTTTGCGGAGCATACTATATCATAACAAAATGATGATAAATAATATAAAAAATATTAATGAAATTCAGTTCTGATCACGCAGAGAAATCTTTCTATTGGATCCTTCCATATTATGATCTAATGTGGCTGTGCTTGTTCCTATAAATCTTTATATTAATCGATTATGATATTGGACAGTTGTACCCGGCAATGGTGTATTTTCAGAATCAGGATATGCTTCACCAATTCCTTTTGAGATTTAAGAACTATTTATTAAGTGGAATGAACACATGTGGTTTTGTCAAGATTTTCAGCTCAGTTAAATATGTAATGAACCAAAATAGTCTTTAAACTTGTATAGGAGTGCTACCAAGTTTCCGCTTTCTCTCTAATTTCATACTGTCCAAATATGTCATGACCCTCTTATAATTGATTTAACCTTCTTTACTTATGGTGCCAATTCTTGGTGCAATCGTTAAAGGTACCATGCTAATAACAATTTTTATTCGTGGTTTATTTTGTTTCTATTTGCTATAAGATTGCTGTATACAGTTAGCTAGTATGAATTGTATGATTGCTTTATTATATTAAAAAAATATCTGAATTGTATTGTACTTTGTATTGCATTTTGTGTGGTATATATTGTACTTATATACTGTTCTATTTTGCATTTCGATTTTTTTTTATTTCTCTATTTGGTACACCAAATTCTGGTCACACTATCTACCTATTTTCATTTAAATGAATAAAGTATATTAGATGTATACAAAAAACTTATGTTTCATTTTGTTTGAACGGACTTTGTACGACTCAAGCATTTAATTTTCCTTTTACCTTTGTTGCAACATTTTCAACATCTAGTCCATTTAGAATATGCTTGGCTGAGATTTGTTGTTTTAACGACAGTGAGCTTTCAAATAATTTCTCGCGTGGGCTCATGTAATGTTCTTAAGTTTGAAAGGCAAATGTTGTAATTTTGAGAATATGTACTTCATGACACTAATCATAATAAAATTCAAATTAAAAAGAAAATCTCCTATATTATATGGCCTTTCTACGAAGTGCCAATTCCAGTACGAACATCTTCGCTTTGATTGCTTCATCATAATTTCATTAATTTTGAACGCACATTTAATTATCAACGATCATTGCTTGGAAAATTATGTTATTTAAATTTAGATTTTACGTTTTGGTTTTTCTGATATTTTGAAGACTTTAGAAACATAACAAAACACTCAAAAAGGGGCGCAATGTGATTCTTTAACTGTTTGACTATTTTTATGAAATAAATTGACGGTTAGTTTGCTTGTCTTGTCAAATACTAGTTATATAAATATCCACGCTGTTCAAAAGAAGTTATCATACTGAGATCGACCATGGGTACATTCTGTATCGATCTTCTTTAGGTATGGTAGTTAAGATATCAAAGCGTAATGACCCAGCTTCATTGATCTGAACTTCCGAATGGAAACACGCTTAATTAATAGTCCATTTCATGGGTATTAATACCCTTCTTTAGCACAATGTGTTTTCCTACGAACGTGTCTGAGATAAATTTGACCATGTGATAGGTTAGAAATGAAATAAGTTTTAAGTTCTATTCTTCTTCACCTAATGGGCTAATGAAGACGGGCAACGCAATTAGTGCACGGACATTTTCCAGGATAGCAGCATTAAGCTATTTGCTTTGATTTCTAAATGTCGAAAGATTTTTTTATGTGCACATCCTGTAGCACCAGGGGCCTCGGTATATTCGAACGACTAGACGTTTTTTCCATGTTAGGCCCTCCGACTTGGATCACTGAAAAAGGGTAGAAAAATCCGATAGCTCATCTCGACCTTTGCCGGGATTGAACCCTTGACCCTCGGGTTAGCGAAGCATCTAAATCCCTGAGCCACCGCGGCTCTCCACATAGGTTAGAAATTCGCTTAGTTAGTTCCAGTAAAGATTCACTTTGAATATCTTCTGTTCTCCGTCCCGGTGATAAGTTATGAAATGGTAAAGAAGCATGTTGAGTTCGTGGTTCAAATATTGTGACTAACATCACGGAGCCAAATCTTATGATTCACAAATAGGTCTGTATATCAGAATTCGTCCATGATGTGACATGCAGAATAAAATGGTGAAAAATATGTCACAAAACTAGATTATATATAATGATAATTCCGTATTTTATCTTAATTATCGCCATTTTAAATAAATACAAATTAAAGTCGCACTAAATTCAGAATATGACTCTTGCAGGGTGCATTTTCACCGTTGTTGATAATTTCATTAACATGCGTTATTTACTTCTTTCGTGAAATGTTGTCTGAATTTTGTGATTTAAAGTCTTTAAAACCGTTTAATTATATGGTGTGTTTATTTTTTAAGTGAAATATTTATTTGATTTTCAAACTGGAGATATTTAAAAAATGAGGTTTGTCTGGTGTTTCGATAAAACAGAAAACAGGTTGCTCCATGACGCTAACCCTTAACGCAATTAGCCGAGTGCTGTTTTTTAAGTCATCATGTTATCTTTAGCCTTGAAGTTGCCTTATCGAACAATGATGCAGGACTCGATATTTTCTGATCTGATAACGAAGTATTTGAACAATCAAATTTAATATATTATATTGTTGATACATCTTCGATGTCCATTATTTCCTTATAAGGTAGAAAATGAAGGAGTTCTCCCCCTTACACCAGTACACAATTATCTGCTCAATTCTTTTTTAAACAAATGAACGTTGTGTTTTGGTAACCTATAATTAACTGAATTTGCTATGTGATCTATTCTTGCACTTGCAAACCGTTTTCGGGGCACAATCTTGATTTTTAGTGGTCGTTTTGGTCCTTTGTTACATTTAAACAGTCCTCAGAAACACTCAAGCTCTAAGAAAATCGCAAAATACCTTGAAATATACCTCAAAAATTTCACTTTTTATATTTTTTCCGTGCTGTACGCGGCTGGTCTTCAGTCAGTCTGAAAATTGTGTGTCCTGTTGACAAAATCTACAATTGTTATTACATGTACTTTCTTTTTGTTTTATCAGTGTGGGCCTGCGCAGTAGTCTATTTTTCCAATATGGCGGGACGTTCATAATATCTTAAGACATTATGATTTTCAAACACGGATAAATATGTATACCCATGGATTTGAAGGCTCAAATTTCAAAGGTAAGCTCTGTAGACTATGTCTGATTAACTAAACAAAATATTTCATGTGTTTGAGGCTGTCGGATGATTGTCCGAAACAAATCAAGCCTGTGCCCCTTTAACCAAACATGATCAACCAATTGTTTTTAATAACTGAAAAACCTCTGATATTCCACTTAGGTTTTAACAATCTGTTAACAATTTTCATCGGGCTGGAATGTATCAATGAACGCCACGATAGTCATGGTCCATATAAAATTGGACAGGAGCCCAGCCAAGAATTCCAGACGGAAGGAAATAAAAATGAAAGTAGATGTAGCCTCGTACGTGCAAAGTGTAACGAGATGGATGAGAAGAAAGAGACTGGAGGAAACTAAACGAAAGAATTGGTAGCAGAACCAGGTGAAGTTTGATGTAGAAGGGAAGATAAAAAAAAAGATTTATAAACAAATTATAGATGTGATAAATAATTTATATTAAGGATTGGGTAGAGAGTAAGACATATCTATATTTAGTAACATGGTTATAATTGAGGTGGTTATGACAGGTAACAAGTCAACAAGTGGCTGTCAGAGATTACCCAGGCTTCCGGTACTGATAGCCTCTGAGTCTTCCGACAAACTCCTGAACTTTTGTTTGAAAATGAAATGAGAATTAAGAGAGAGGAATGGCTGGGGAAACAATTGACTGAATAATAGCTCTACCCACTGATTATCATGAAATCGAAAGTCATATCTGAAATGGAGCACCCCGATTGCAATGGATCGAATCTGAAAGTCAAACCTCATAATGCTTGAAAGTAATGTAGTGTTTCTCTTTCGAAATACAAAATATCTGTTTAGTTGAATTTGTGCTTTTCTGCGAATTGTCTTGTAAGGTCTCTAGTACTCTTTTAAATTTTGCTCACAATCCCTTTCTGGAAACAAGCAGAAATTGAGAATGTAAAGTTTCTTAGAGACACCGGATATTTCTCTTCAAAGATAAATCCTGACCTTTAACAGACAACATACATTGACGCTTGCTTGACATCTCTTGGCACCTATAAGTAGACCTACTTTCTTTTTATTAATATTTTACTTCCGGTAATGTGATATATTTAATCAATCAGATACATTAAAGGTCAAATACAACAAGAATATCACCAACTAACCATCTGACATTAAGTCATCGTGATTCTAAAAAATTAACAGTTAACAATTGTCTATTAAGAATGTGTTCCATTATGAGCATTGGATCCTTAAGTGTCAGTGTCTTCTAGTGGCAGGACACTGCTGGTATTTGTGCGGTCTAAGTTCATTCGGAAACGAATTAACAACCCTAGTTTGGGCATAAAATACTTTTATTATCTTTACGCAATATGGATACATTGCACTAAATACCCCCAAACTTAATGAATACTAAACTACAAAAAGGTGACGTCCGATCATTCGGTCGGAGGAGTTTGTCATGTAGCATGCAACCATTCATTTGTGCCAGGGTTCTATAGGGTGTCCAAATGTTTGGCTACATTTTTTTTGATTTTGCCAATCATTAAAAAAATTTTGAATATAAACAAAAATTATTGTCCTAATAATTTCTATTGTTATGTATCCGATTAAGTTTTCAGGTTCAAGATGTTAAGGAAATAATTTTGCAGGTGTGACACTCTGCACCATTGTAGCCTCTGGTTATCGTCTGGTCATTGTGATCATGTTAGATAACCTCTGACCTTTTCATATCGAAGTCCATATTGAATGGCATGTCTTTAATATTGAATTGTTTTCATATGATACCCAACAACACTGCCCATGGCAAATATTTTATTCACTACAACCGGAAATAACAATTAACTTTAAAGGTCAAACTGTTTTAATAAGATTGGTTGTTTTCCTTGCATACATGATTAGCTCTTAATGATTTGTCCTTTATTTAACACAATTGGCCATTTCTGTTTTAAGAATCATTGAAGCAGTAACTACAAAAGTGAAGTTTTCTTCCTTGGGAAAAGCGGCATACGTGCGGTACCTGGTCAGAAAGCAAGTTAGGGAACATCAATTTATTGGATGAAGTATCTAGTAATATTCATGAATAGCATTCTTAGAAAAGAGGCAACAGTCTAATATAGCTTTACAAATATACAATAAAACTATTTGAATTTCGTTAATGTTATACTTTTTACTGAGCTCATGGGCAGAGTATGGTCAAATGTATTTAATTCACCAGAAACTGTTGAACAAACTAATAGATATCGCCAGCATTACATTGTGCTTTTTCCTGTGTTAGTTCATCCTTGATACACATACCTGATAGTTCTTTCAAGTAGGGTTTTCAACGCAAACAAAGTCTTAAAAGCTCCGACAAATGCGTTATTTGAATCATTAATATTATCACGCAGATCAATCTTTAAAACAACTTCAATGGAATTTATAATAAGGGTTTTTTTTTATTGCTGTGACCCACTTTTTCAGTATTTAAATTTCAGAATTAAATTTATAATAATTTGATGTTTTTCTAAGCTTTAATTTCCTCTTTAACTATTGAACCTTGAGATGTTTTTTGTTGTTTTTGGTGTTTTGTGAAGAGAATAATATAATTGACGACTTGGTGTCGAGTTTGACGGGGTAAATTAACTAATGTGACCTAAGGTCGGACTTTGTTTGAAGATTTGAGACCAGGTAAACCGTGAGACGATGTGACACCTGGTAAAAGAGATGACCACAAGAACAGGTGACAATCCATAAATACACCAAGTCTTGAAATTAGTTTAACGGTTCGATTCCTCTACTCTAATCTTTGCCGTTGTTATGCAAAATGAGAATAAATCGTCCTGTTCGCAGTAAGTCACACGGGTCTAGACAGACATTGAATCTCGGCTAATGGACGTTATTTTAATTTACAATCTTTTATAAATCTGGTCAATTTCAAGCTTAAAGGCCATTTTTGTTCATTTTTTTATAACAATGTTGATCGATGCTATTTTGTATCTTTAATAACCAGGTTTATCTTGCTCTTGGATGAGTCTCGTTTGGTCCAGTCACAGCCACTGTACTTATGTGTGCTTTGCTTTAGAAATTAAGTTCCCCTTCTTTTGCCCAAAGATATTTGCACAAATAAAACCTTTGCACTTAAAAAGCATAAATTTTATATACACATCCCCGACAACACAAGTTGTTATATGGTTGTGTCGATGTGATCATTTTGAACGAATCGCAATTGTCAACAGTTCATAATCATAATATTTCTCCACGGCATCTACTAATCTGAATGACGAAACGACCAACATTATCACATAAACTGTTCATATTTCAGACAAAGCGTTTCAAGCTATTAAAATTTGATTCGGGCTTTTGTACCAAATTTATGACACTTAGTTTTTCTTCCTCCTGATTTTGTCAATGTGTGTTTATTTTAGTCCTTGTTTGTTAATAGTAGCTAAGTTTCTATCCTTTGTCACCTCCACATCCTTCTCGTCTTTTTCTTAAATCCCAACCAAGGCTGTAAGAGCTATCTATCTTTATGCTATCTATGTTACAAGAGACCACCTTCATTTAACTAACGTTCTGGATTATCCCCTTTGGGTGGTTTCTTTAAACAGTTTCTTCTGTAATTTATTTATTGATTTTGTATATATTTATGTTATTTAATTCGAGATTAACTCGAATGTAATTACATGTTAATAAATCCTGGGAGAAGAATTAAAATAAGCTTAGCTAGGCCAGCTTTCAGACTCCCACTTACAATTTAAAGAGAACTGAATAAAAGTATTGTGTAATATAAAAAGGGATCAAGTTTGTGCTTTTTTAGTTTATGTCACTGTGTGGTAACCTACATAGGCAAAGAGTTCACAAAGACCGAGCTTGGGAATACCTATATAGTGACAGCCCTTACTTAACTTTTTATTATTTCCGACATCATTATGACAGCTATACTTTCATAAATTGAAGCTGTAGAGGTATTTTTTCGCGGGGTTTGTCTAATTCACTCCATAGAGGCGACAAATATGAACAATAGTGTATCATATACCATGCCTCTAATCTTGACACTTCGCCCAAAAGAAATCCACAGAATTCACTTCATTGTGGTTTAATTACAAGGGAAGGATATGAAATCTTGAGACTATGTTTGATTTGTTTGGAACGAGAAAAGACTACACCGGCCCGTAGAGGCAACCTGACCATTTTCCCAGCGTTTCACCTTGACTTAACTCAAGATTCAGCGGACTTATATATCGACTGACCGTCCCTGACAATAAATGTCTCTAATTCTCTATTATGCTTAGTCAACATATTTTTAACAGATTGACATCAAAATTCTTGAAGTATATGTAATAAACGCATCGTCTCCAATTGAATTACAATTCGATTCTAATACTCTCTAATTACTAATAGTCACTCGGTTAATACAGGTACATTTATACCTTGCAATGATATTCAAATAATTTTATACCATTTAGTAATGCTGTAAAATATCAAATGAAAGATTTACTTGGTAACAGAACAAAAAGTGACCTGGACATTAAAGGTATTGTTTAGTGTAATTTCAAGAATTGAAAACTGGAATGATGCAAATTAAACTGCAGTAAAACTACATCAGCGAGAGAGAATGCACCAACACTAGCAATGCGAATAGATGCAATAGAAAGTATATTCATCTACCAAATTTAACGAATACAAAAAACGAATCCAGATAGAGAGTTACAAAACTGCCAATAGAGATTAACAACTGTATTTTCTACAAAGGCAGATGTATCAACAGCATTAATTTCAATTAAGTTGGTGCAACAACTATTCTGAAACCAGTTTCATTTACATGTATCTTCTTTCAAATCATTCATATTGAGATCGTTAAGTAAAGAATATTTTGTTCAATAGAAACATTAATAATATTGTTGATGTCTTTATTATTCCATCATGGTAAAATCTCCAGATCTAAATCTGCCGGTAGAAAGTTTACCCTAGTCTTTGTCGTTTGATTATGATGTTGGATATTATAGCGTCTTTAAAAACATCCAATACTGAATATTTATTTTTTTCTCACATGTTTTATAGGATTGCAGGATAAAAGTAAAACAACCAAACCATAACCCAGTCCTTACCTTCTGGACAAATGTGTTACATGTACAATGTTACTGCCCAGATCAAAATTAGTTTGCATTATACACCGCTATTGTTGCCAACACCTCAAAATTCATTATTGAAACCTGACAAAAGAGAATAATATTATCTGTGTAAGTCTACACACGTGGTCATCCGGTCCTAAAAATCACAGACCTAAATCTAACCCTTAACCACATCAGATGAATATTAACATGATAAGGGGCTATTTAAGGGGTCATAATGGTCACTCATGTATAAAATATCAGTCAAGTATATGGGAACAGTAGAGACATTATATTCATATCACAACCAAGTGGAAGACAATCTTGAAGCTGACACTACCCTTTAATACAGTTTTCAAAAAGGGTGTCAAACTTTGAATTATCCATCTGTAAAACATCTTTAAGTAGCACTATTAGGGCATTTAAACTAACCTTTAACCTTTTAAATCCACGTCGTTTATTCTTGTTAATTATAATTTGAAAGTACACAGGAAGAAGAGTTAAATTGTATAGTGTCATGAACAAAATTTAATTGAAAAATCTTATTCAGATTCTTTTTCATTCCCGTATTTGTTTTCAATGTCACAAAATACCTTAATCATATATCCGAGATAATTTTGAGTAAAATTTATGCATGTATGAATAGAAGGACACTGAAAATGATTGTAGAGTTGCATTGCTTTGTACAGACTGACACAGATATATCTATGTTATATACAATGAACGTTTAGTACTTTTTTCCGAAATGATCTAACCTTTGCAACAATAATGTGGCTGTGTGTTATACTAAAAATTCTGATGAATTCTGATAAAAATAGTTTAGTTTTTAATGTCAATATTATAATCTAGATATTGAAATCGGTGATGCTGAATACATATCGAGTCCACCAAGACAGTGTCTCCTTTTTCATTTTTGAATCACAAAGTAACATCTAAAACACCTGAATGATTTATGTTATGCTTATCTTAGTGTTAAAAAAAAGTTTGTATTTATTGTGTTGGTATTTTATTGCATGTTTTTAGACACTTCATCCACGATCTGATGAAAATTCTTCTAGTGTTCAGTCACATTTGACCTAAAAATGACCCAATTGGCATTACTGTGGCTTATCGACCATCATTTGGTTCAATATGGTAATAGTATTGCAAAACGCATGTTATTCGGACTTGAAGGTGCACAGATCTGAAAAGATTTAATTATCGATGGCAATGTGGAAACGATTGCAGATAAGGACAAGAAAGATCATTATCCGATTATTAGTTTTTATGAACCCTCATTTTAACTAGGTCCTTTCTTTTCAAATCGACACATGTGATAAAATGTAACGTGAGATATGATACAGTATTAAAAGTAACGGTTTATGATTATTTTTTCAAAATTTGAGATGACTTTTCAAAAGGAATTGCTTCGTTGTTCTGCATGGTTGGAAAGTATTTTGGTTTTATAACGGTATATTTCTAAAGGAGATTCGACCTTTGCCAATTTTATGTTAATTACTTTATATTTAATATACAAGGCATTGTATGAAAGAGTTTTAGTTTTACTTACATTAAAACCAAAGTCTGACACGTCCAGTAAACGGAATCGGAGGTCAAATTTAAACATTGGTTTGCTGTTAGGACTTTAATCTTGATTAACTAAGTACGACAGATTTCAAGAATTAACCCGGAATAACCGGAAGTGGCAGGTTATTAAATAGTCTATGCATTCTGATATATCAATAGAACGAACCTCAAATGAAAGAATATTTTGTTATATTTGATCTTTATTATGTTTTACTGACTTTGTATCTGAAAAGCCATTTTGTTACTCTAAAATCCGCCTTAGTTACTCGAAACTGATGCAAAGTTATATTTCGAGTTACAAACTTTGCCTTTTAAGTTTAAATTTTTTTTTATACATATGCTAATATGCATATCATCAACGACTGCGTAGCATTACTAGTTTACGATTACTTGTAATTCTGGTACATATTGACTTTTGAAAATCATTTTTGAAGCCAGGGCCTCATCTTACTGGGTAATATGATTAGATAGTAAATTAATGTTACAATTTTTAATGTTAGTCACGTTTACCTAGTATAATATCTTTATATTTTTTTTGTCAATGTTTTCCTTAGAGCTCACATTGCAAATTTTGGGGGAAATATTTAAAAAATGCTTCTATTCTTGCTAAGTCACTTATAAAATTTCATTTGAAAAATAAACCGTTATGTTTAATACTACTTGAAAAGGTCTTTTGTTAATAGTGACATAAAAAAAATAATATTCCGTTATAGGTTCCAAGGGCACCTTTTCATATGTAAATCAAGGCGACGGCTGCTCAAATTTCATACTTGATGCAAAAATATAGACCTTTAACGATTTTAGACGAAGTGGCTGAAAACGTATTTAAGACACTATGATCTACAACTGAAATATAAAAGCGTTAAGCGTCCTGTGTTCATATACCATGTCCTAATAACACAAATGATTTGCAAATGATTTGCAAACGATATCCGAGGACTACAAAAGCATATGTGCCTCTGGTAGTAATCTAGTTCAGGGCCTCAAACTCAAAGCTTTTCGTTGATACTACTTTCAGTTCACGAATACTCGACCAGCAGAGCAGATTTTCTGACCATCATCATTACCATGACATCTGATCAAAATTTGATTATTGCAGAAATGACCACATGAGCAGATTTTCCATTGATAAGATTCGATAGGATAATGAAAGTCTTGGACCACAGGTTAAACATGTACATTAATAGGCCGTCGATAATTGAACATAAAGAGTAGTCTAATATCAGTGTTCATGTAGAATGCCCGTCGATATGATGACGTTCCAGTGTGAGCAGACGTAAGTTCTGTTTAGGCGTCTTGGACAAACGAGTAATATCTTGTGATTAACAGTGTCATTAGAATCATCGTTCACGAACGTTACCTGTAGTCCGAAACAATGATCCCGAACATTCTACCAAGCCGTGGAAAGTAAGACGGAAAGCAACTGTTAAGTTCAGGGGTAGATTGAATTTTTATTGGAGCAAAATAGTAAGACGCAGCTCTCTGGTTAATCACTGTACGGGGGGCAGGGTCTAGGTTAGAGAGAATGCACGATATTTATACATCTTTGGTGTAAAATCACATGTTTGAAGCAACGAAAGATAGATGTGAAAACCAGGGTGTTATTCGACATGGTTTACCAGAAGAAGAATTTTCCACAAGGGTACACTGTTAATTTTATGCATTATGGTATCAATGTTAGTATTTAAAAGTATCGAGAGAATGACATTTCGGATATGAAATAATATACAAATTTTAGTATGAATATTTTGTCAAAATGTGATCACATTTTCTTACACTAGGTGTCAGCAGGGTTCACGATAGACAATTACCTTTTGGGTTTATAAAAAAAAAGAAATATATTGTTACTTTAATAGAAAATACCGTTATTTTTACGCCTCAGAACACATCTATAGAATTTTAAACCACCGTTATATATAAAGGGGTGTTTCATTTCAGAAACACATTAAAAAGAAAACATTAAAAAATCCTTTCAAATTTCAATGAAAAAATTCTGTAGGTAATTTTATCACTATCTTTTACAAAACACATGTGATTCTTGGTAAGAATTAGTCAGCCGTAGTTTGTTATGCATTTTCTTTTATTTCGGAATAAGGACGAGTCATTTTACATCCAAAAGTACCAAAGCATGTAGCTACATGTTTTAAACTAACACTCCTACTTGGGTGTTCAATTTGTATCACATTGGCGGGCTGCAATACAGAATATTATTATCACAATTAACATTTAGTGTCAATAATCAAACTAAGTGGCCATCTTTGGAGACGGGTTGCACAATGTACACCAATAATGTAATTCAGATTTACTTTTGACAGCAGCCTTGAATATAGTGTCCTTTTTGTTTCTATTAAAACCACAGATCAGTAATATTAGTGAACATCAGATAACTCCTCGTCTTTGAGGCGATTTTGGATATGTAATTATTCTTCTCAGTTACCGAGATAGCCAATTTCAGAATGGCCGCTTTGGATATGGGATTATTTTCTTTGATTTAGTATGCATCTCAGTAAAATTGAATACAAGTTCGAAACATATCTCATAACAACTTTGAATAGGGAATCATTTTTCAGCTTCCAGCTTCAGTTCAGTCAGAGATTAGGGTGACTGAAAAGTAACAAGTTACTATTCAATATAAGGCACTGGCACAGGGTTAAAGTTAAGTTTAAAATAATTGTGTGGTTATGTGTAATGAACTAAATAAAACAAAATCATAACGTTATATAAAAAATCTTGGACCTAATAAAGGAATTTATAATACTTATAATTTACATTTAGGGAGTGATTACAAGTTCCAGATTATTTTTGTCATCGAACTTTAATAGGTATATCACTGTTCTGATAATGAGGGTTGTAAATTCTGAACTAAGGAATTCAGACCCTATTGTAGATCTTTTCCATAAACTTGATTGTCACCAACCTTTGCATTGTCCATTTATTTTAAGTTCATTCTGAATTGATCTAAAGCAAATCTTATAATTTAAGTATCAAACTTTATTTAAAAATGCTTACTTCTTTACATTCAATATTAATTCCAGTGAACCTTATCGATGTAAAATATAGATGTCTTTCTTTCTTTTCTTTTTCTTCATATATACTGCAGCCCATCATACAATCCATCAATCTGGGAAAGATTCTTTAGAGCTATTTCCACGTGGTTAATTTATTGCGAGCTACTGTGACCTGTGAGACGGAACATTTTCTATGAATTAAGGATGAAAGCAAAAGTAAGACATCGGGGCAGTGCCCTGCTATTCTGTTTGTAGATCTTTTAAAAAATCACAGAAGAAGCCATGTTATAATGGGTTGATGAAAACGGCAACGTCATTCAGTGGTAATGAGGCAGATCTGCGATTTCTAACTGTCGAGGAAGCTTTTATCATACACAGCCTTAAGCACACATGAGGGCGTATAGCTTAATCGAAGATGACAGCATACCTATCGTGATCGTCCCTCATATATTATTCTTGGCCGTAACTCTTAGAAAAAATGGAATTGTTTTCATCAAAGTTATGTGGTCACACACGACTGTGCAGTAATAAGTTCTAAAGATAAGCGGTGTTTTCTAATTTATGAAAAATTATACATTGGAAATTATGCAATGGAGTATTAATAGGGATTATCAAACAAAAGTGTATTAATTTGAAAAATTACGATGAAGAAACCAGATTTGAAATAATGAAAAGAGGGTATTAAGTATGCTATCATATGGTAGTAAGTTAATATGCGTGTCTGAAACGAAGTAAAGTTAACAATTTAACTGATAATTTGACAATTATCTCGGTCAAACATTGAGTCTCGAAAATTACTACAGAGATGGTGCTCTTACTTAATTTAGCTGTTGGTCAATAAAAATATCAGGCTTTGCCAGTACTCTTTTAGCAGTTTCAGTAACTATGTTCGAGTTTGTGTCTTGATGATCGAGAGTAAATTTAAAGGGTCTGATAGTAAAATTTTAAAGGCCAGATAATATCACGTGATTTAAAGAGTTGTAAGACGCTATATCTAAAATGAAGGACATTGTTTTGTTGTCAACTCTCGACTTAAACAACCTCCTATGAATAAAGATATAAAAAAATCCGTCTTGAATTACACCTGATCTACAGTTCATTCACGAAATCGTATAAGTAGGTAGTAGTCACCATAATAAATTCTCACAACCATGTCATTCGACTCTACCAGATCACAAGAATATCGACTACCAAACCAACTACACAGGATCATCCAATTTAAACCAATTCAACCAGCAACTACTATACTACACCATAAGGTGTTCATACGTTTTAGCTTAACACATCCCTGTCCACGGTGTAGGTGTAACAAAGTAAGGTCAACGATTCCAGACCAAAAAGAGCAGAAAGCCTTTTTTAATCGAGAACTCGAATCCATGATCTGGATCCATGTTTTTGAGAGAAATAATTGAATAAGGTTTTTTTCGAAATTAGTTCTCAAGCAATAATCAAATCAAACTTTTTGAAACTACTTCCCCGTCTTCATTATCCCATAAGGTGCAGAAGAGAAGGGCGTAAAACTCCATTCATTTCATGTCATTTTTAAACTACTTCTATAGATGCAATATCAGAAGGTCAAGCGTATTTGAGAGTTATGAGATGTAAGTTTGATCAGATAGTAAGTCGATCCTTACAATCTGGAGTTGAATAACATACAGGTGGGTGCTGGTTATGGAGACTGTCGATGGATTTTGCTTAGACACCTCCATTTGGCACATTTGAATTTTCAAAAATAAGGACGGAAGATTCCATTTCATTGCAGCTCTGATGTTGTCTGAATCACAACCAATTCATCGACTCTTCAAAACGAGTTGTGATGATTATTACGATAACTACGGATATCTAGGTTGTTTTGACCGCCCTTAAAATCAGTTGAAACCCCTAACGTCAATACACTGGTCTTATTATAAAGATAACAGATTCGAGTGTTTTATAAGAATACGTTACTACGTTACGTGAATATTTGAATAAATATTGCACCTTTATCAGTGGGAAACCCTTATTTATCAAAATTGATCTCTATTCACTGTATTCATATTACATTTATACAGTGCTTATCAGTCATTTTGACGCCAGGGAACAATTTATGTGTCAATCAGTGATTCGATGCAAAACCGATTCCACAACTAGAGTTTTTAAAACTTGTGCTGATACATTACTTATGCCAAAGAATTAATCGATAATCGATCTTTAAAATAGACAAAATATATTTTTGTATGTATATAAATAAAAAGTTAGCACTACCTCCTGAAAATCTGTCTTTGTCCACAATAAACCCTGTATAAATATTTCTGTTTATTTTATTGATGAAGTGTTGTGCAACAGATATTGTTCATGCTTATACATAGTAAAAGCAATATGTTTTGTGTGTTTGATGCATTTATTAGTGTCCAGAATATCTAGGATCTGTGACAAATGAATAAAGAAAGCAATTGCTGGTATTATTCTAGTTACTTGATCGTACGACAAGATAACTATTTTTGGTAATATTTCAAACAGTAATCCTGCAATTTGTTCTCATCTGTGTTTCTTTATGGTCTGGACACAGTCGATTAACTAAAGAATAAAACTTTTGGGTCACATAATAGCTTCCATTAAGTCAAATCTAATAATAGCTGTAGTGACTTAGTGACACGGGTCATGCTTACTCTTTCAATCGTTTCCCTTCGACCAACTTTCTTAACACGCTCTTTTGGAGAGTCTAACTTTATATAGGTTATGGGGTTCAATATTACATTTATATGTGGCTTTATACCGTTAAATTAGATTACATCAAATGTAATAAAATCTATAGTCGTATTTCTAAGCATATTTTATCACCTGCTCTTTTGAACAAGGGGCTTATTGAACAGCACTATAATTAAATCGGTGTGGTATACCTTAAAATACATTCTTTGTACAAAAGGCGAATTTCGATGGTTGAAATGAAATTGCATTTTACCGTCGACTTTTCTGCACCTGATTTATCTCATATAAATAGGTTGCGTGTTCAATGATGGATATTTTTCGTACGGATGGTATTATATTTGATCTGACTAAAGTAATAAACGTAATTGCTTAGAATGCATGAGATTCAATAGAAAGGTGGTGATCATTTTAAAAGATTTCTAATTGTTGAAATAAAATTCAGCAACCTTCAGTACATGGCGCCTGGTTTATTGTTCCATCCAACACCAGATACCAAAACCCAGTACCACAACGAAGAAGAAAACATCCTCGCAAAAAAATTGTCATAAGCCTTATCCTAAACTAGGCAGCCTAAACTTCGAAAAATATATAATGCTGAATTGTTGCAAGTCTCAGTTTTTTTTTAATTTTAGGAAGAAGAATTTGGACACATATTGATAAAGTATGTGATTGGTATGAGACAGCTAATATTGTTTACTATACAGTCATTTCCTGGTATTTCTGTAAAAACTACCACCATCAACACGTGGACACCATTTGACAACCAACTCTGGTAAACCCTCCTGTCCTCTGAGAATTGGAATTTGAACGCGATAAATAACATGGCTGGAAAGACTGCAATTCTTATAAAAAGACTATTTTAAAATTGTTAGGTAAAGTTAATACTGAATACTTATAGAAAACCTTTTTTATAGGGTTAAATCCAAATTGTGTGTGGGCAAATGTTAAATAAAGGCACATTGAACAAGATTTACAACGTTTTCATATGATAGCATTGTAAATACTTGACATAATATTGCAACATTGGTTGTTTCATTAGGGATTTCCGTTTAGAATTCTACACCACACTTGAAAAAAAGTAATATAATGAGATAGACTTTCTCTGCGCTTCCCAACTGGTGTTGAAACGCCTGAAATATGACATCCATGAAGATGTCGGAGATACGTTTCTCTATTTTTCATGTTAAATATGAGATTAATTAAGCATGATATGATTGGTGGTTAAGAAGTTGATATCATTTGGTACATCAGCTGTGAACCACTTCCGGTTGTTAGTAAATGATCAAGAGTAATTAACATCAGTACTTTGATTATTGGCTAGTTCGGTTTTTGTTAATGATCCTATTTTTCAATGAGCCTATCAGTTAAATTCTGACATCCGTTAGGGTATGTTGAGTCCAAACGTATGTCCTACAGCCTTTTATGGTTATATCATATGAATGTCCAAATCCTTTTACGAAACAGAAAAGGGGAAAATACAATCAGATCGAAAACTTTAAACTTCTCAGGCATTATCTCGTTCGTAGAATCACAAGGCCAAATGATCTGCTTTTAATTCAAAAGCTTTTAAATGTTGCTTAGAAATTATGATCTCAACCTGCTGATTTACAGCTTAAACACCACAACTTATCTTCTCAATGTACATTTCGACCAGTACAGGTGTTGTAGAATGGTCAGAAATGTACCATCCAAACAATTAACCCAACACGTTATCCTCACTCACATTTACTTCCCATGAAACTGTCTGATGGAAGATTTATGGCGGCCATGACAGTTGCTGATTTTAGATAACAACTATTGCAGACAGATTTACAGTGTAATGAAACCTCACTAACAAGTGTACTGTTTACCTTTCAAACAACGCATTTATTACACTTAACATTTTTAGTTTGCTGTGGAAGGGTAGGGAGCCACGGAAGCTCAGTAAGAAAGACCCTTGATCGCTAACCTGAGGGTCCAGGGTTCAATACCTTTGGATTTTCCACCTGGTTTCCCTCGTCACTAATGCAGGTCACAGGGTCTGGCATGGAAACGTCTAGTGGCTCCGACGGGAAAATAAACTGAGGCGTGGTTGAACACGTTAAAGACCCCCGACAGGCTTACACCACTGTCCTGGCACAATTCCATTCAGCCAGAAGTGCACAAAAGTAGGACGAAAAAACTTCATTCTTTTCATTTCTGGAAGTGTACTGTTCGACAACTTTTGAGAATAGGTCAATTATTATTTTCTCATTCTTTGAAAAAGTTTGGATTTTGGACTAAGGGTTTGAAACATGTATTATAAAGTCACTCCATTCCTCTATAATACTTATTTTGCGTTAACAATATGAGCTATTACACATGTACCGCCATCTTGGAGCTCGGCGTGATTTACTAACCTTTAGGTTCCTGGAGATCGAAAATAAGCAAAATGCTGCTACTCTGAGCGACCAGTGTGGAATCGGTGTCTCGAATAAATAAGAAAAGAAATGGGATTGTAGGACTGTAGATTGAAGGGTCTCGCTCTAACGGAAAAGAAGGGTGCATATATACTGCTATTGCTACACAGGCCAGATCATCCATCATCCTCATTGCACACTGCACATTGCACATGTCTTTATGGCTATTTCAAAAGATAATTGATGGCGGTTATCTTTGAAAGGGCAATTTTTCCATTAAGAATTAGTTATACAAACATAGTAAATTTTGGCGGGAATTAAGGGGTTAACATGGATATGTATATAAATAACCTTTAACCTTGACAACAGTTGTCATAGTAACATCATGTTCCTTAAACACTGTTACCTGTCTTGTTACTAATGACATGATCCCATCACTGTTATAGTGGTCGTCATGTGACTAGATTTGACAGGTGTATTGAGAAAGGTGGGGCACGTTTTTCTCTTGTGTGATAAAAACATGGTACGATCTTTGACCGATATCCTCTTTCATTTATCCTGCATTTTTTGGTGCATTGTCGCAAAAGAGTTTTTATAACCTACGTAAAATTTTGTAATTCTTTCGGTAAAACTGTAAGATTTGTTCACCCTACTTTTCTGATCCTATTTTTATTACAAGAACAACACTATATCTTGTGCCGCGAGGATGATTTTAATTCCCATCGTTTTGCTAACGTGGGCCTAGGTTACAGCGCCTCCTGTATCCTGGTAAAAAAATTTCTCATTAAACTCAGCATGACTTTAAATAAGGTGAAGAAAAGAGAATTCAATTTCTTGGATCTTAAATGCTTTTCTGTGCACTAGTATATTAGGCGCTTATATCTGTGTTACTCACAACGACAAACCGGTGGAAATAGCGACGTATATTAAATAAAATAAAGATATACATAATCATGGCTATAATGTTAGTCCGTAGTCCCCAATATTTGAATTTCAAATTTCAACATTTTTATGTACCAATATGTAAGCCTACAGACGATTCGGAAATTGGGTTTCGGAGATGAGGAACGAAAAAAGAACGTCATCATACGGTCATTTATAAATGCAACTGCGTCTTTTTTTTGAACAAACCTGACCTGAGCGATTGTAATATACACACCCACAAACAAAACAGAGATAATTAATTTAAAATATGTAAATCTATGACGTGATGAACCAAAGGAAATGTGACAAGTTTTTGACATCCAAAATCCTCGACTGTCACAATTTGGACATATCCTAGTACAAAGTTGTCACATTGTTCTTAGATGTAAAAACTTCATCATTTTATTAGAAGAGCAAATGAAGAATGTATTTCACATACGGGGTAACAAAATAAATTCGTATATATATATCGGGGTGTCCCATTTCATTTTTGTTCTTTTCTTATGAAACCCATGAAAAACGAAACTCGCGAAATATCTTTCAAGTCCATGGTTCCCATAGGTCAGTGCCATTAAGACCTGACAAATCCATGAATATCTACCAAATACAATTCAATATAATTCGTATCCAAAACTATTCCATCTTCTGGATCCTCAAACTAAAATAACATAAAATGAAGTTTTAAGTCCCATAGGGGGCATAATTATTAGGCATAAAAATTTTATAGCGACCGTCTACGCGTGTTAAGGTGTTTTATACCCTTCCAAACGACTGCACTATTTTTCGATATCAGCCCCGTGGACCTGCATCACAATCACGGGCACAATCGGACTGAATAACTCTCAAATCTGTATTTGAAAATCCAATTTACGGGTATGAAAAGAAGTAAAAACATGGTGCCCAAGGCAAGTTATGTCAGGACTGTATACCTGCCATCTAAGTCGACATAAAACACTTGTAATATCTACATGTATCTTAACCTTTCTCTTTTATTCTATGTCATATTACATCTTTTATATTTTCATCAAAAATGTTTCAGTAATGTAATAAGGCTAACAACATTTTTTATTTATTTGTGACTATCCAAGTCATTCATACTCCCTGACCTACCGTCTACCCACTGTCCTTCTCAACTTCTTGTCTGATTTCATATATATATTGAAAAATATATTATCAACTCTGTAAAAACCATACAATTTCAGATTGTTTTTTAACAATAAAAATCACAAGATATACCTAAGGTAATATTCTTTTATTCAATTTACCTATTTAAATATCACATAACCAATCAATTCAAACCATATTTTTGGGGAGATAAATAGATAAATAGATCTAATTCCAACCTACTGTGTACTTTTCGAGAATTCCAAAATACTGCGTACTTTTCGATGGTTTCTGCAAAATTTTTAATACATGAAATCGACGCCTTATACAACAACATATTCATGCTGTTAATTTAAGCTCTCTAACTGTTGAGGAATTGAAAATGACCCATTAGATTATTGCATTATTCCAACAACAACGCATATTCTCCTCAGTTCTATGGATAGGCACACTTTTAAATGATTGCTGAAAGTGTTGGAAATCCAGGAATATCGAAAAACAAACGTTTTGTTTGTATAAGGGTTTGTATAATATGTGTCTCTTAAAATTGACAATGTGTTCATAAAAAAAAGCCACTACAAATAAATGTACTTTCAGTTTATCAATATGTATAATATTAGACAAAAACTAGAAATTGGGATATTCTCACCGTTTACTATATACGCTTATTACCTTAACATATATAATTAGATCATGATGAATGAAGGGGCATCGCCATCTTTGTTTTTTGACGCCCTCGTTTGTATTTCTGACATGTTGAAAAAGGCAAATAATTTATCACTAAATCGGCTCACTTTGTCTTTTTCAAGATTTATTCTGACCATTTACAGTCTGTAATTGTTTTAATACGAGTTTGTCCTGTTCTTTGATCAATGATTAATGAATGTTTTAATGTCTCGTCAACTACAATATAATTTATTGTTATCGCTTTGACACTGTCTTTGTACCTTGACCTATAAAGCCTTAAAAAAATCTTTGATACTCCTATTTGAATGTAGGTAATTACGACTATAAAACAAATCCTAGCAATTACATCTCGAATTTAATTAAATAACCTAATAATGACAAAGATCTTCTTTAGTTATAGTTCAGTCAAAATTGCTTAAAATTTGAAAAACTCTTGCCCACACTTAACAATTTCGGCTAATGAAAAGACAATGTTTAGTTTTTGTGTGATTAACTAAATAAAATGAAGTTTCAAACCTTTTCTCTGGATCATTGCGAAATTGGTGGTTAAATAAGATCTCAAACCAATTTTGAACCGAAGTCATCAGAAAGTGTCTGATAATACACGTTAAATGTTTACCTTAAAATATACCTATTCATATAGCTTACAGAGAACTTATACCATCATTATGTAAATGGTCCACTGCCCATTTCATGGCATATCGCTTTGTTTAACGTTCATGATTTTCCAGAATACATTTTCGATCTTATTATTTTTTTATAGGAAAATTAACCACTTTCTATTCGACAAAATACTTAAAAAGCAACAAAATCCATTGATAAGGATTTCATCCCTCTTCACGAAAGAAGGGGAAATTGAAATCACGCCCATTTCCGTTAAAATGAATTAAGATTTCACCAGTGATAACAAATCAGAGACGACAGATCAAAGGAAAGTCAACCGCCACCGAGACCATCCAGGTAACACCTTCTTTATCTGAACAGGCCCTTGATGGCCTTAGATGAACTGGTGTAGCGAGTCTATTGATATGAAATGTTCTGTATGGTAATCGAGGCTATTGTTCCATAGCGACCCATTGAGGTGAAGGAGGGTATTTAAGAGATGAGCTCTTCAACTTATTTGTTTGAAATGGTACAAAACTATACGCGAGGGTTATCAGAAAGGTTTTTAAAGTAAATGTGCATATAACTTGAATGATACTCAGTAACAGGACATACTCATCTTTCCGCGACTACGTAATTGATTTATAAGTTTTTTATTTATGATAGATTTAGTGCCATGTAGCCTACATGTACCTAGTCTAGACAAGGATGCCAGTGAAGGCTTCATGTACATTACATCATACATATTTTGATCAAACTAACGCACGAGACGGGAACGTATTAAGGATTGATTAGCATTAACAATGACACTTACTTCAATAAAATACTTTTTTTTCCTAAATTGAAATCTTACAATATCCATTGAATTGTTCACTCAGTCACAGCTTGATCTTCTTTTCTACATCATCAGACGGTTGTTTTCAGTAAATTATAAAATAAGGGGGGTCATTGCCAGAATTAGTATTCACAAAGTCAAACTTGAAAACAGGGTATTTTCACATTACACAAGTACAAAATACACCAATAAAATTAACATACAAATTACCGGAAGAGATTTTCATTACAAAAATTCCAAACTGTATTGTGTAATGTGGAAATATGACTTGTAAAATCGACGCCTTGTTTCCAAGTTTATTTTCATGAATACTTTAGGCAATGATCCTCTTCCATGCATATGGAAGCTGTTATTGGATTTGATTTGTTGACAAATAGTCGTAAATTTCCGTAGTTGATAGTCCAACATACATTAGATAAATTATAATAGACCAGGTAGAAGGATTATCCATATATATACTAAACATTTACATATAGAGGGTTAAAATTCAAACCTGGTTAGCTTGAAATGTTCAATGTTCGTCGATTGCGACCTTCAGATGGATTCGTTGCAGACAAGCTTTAAAGGCTGTCTTAGCTTAAATTTCCTCTTTGCACAGAATTTCAGATTGATGTTATATGGCCCGTTTTCAGAGCAAACAAATAAAATTTCGAATGTTCTGTTTATTACCATAAATGAAATATGCCATAATCTTCTCAAAACCCTGGAATGGTTTAATTACGATGATGTGCTCGCTTGGCACAATAAGGGATTCTTTGATGAGAATGAGAGTGGTATTGTTTAAAATACCAGTCTGGAACAGAATAACAAAGCTTACAAAGAACAAAAAATATATATCATTAAAAATTATTCATATGAAAGACAAGGGAAATATAGCAAACATACATGAAGTCAGTTGTATTTGATTACGATAAGGAAACTTTTAACAACTGGAATATATATGCAGTTTATTTTCAATCAAATAATAGGCATTATTAAATGGCAAAAGCATAGCCTATTTTAGAAGTTGAATGTGCATGTCGCAAATGTTTCTTTAAGAGATGTAAGTTTTCGCAAATCAATAGCAAATGAAATAGTCTAAATGTAAATTTCATCTCATCATGTGCGATAAACTTGAAAAGGGTTGACACACGTCTGGATGGGGCTGACAGTATTTTTTATTTCAACATCAATAACTAATATATTTTACTTGCTTCGTGCCATGTTATTCCCCAAAACTATTATTTCCTTTCACTGAAATTAAAGGGAAACAATCTTCTAGTTATTTTTTTTACCAAATGGCATCATTACTGCAGGAGACTGTCCTCTCCTGCTTTGTTTCCTGGATCATTACCGCACGGTATTCCTTTTTACATTGACATCGTACGAAAAAAATGTTTTGTCCGTTACGGACGTCGGATTTTAATATTGTAAAAGGCGACAGTAGATAACATTATTATAAAGGTATAATAGCCAAGTTGGAGGATGTATGTTCTCTATGCCTTCTTACCAATTACATGACTGTATTACTTATATTTAAGTGAAAAAGTAACCAACTGCCATATTTACGAGACGTCCGGTTACAGATAATTCATACGTTTATATTGGAATTTATTTTTTTATATTCATAACAATTTAATACAAATCAATGGAACTTTAGATAATCGCCATATTGGAACATCTGGACTGAACGTAACCTGACCTCCTTTTTTCTTTCGTTTTACAAACATCCTTTTGGCCGACAGGAAAAGGCGGGAAATTATGTCCGCCTGTTATCTGCTTTTTAACTTCTGTTCAAGATAAATAACTGACAGCAATAAAATAAATGCATTAATTTTACCATTGCTTGTTTTTTAGTACTATAATCGTAATAGCTTCAGGAATATATAAAGGCATATCGTGTTAAGAAAGTCAATTCATTGCCACTACGCAATATGAGCTTCTGAACCATGTTACATTTTACCACATTTTACTTACTATAACGCATTTTATATAGAGAGAAAGGGCATGGGTCAAGGAATGGACATTAAATTTAAGTTCTCCAAAATTGTCAATATGAGTATATTTTCTAATTTTATTATATGCTCTGAATGGCCAAGTTTAAAATGGCAATATTGCTTTCAATTCGATCAAAGGGGTAATAGTCCTTAGAGTGAACATAATTTTGAAAATTTAAACTTGGGCAACAAGAGCTCTATTCGTCAGTAAATATATCTGCTGTCATAAATTACATAAAAAGCTAAAAAAAATAATAAAAAAAAAGTCAATAATTATCCATAAAGTTGCAGTTGACTATTGAAAAACGCTAAAAAGTTTTTCAAAAATGACTTAGTTTTGTGACTTTTCAAGATTTTAAGGGATTCTGTTACTTTATGACACCAGGTAAGTTCAGTGATGAATATATACTCATATTGACCATTCTTGAGAACCAAAATAGTATCTTTCATGCTAAGACGCAGTATCCCTTCAATATACGGCGTTCTTGTACATACGATGAGGCTTTTCTTGGGGAATTTTTCAGCCTTCTGAACTATTATCTTCTGAGATCAACGTGGTCATTTTCCAAAATAGACATTCCCAACAAAGAAGAGGTGATTTCAAATTTAAGAATGTCTTGATACTAAGAAATTTCAGAACGTAATGAGAAAATCCTTACTTCCTATCAGATGGCAGATCTCGACATACAATTAACCTTCGTGGAGTATACGTTTTGACATACCTGTGGCAACCTTTTCATTAACTTTTGCTCCAAAAACATTTTACTTTAACTTCAGCACGAAAACTAAGTAAATGTCAAAATGTGTCAAACTGTCCCATAGAAATGAATTCTTACAACGCGGTTTCTAACGACATAAACGAGTAAATTACTAAAAGAAATTTAATTTAAAAAAATCTTATTTTTGAATGACGAAAAAGGTGTGCCAAATATATGTCAAACATAGTCAATAACAAAATGTCAAAACAGTTTCGAAACTAATATTCCAAGACACGCAAAATAATTGTTATAATTCCATTACCCAAGGCCGTGCTAAGACGGTATATTATTTTCATATTTCTCTACCATCCAGCCCAGTAGAGTCGTCGATACAACATACTGCTGTAACCCCTAAATTGACCCCATGGATATGTGAGTGACTGAGTTGAATTTAGAAGGCTTAGTTTTCGGGAAGGGGGGGGGGGTAATTTATCATTTTCTGCTTATAGACATGGGGTAATTTCTTTTGAAGACTCTTATAGATGTAATGGGCATCTATTATTATCTATCTTGCTTACTCGATGACTGGTTGTAATTAACTTTACCTTCAACGATGAAGACATACTTGGGACATATTTTTAACTAATTATAATGCAGTAATAATTTTTAATTATTCTTTATTACCTTCTTGAACATTATCTTTATTAGCCATCAAGGTGCAGAAGAGTTAGACGTAAAACTCCATTTCATTTCAAGTCATCAGTATCATAAGGCACGTAATATAGCATGTCACGTGACACAGTACAATAACATCTTCTCAATGAATGCTCAGATTAATCAACACGCTGTTACGGTAAAGATCAACTCATTAAATTTTGTCGTTCACATTTTGATTTTGTGGATATCAGACTGAAACTTCGTTGATTCTCCATGATTATGACAGGAAGATGTGGTAAAAAGATGCATAAAATGACTTTCGAGACTTTTAAGGTAAGTTTCTCTTTGAAAACTTTTCATAAACAAAGTTGAAATAATCGATAGCGGTACACTAGGCTCTACTAGAGTTCAATGGAGTTTCATACTGCGACATCTTTTCTCGGAAGATTTTACAATTTGGCTCACATTTTTAGTATCAGTTTGCAACTTGTAATACCCCTGGTTCCTGCTATTTAATGAATGATTCTATCTTGTGGTTGCCATTAGGACAAGGATAAAGCAAATATTGAATTGATAATAGTGATGCGCAATTTGCATAGTTACCTGTACGTGACAGCTATTATATTGTCCCTAAAGCCAATTTCATAAAAATTTCTAAACTTGTCAGTAAAAAATTCCTGGAGAAAATTGTAGGGAAAATAATGCTAAGTTGATGCACTTTTTTATTTAAATATCATCATGTAGTAGGATGCACTTTTCCATTTACATATTAATATTATGTAGGTGGACTAATCCCCATGTGGAATCAAACTTGCAATAAACTTGACTTGTAAGGTAGCCTGTCTCAGATAAGCATCTTATTATGCATTGCATGAGTTTGAATTTTAATAACAGGTGACTTATTTTGTTCTTATTTGAACTTGACAGAATATGACTGATTTTGCTGTAAACAAATCAATACCTGTTATTTCTGGTTATGATGTAACATTGTTGCACTAAGTTACTATAAGTCAGTTAAGTACTATTTAAACTATAAAGCATGTTGCATCTCCAGACAATTGACCTATTTCAGTTGGTTTTGATTTATGCATGATGATTTTGGAAAATCATACCCTTCTTGGGAAGCCCCCTTCTTACACTAGAAAGACATAATACATCCCTATAGAGGTTTGGGCCAGTCTACTACACTATGTGCTCTACTGTAGTAAAAACAGTGGTCTTGGAATATATCCTTGTCAATCAGATGTTAACAAAACATTGCATTAAATTTTATTTTATGGAACTTGGTAAATGATAAATATACTGGATAAACATATTTAGCAATGTGGACAAGGAGGTTGCCAAGTTAACAAACCCAGCAGTTTTTTAGAATGGTAAGCATGCTCACTCTTGCTTGCTACACAGGCCTTAAGGTGCAGAAGAGTAGGACGTAAAACTCATTCATTTCATTTCATTTTGCTAAACAGGCCAGATAGTTGAGCTGAAAAACTAAAAGTCTTTGGATATCAGTAGTTAGTAAACTTTTGAACCTAAAACCACAAGAATGTATGATAGTAGATGAGTCAGAATTGTAAGAATAGTGAAAAGTAACTGAAGCAGTACAGTGATTGAGATAACAGGTTAACTGGACAAATCTTTCATTCCTTTAATTCATGCAGTTATTTGAAGTGATTTCTATTTGATAAACCATTAATATGCAGACTCAATTCCAATAAATACGCTCAAAATACACGAGCGGATTACCAGCTCTAAACTTACAAAATGAGAGAGTGTGGGCCATTTACTGGTTCCTGTAATATATAAATACTGTTATATTAAAACATATAAAAAAGGGGTATATGTATATCTGAAATAGAGCTCTATCATCTGCTAAAACAAATATGATATTATCAACAACATTACCTCATGTAGATACAATTGTTATCATTGAGATAGAAAGTTGTACATATGTAATATGAATATAATGCTGAATACAGTATCGAGCAAAAAATCTCATTTCATATATGAAAAATTAAAGAGTTAAGGAATCTTTCTCTTAAGAGAATCCTTGTTTCGCTCCGACACATTTTCGTACAATTTATACTCTTCAGGGAGACTGTTGCTACTGGGCCGCATTCCTTCTGTTTATATCCTATAGTGGTTGGAGGCGCTTCATGGTGGACTTCAGTGAAAGCGCTACTGTTGCTTGGTTGCCAAGACGTTATAACAATGGCGTGGAGGCGTGCCATTTGTGTTTCTTTTCTGTGGAAAATGCCAGATTTTGGGTATTTTTTCTGTATTGATGCTTAGTATCTAGTTGTAAGATATTGGGGCACTCTCTGATCATTCATTCCTCATATAGTTTGAGAAATCAATTGTCATTTTACTATGGGGATGAAATGACACATTAATCCAAGAGAGTGAAGCCGGAGGTGCCCTTATTGTAGCATGTAGGGAAACATTTTAACTCACACAAAGATTTTAGTGTGCAGGTCTTAACCTTAATACGTAGGAATCCCGATTTAGGAACGACTACAGACACACTTTTGAAATGGACTGGATCCATCAATCTAAGTCCATGGCACCGAAGGGCATCAATGAATTTTATTAGTAGGGTCACATCACTGGCACTTATCTCTCATTTCATATATGGTCATCAATTTTTTCGTCAAATATGATATCAAAAAGCAGAATATTTCTTATTGCAATGAATAAAAATATGATTTCAGATCACACCCTTCCCAAAATCTTGTAAAAATCACATCAAAAGGAAGGTGGCTTTCACTTGTAATGGACCATACTGTTTTGTGTTAAGGTCATCTTTTTCAATACAAAGTAAATCAGTGACCCTTGTCCAAAAACAGTTCAATTTACACAAAAAGTAAAAAGATTTGTTTCAGCAAAACAGATGCTATTGTGTATTGTTATTTTAAAGAGGTGAAAAAGTGTAGTATATGCCTGAGGGAGGAAAAGATACCTATTGTATTTAAGTAAGGATATTGTTACAATTCACAGCATTAGATAATTTTGACCTGCACTTTACCTTGGAATTTTAAATACTTAAATGAGTTCAGCTATGTTGAATCAATACTATGTCTTGGTGACATATGCAGGATGTCATTGCCATCTAGATATTTGATTTTCCTCTGATAATGACATAAATTTCTGACATCCTCTTAGGCAAAAAAGCACTGTGGCATTTGAACCTTTATATTTAGTAGTAATATTTGTACTTCTTCATACTAAGTAATGGTATTGTGTACATGCTCATACTTAGTAATAATATTTGGTACCTCTTGATGCTTTGTAATGGTATTGGGTACCTCATCATACTTAGTAATGGTATTGGTAAAAAAAAAAATTTCTCTGTCATCTTAAGGCCAAATTTGAATAATGGACATGTTATTAGCACTGATAACTCTTGTTTAAGATTTGAATTTAAAATCAGAAGCCGTTTGAGTAGTTATTAGTTTATTTATCATATGGTAATATTTATTTAGTTTTAAGATGGCAAAATTTGACAGTGTTTATAATTTATCATGATAAATTGTGAGTAGCCCCTCTCTGACCCTGTCCACAGTAGCCAGTTGATGTATTAACTTCAATTGATGAATTTGACCTTGCATTCATTGGGTACTTCTGTCTAGCCTGGGCATTTTTTTAAATTTAAAATATATTCAAATATTTTGCTGTATGCAGGCTTTGTTGCCACCATAATTGTAAATGTATGACCAAATAGTATATAATAGTATATAGGTAACATGAATCAAACTTTTGTCACAATTCAGTTACAGTTGGAAATTAATTGCAACTGTTTTAGCTGTTTAGTCTTTAGAACATTGACAAATGCTGAGATTACATGCAAACTTGTTATTTTTGCAATGCATTCTCATTGAAGTCATTTCACACAAATTTTGCTCATTTTTGGCCATTTGAGGTGTTTCATTTTTGTTTTTTAATTTACATTTTATTTTCAGTTTTAAAATTTGTGGACTATTGTCAAAAACTGGTTGAAGATTATATCAATGCACATTTTATGGTAACATAAATGTCAAAATTGAAGACTCAATTTGAAATTCAAGCAAGGCAAATGTGCCACTATGTTCTTTTATCTGTTGTCCAATGCCTGGAATGTATGGGTACTTGTAAATCCCATGAATGTGACAGTAAAGGACTGTTTGTTCAGAAGATAATGATGTCATTATAATACATAACTTCGCTTGTTTAATTGATATAAGGTTATATTTGAACTAGAGGGGTGGGAACATTTCACTCAACAAAGCTTATCATTTAACTTTACTCTTATTCTCTGAAAGAAAGCTGTTTCAGTTTCATCTCAGATTTTCACACTTCCATAAATTTCTTACTTATTCTGAAAGACATTGCAAAGAGTCAGATTATGAAGTCACTATTGAGACAGTATAGTCAGGTCAAGTTTTTCTGGAATTACTGGAACAACAGATTTCGGAAAGTGGAAAATATTTAAAGACATATAACACCACTTTCTTAATCCTTAACTCCATAACAGGAAAGACCTTATGTGTTTTCCCAGTTAAAATTCTTAAATGAAAATTCCAATAAAAAAGGTGGTGGTTGTTAAACAAGACTTGACCAACAATAAATGATGTTTTGAACACGCTATCTAAATTTTTCAGTCGATTCGATTGTCACTTAACTTAATAACCTGAATTAGCCACTTGTTGACTCTTCAGATAAGAAGGTGTAGAAAATATCTTTGAAATAAACTCTTGAATTCTACTTCCTGTCATGACAGAGCTCCTTGCAATATTTTCAAGGCAGCATTTTCACGCCAATTTGATTGCGTGTTACTAACAGCTTTTAATGGAACATCAAGTATGATAAGGAAACCAGACAAAAAGTGGTAAACATGTTTTAAAAATATCACTGACTAGCAGACATCAGTTGTAGGTGACAGTTACCGATAAAATGGAACTTCCTCAATTTTAAACCCATTCACTACTTACAACCCTCTCACAATGTTTATACTTCATTCCATTCAATTTTTTAAGCAAAAACATTTATAATGTATAAAGTAATTTTGATATTCAGAATAACTGGGTGATACAGTCAGGTAACACAATGTCTGGCCATCTTCATTAATCCAAAAAGGTGCAGAAGAGTAGAACTCCATTCGTTTTATTTCATTTATAATGGTTCAACCACAACTAAAACCTTATGTCATTTTAAGGTGTGTTATTAATGTATGTGTGATTATTGATGGCATCATAATTGATAGTAGCTGGGCAAGAGAATGCTCACTATCATATATTGAGAGTACTTAAATGGGTATATAATGTCAATGGTGTATATGAGTTACTGTTGAGTTATACAGACTAATTTATTAACTTGCTGTAAGACCCTCCAAAAAACTTTCAGAAATGAAAAGAAAAATAAATCATTTTTATATATATCATTTGAAATATAATCATCGGAGGCCATATTAAGTGAAATCATTACTTGACAGGGAAAATTTGAAACTAAAGGTTATTTTTGTTTTTCAAAAACTATTTTCTCTCTCCCACCTTCTGCATGAAATTCAATTTTTTCATTCTAAATTGGTCTGGTTATATGTATAATATTTGAACCATTTAAATGTTTTAACAAGATGACTATCCGCCTTTATAGAATGAATATACCTTTGAATTGTCTTTCCAGTGTCATATTATATGTGCGGGTAGTAAATGGAATTTTGAAAAAAAGTATAGACAATTATTGAAAGAAATGTTTCTTGTCTTTTCTACTCTCCATGTCAATTTGTTCATTTGCAGACGTCAAAATATAATGGATTATTATTTTCTAGAGATGGAAATCATCTTAATAAGATTAATTTGAAATTATGGTTGTCAGTTTATTTGACGTATTTGATTTCAATCATTTTTGTTGAGTTAAATATATATTTGTTTGAAGGTGGCTATGAAGGTGGCTATGACTGGCTATCTCCAAATTTTTTACATGCCCACGTTAAAATGGTGACGTATGTTATCAACATATGATTCTTATGTCAAGCGACAATCAGCTTGCTTTCTTCTTGATTTTGTTGGTTTGTAGATTTTAAATCAAGATCCTATTGGAAAAAAGCATGGCCATGTTACTCAAAATATTTAACATTAAGATATGTCATACCATACTTGTAGTGAATTGATCTTCAACCATTTTGTGAAACTCTGGTTCTCAGCTCTGTACCAAATTCATGGTGCACCATTTACCGTATATTTCCGTGTATAATGCGCAGGTTTTTGCCATAAAATGGGCCCAACAAAGAGGGGGTGCGTGCGTGCGCACTATATACGGTTAAATAAATTTGTAGTATTTTTTCCCAAGGAAAATGCCGCAAGTCGATGTTAAGGATCCGCCATTTTGTCTTCCTTCATCGACATTCGCGGTAAAATTGATTTGTGTAAAAGATTGAATTATGATTTTAATAACGGCACAATATGATTATTATTTTATAAATTATATTTATTGTTAAATATTTGAACAAAACTAAAATGATTCAAGTTAATAACTTTGTTATTAAAATGGAAAATGTTACGTGAAGACGAGAGGTACCAAAAATAATGTTCACGGGCCAAGCATTTTGGATGGCTTTTATAGTAGGAACAAATGATTTTCATGCTTGATGACATGCCTCAATACGTAATCGAGTATTGCCTGAATATAAATACTGTTACATATATGTCTGTAGCCTAATATAGGTTGACGCCACTTAAATCTTATCATATGATTTGTTATAACCACTGTACTTATAGACAGTACCAAAAATTTAGACTTTTTAAGATAACATAGCTTTGTGACAAAGAAGTTAATTTCACATCATGACTTGTACCTAGTGTGTACTCTTATCAACATATAGTTGACGTTAAACAATTATAAATTATATACTTTACTAAATATTACACTTTTGCACCCTTTGTGGCATCATTATCATTTGATCTTTAAATTAAAATAAAACATTCTAAAATAGTTCTAAATAATCATTTTGGACCTCACAATAATTTTACTTCAGAAGGCTAAAATACATGGAAGTGTTAAGAAGTGTTCTTTCGATGTCTTAACTTTCCATATATTTTCATTATACACCCTAATATTAAGGATTAACTTTATTAAGGTAATTAGTTTCATGTATCGTTCTTTAATTATTTTATATGAATTATCATATTGTAATATAGTATTGTAAAATAGCATAGTAGTTTAGATTAGCATTAGTAATAAAATATTATTATTACATTAAACAGGACTTTAGTGTTTCTTTGAAACTTTAGCTGTTCCGCGTCTGTCGTCTTTTGCCTTCTCGACGATTGTCACGTAACAGAATTGGGGGCTTGTCCGGGAATGAATCAAAATTTAATTCAAGTTTGAAAATCAGTTACCTACAATTGATATTAAACTTATATATGAAATTTATGATCAATTTCATTATTCAATTACAAAAGAAAAAACTGTTCTGTTTAATAGCTAAAATCTAATTACGATACTATGTGCTAGTTGCAATCTATGGAACAAGATACATGAAACTTATAGCTACATTTATTTGAGCTATATTTCCAATGTTTGTTTAAAAATTACTAACATTGTCACATAATTTACATAGTAAATTATTATTCAATTTAAGAAACATTTTTTTTTTTAAGGTTAAAAATTATTTAATTTTGATTGGTTCAATAGATATTAATCTTTAAAACCTTAATACTTTACAATTATAATTGTAATTTTTGTTCTTCTATACATATATTACATTGTATGTTATTAACCCAATTATATTGAGTTATATTTTAAAATTTAAAATCACAAAAGTGATAACAAAGGCTGCTTAATTCAAATTTAATCAATTTAAATAACATTGTATTAAATTAAATAATAAAAATGGTGTTCGAATTAGACCTATTCTTAAAGTCAATTTCTGTTGAGGGTTTATTATCTCTAAAGAAAAGTGAACTTTTAGAAGTTTGCAAACATTTCAAAATTGAGGTTAAAAACACTTTGACAAAGGCTGAAATACGCAAGATATTGGTTGATCATTTGGTTGATGAGGAAATTTTGGACGAAACAGCACTAGAGCAATTAAGTCCTGATTTAACGTCGTTCAGACGCTTGGAAATCGAAACAAAATTAAGAGAGCGTGAAATGTTATACAAGGAGAGACAACTTGACTATCAACGTCAGAAAGACCAAGAAGATAGAGACCATGAATTAAGAATGCTGGAACTTAAACTACAAAGTGCAAAAACAAATGTGGACATAACAAAATATGTGCGATTGATTCCAAAATTCACTGAGGATGAAATCGACACATATTTTTCACATTTTGAAAAGGTAGTAGAGAATATTAAATGTCCCAAACAGGAGTGGACATTATTATTACAAAGTGTCTTAATAGGTAAAGCACATGAAACCTATGCGGCCCTTTCTGCTACTGATAGTAATAATTACGACTTTGTAAAAAATGCCATTCTTAAAGCATACGAGTTGGTACCTGAAGCCTACAGGCAGAAATTTCGCAGCACTCGGAAAACAGACAACCAGACGCATGTTGAATTTTCGAAAGAGAAGGAGACACAGTTTAACAGGTGGTGCTTCTCAAAAACAATCAACGGCGAGTTTGAGAAGTTAAAACAATTGATTTTGATTGAGGAATTCAAAAGGTGTGTTCACCAGGATATTAAAACACACCTGGATGAAAACAAAGTTAGTACTTTAAATGAGGCAGCTATTTGTGCAGATGACTATTCTCTTACACACAAAGGCTTGTTTCATAACAAACAACAACATCGTTCTCCAAAGAGTACTCCTCAAATTCAATCTTCATTCAAATCAAATCAAACGACTTTCAACAAAACTGATAAACAAGATTACCCTAAACCTCAAAGCATAAGTAATGGAATCACCTGTGCTTATTGCAAAAAGAAGGGACATCTGATAGCAGAATGTCGAACGTTAGCCAGAAGAAATGGTGAAAAATCTGAAACCAGTGCTCTTCTAACAAACCATGTTGACAAACCAATATTTTCATCCAAAACCCAAGACAAAACACCAGAAAATTATTCACCATTCCTTTCAAAAGCATTTGTATCAAAAGATGAATTTTTTTCAAATGCAAAGGAGATTAAAGTTCTCAGAGATACTGGTGGGTCTCTTTCCCTTTTAAAGGCAACCACTATTCCAACATCTAAAGATGACTTTACTGGTACATTCGCTATCATAAGAGGTATAGAAAGTGGATTTACAAAGATTCCTTTATACAAGATTTATTTAAAAACAGATGTTGTTCCTGATCTCAAAGATCCTGTAACCATTGGTATTGTTCCTGAGCTACCAGTACCAGGTGTATCCATGTTACTAGGAAATGATATTGCTGGTAACAAAGTTCTTCCTGAACTAATTATGATTGAAAATCAATTAGATGATAACAAAGTTCATTTGATGGATATTTCTCCTGCCTGCATTGTAACCAGAGCTCAACACAAAAAAGAAACTGAAGAAAATATCTCAAGTCATGACTTGTCAGATTCATTTTTTGCTGATTTAGATAATATGAATGGTGTTTCTGACAACTCATCTGAACATAATAAAAATGCCAGACGAGTTGTTTCTTCCAGAGAAGAACTGATTGAAAAGCAATCCAGTGATCCTGATCTAATTGATTTACATGCCAAGTCTGTGACTCAAGAAGAAGCAGTCAGTTTACCCTCTTGTTATTTTAAGAAGATGGGAGTTCTAATGAGAAAATGGAGACCACTTGACAGTCCTGTTGATCAGGAATGGAGAGTCGTATACCAAATTGTTGCACCAAAGATGTACCATAATGAAATACTTGGTTTGGCTCACAACACCCCATTTTCTGGACACCTCGGTGTTACCAAAACCTACAATAAAATTCTTGAACATTTCTATTGGCCTGGACTACGCAATGACGTGGTCAACTTCTGTAAAACCTGTCATACATGTCAAATGGTGGGAAAACCTAACCAAAAAATACCAGTGGCACCTTTACGACCAATTCCAGCATTTGCGGAACCTTTTAGCCGTGTGATCATTGATTGTGTTGGACCTCTACCAAAGACAAAATTAGGCAATAGATTTCTTCTAACCATGATGTGTACTTCGACCAGATTTCCTGAAGCTATACCTTTGAGAAGAATCACCAGCAGCAATATAACCAAAGCGTTGGTCAAGTTCTTTACTTTGGTTGGTTTACCTCAAGAAGTTCAATCAGATCAAGGTTCTAATTTCATGTCCAAATTATTTCAACAAGTTTTGTATGAACTAAACATAAAACAATTAAAGTCTAGTGCTTACCACCCTGAATCACAAGGAGCATTGGAAAGATTCCACCAGACCTTGAAAACCATGATGAAGACATACTGCTTTGAAAATGGACCAGAGTGGGATAATGGAATTCCTTATCTACTCTTTGCTGTTCGAGAATCTACACAAGAATCATTAGGATTTAGTCCTTATGAATTAGTGTTTGGACATAAAGTGCGAGGACCTTTGAAATTACTGAAAGAAAAGTGGTTGTCTGAAGATCCAGAGATGAACCTCCTTGATTATGTCAGCAACTTCAAGTCAAATTTCTTAAAGGCATGTGAGTTTGCACGTGAAAATATGGAAGTATCTCAAACCAAAATGAAAACCTGGTATGACAGGAAAGCTCTGCTTAGAAGTTTCAAGCCAGGTGACAAAGTTTTAGTGCTGCTCCCCCTCCACGATCAACCATTATCCGCTAAGTATTTCGGACCTTATGTCATTGAAAGTAAAATAAGTGACACTGATTATATAGTTCAAACACCAGGGAGGCGTAAGTCTAAGAGAGTATGTCATATTAACATGATTAAACCCTATTTTGAACGGTTGGATTCCAACGGTAGTATTGAAACCATTGGTTTTATTAATTCTGTAGATATTGTTGATACTGAACAAGAAAATAACATTGATCAAGATAATGTTAATATTGATACAACATTAGGACCAAAAATAAATAATTCTGATGTTCTATCAAATTTAGATGATAAATTAATTCATTTAACTTCAGATCAAAAAACTGGTTTAAGTTTTATTATAGATAAATATAAACATTTGTTTCCTGATGTTCCCACAAGAACTGACCAGATATTCCATGATGTTGATATTGGAGATGCAATTCCTGTGAAGCAGCATCCGTATCGAATGAATCCAGAGAAACTCAAGTACCTGCAGAAGGAGGTTAAATATCTTTTGGAAAATGACTTCATCGAACCAAGTAAGAGTGCCTGGAGTTCGCCATGCATCTTGGTACCTAAGCCTGACAAAACGTACCGCATGTGCACAGACTTCCGCAAGGTCAATTCACTGTCAAAAACCGACACGTTTCCCATCCCGAGAATAGATGACTGCATTGACAGTATTGGTAACTCGAAATTCGTAACCAAATTCGATCTTCTTAAAGGTTTTTGGCAGGTTCCTCTCACAGAACGTGCCAAGGAGATATCAGCATTCACCACCCCATTTGGGCTTTACCAATACAAAGTTATGCCGTTTGGAATGAAGAATTCCCCTGCCACATTTCAAAGACTCATAAATCAAGTCATCAATGGGTGTGATGGGTGTGAAGGATATATCGACGATGTCATATTATACAGCAACACATGGGAAGAACATCTTCACCTCATTGAAGAAGTCTTTAAAAGACTCAGTGCCGCATCCTTAACAATCAACCTGACCAAAAGCGAGTTCGGTTGTGCAAATGTAACTTATTTAGGGCATATTGTTGGTCAGGGCCAGGTGAGGCCTATTGATGCTAAAGTTAGTGCTATTTCTGAATTTCCTCAGCCCAATGACAGGAAAAAGTTGATGCGTTTTCTGGGAATGGCTGGGTATTATAGAAAATTCTGTCCAAACTTTTCTGCAATTTCTGAACCTTTAACTCGTCTTCTACAAAAGAGAGTCAAATTTCATTGGACAGAAAAGTGTCAAACAGCATTTGATCAATTAAAAGCCATGCTCAAGAATGCACCAGTTCTTTCAGCTCCTGATTTTGATTTACCATTTAAATTAGCTATTGATGCCAGTGATTTTGCTGCAGGATCCGTCTTGTTGCAAGCAGACAAAGATGGAATAGACCACCCTGTTTGTTACTTTTCTAAAAAATTCAACAAAAGCCAGAAAAACTATTCTACTGTTGAAAAAGAATGTTTATCTTTGGTTTTAGCTTTACAACATTTTGAAGTTTATGTTACTTCTGGTGGTCAAACCATCACTGTCTTCAGTGATCACAATCCGCTTGTATTCTTAAAAAATTTAAAGAAAAAGAATCAACGACTTCTTCGTTGGAGCTTGATGCTTCAAGAATATAACTTGGATATAAGGCATATCAGGGGAAAGGACAATATCATTGCTGATTGTCTCTCAAGGATATAAATATTATTGATGCTTGATTGTTTAATTTTGAGTAGTTTTTACTGCATTTTATTATTACCTGTATATTATATATATTCAAATCTAAATTTAACTTCAGAAAGGTATCATTTCATTTACCTTTCTTCCTTTCAAGGGGGGAGGTGTTACATATATGTCTGTAGCCTAATATAGGTTGACGCCACTTAAATCTTATCATATGATTTGTTATAACCACTGTACTTATAGACAGTACCAAAAATTTAGACTTTTTAAGATAACATAGCTTTGTGACAAAGAAGTTAATTTCACATCATGACTTGTACCTAGTGTGTACTCTTATCAACATATAGTTGACGTTAAACAATTATAAATTATATACTTTACTAAATATTACACTTTTGCACCCTTTGTGGCATCATTATCATTTGATCTTTAAATTAAAATAAAACATTCTAAAATAGTTCTAAATAATCATTTTGGACCTCACAATAATTTTACTTCAGAAGGCTAAAATACATGGAAGTGTTAAGAAGTGTTCTTTCGATGTCTTAACTTTCCATATATTTTCATTATACACCCTAATATTAAGGATTAACTTTATTAAGGTAATTAGTTTCATGTATCGTTCTTTAATTATTTTATATGTATTATCATATTGTAATATAGTATTGTAAAATAGCATAGTAGTTTAGATTAGCATTAGTAATAAAATATTATTATTACATTAAACAGGACTTTAGTGTTTCTTTGAAACTTTAGCTGTTCCGCGTCTGTCGTCTTTTGCCTTCTCGACGATTGTCACGTAACACAACGGTTACCAGAATAACTGGGTTTTAATATAATCCATTGTTTTCCTAATTATTCATCAGATATGATACACAAGGTTCACGCCGTCAATTTTGTCATTTCCGTTGAGAGGCAATACTAGTCGATAAATCTATGCGGGGGGTAAAAGCAGACGATAAAAATAAACTATTGAGCGAATCGTGTCACTCCAGCGATGATTAAAGACTTAATTAAGAAAGACAATGATATTTATTTACGTTAAACAAACGAAACAATCACAATTAAGTATTCACACAATAGGAACTGACGCAATATCATGATTATTATTCGCATTATGATTACAAGGATAATGGGGCCTATTAGTCTTACACCAAGTCAGTTACCGTTAGCCCTTCGAATTCCTGTCAATGGTATCTTCTTCAATACGTCTAAGTTTACAGGGTAATTGCAGATTTTTATTCCAATAGAATATCATCCTCGGTACCGTAATTTAATAGCATGATACATGATTTCTAAATAACACTCAATAATACCATTACGAGAGATTAGAAGCAATAAATACGGGATTAAAATGGATTTTATTATGAAAATAAATAGTAGAAACGTAAGTTGCAGTGGAACATTGTTTATTATAAAAAAAAATCAATGAATGGTGACTTACGTATTGACAACTATTTCCCGATATTGGTGTCAATGAAATGCCAACTTAAAGTCGTGTTTTTGCCGCGAAAAGGGGTGCGCACTATACATGGGTACATGAATTTTCCCCGATTTCGCGGAGGCAAGGAAGGGGTGTGCATTATACATGCCTGCGCATTATATTCGGAATTATACTGTATGTAGCAGAGGTGCTTCACCACATATATTTTATTTTGATTTGAACTTAGCTGCAGATTGTTCACTGTTTACATGGTTATACATGGCAAAATATACACACAGCAGACAAACCTTTCTTTTATAGCTTGGATGAATACATGTATTTATTTTATCAATATTTTATTTCTTTTATCTATTTCTTAAATATCATTAATATTGGGTGTAGGTGATGAGATGTACGCCATATTTAAACACGATTTGAAAAAAAAATCTCTCCGCATCAAACAGAAGAGTGCTTGTGGCAGTTAAAAAATTAACTGTTTTAAGTTACAGGGTACATACATCGTGAGTTTACAGCAGCATATGGGTGTCAACCCAGCACCAGAATCAGATCAGTTTCAAAATATCGTGGTGAATTTAATTTGAAAACAACTTGTCAGAATGTATGTTGATTTTAAATCTGTTTGTTTTTTTAAATGGGGTAGGTTTAATATGATGACTCTAAAAATCTTCTATGAACTATTTTAGCATCTCTATCAACAGAATCAAAGCAAATAGTTAAGGCAATAGTGTTTCGTCTAAAAACTTATGCAGAGTATATTGTTAGATTATGATCAGTACGGTAAACTGTAATAGCATAAATAATTATTCTCCATATATAAAAATCTATTAACTGTGTATGCAATTATGCATTTTACAAAAATCTTTCTGAGGTTATCTGTTCCCACTTACAGTTGAGAAATCATAAAAGATTACTTATTTCAGGTAACCAGCTATATTTTCTCTAAAGATTCTTAAAACAAGTGAGCTATACCATTCCCCTTTACTATTTAATATTTTGTATTGTATCTGGAATTGAATTAACTTTATACTGATGATGTTGTTATATCCTTCGCACAAAAATGTTTTATTTCCTTTTCAAATTCATTGATATTTGTCATAAAGAAGGACAGGATACCTTGAATCTAGATTTGCTCATTTTGTCCACACTTCATAGACATTTACTTCCTCTGTACAACTCATATAAGGATTATATGTGTTGTGTTATATTGTTTTATTCTGTTCTAATGAACTAATTGTTCCCTTTATCATTCAAGGGTATATAATATATATATTATTTATTATTGTCACAATTTGATTTATAAAAAATTACAAGATAATTTAATACAGAAAAAGTTATAATTATATAATCGAAAAGAACATCAATCATGATTGTATACTGTCATGTTCTTTTTTTTTATAGAAAATTTTTTTTTTTATCATGACGTCAGCTATTATTCTTATATATGAACAATCAAATATTTTTTTTTTTTTATTATGAAGTAGAATACTTAGTAAGCATGTTTATGAACAGTATGCAATGTGAATTGAGGGAAACCTTTCAAGATATAGCATTGTCCAGTCCCAACAATGGAAGGATCTTTGATTGCACAGTCTGCAAAATATGGTACCTTTGTTTATCTTACCATCTGAAAGATTAGACTTCTTTTCAATGTACATCTATGACAGAAACTGGGTTGAACAAAATTAAGTTACAGATCTTCAGTAATCAATTAATTGATATATTTGACTTATTTTATTAAACTTTGTAAATTGCAGAATGAGTAGGAGGTAAAACTTTGATTCCTTTTGATAAATTTTCAGACAAAGAAAAATTAAATTATTCTTCTGCAATCCTTTTGCGATTATTTTAGCTTTTTGAATTGTGAAAATCATGACATGAAATATAATTGGATTTGTTTTGAAAAAAAAAAATCAAAACTATAATAGCTTTTAAAGTAATTATATGCCTCTGATGTCTTTATCAGTAAATAGATGCTATTAGCAGGGAAAGCAGGAAATGTCACTTTAAATTTTAAAACTAGAATTCAGAAATTCAATCAAAATGGCAAAAACATGTCAAAATTAAAGTGCAGGTTTGAAATGAAGGTAACATATGTAAATGATTTTAAGTCTTCTTAAGAAATTAAGAGTTTCTATTTTATTTACAATTTGGATTGAATATTTAATGAAACATATTCTTTTCCTCTGCCAAATTAAATTTCAAGACATTTTTCCGTTGTGTTTTTTACATGCCACACCGTTTCTGCACATGGCTTTTTTATATAAACAGAATTCTAGAGTAGAGGCACACTTCCTGCCAGCAGAGTTTGGTTAGATAAATTCTTAACGATTCTAAAAATTTCCTGTCTTTTGATTGGTTGATAAACAGTTTGATTATGTATTGACAATTTTGATTGGTTTAAACCCTCCAATAATTATGAGTCGTTAATAGTTGATGATTCCCCTTGATAGAAGTGTTGGTAATAAACCAGGGTGCCTGCCATCAATGCCAGGCTTTTAAAGATTTGGCCTCTTGCCCAATTTTGATATCCTTCCACATGTTGCATTAGCTTAAAGAAATGTAGATTTTGTTTAATTCTTACTTATTATTCTCTTGTTGTTTACATTTTTGGCAGGGCTAATTATTTTGTGCTCTAAATCAGTTACAATTCAAGATATTTTGTATTGTGTTTTGAAGTGTTTTTTCAAATTTGTTTATTTGATGCCCATTCTTTACTGCAATTTTTACCATTCCTTGCATTGAATTCAATTACAATTCGTAGCATTTGCCGTTGTTTAGATTAACAAATTCTGTTTATATGCTGCCAACTTTTTATGTTTCAAGATCTTGTAAAAATATTCTTTTGCAATTTTGTATAATGATATACAAGATTACTAAATGTTGTTTATACAAATGTTATACATGGATACAAATTTTTCTCTTGTAAGACATTTCTCTGTAATGCTTAAAGTCGAGTTCTGCAAAATGTTTTCAATGTTAAATTTATTTTCATACATTGAAAAAGTTCAGAGTAGATTTAGACAGAAAACATGTTACCCCAGTTTACTATCAGCTTACAAGAAAAAATGTTGCTGAAATTTGTTTATTTTACTTCATTTGGTTTATGTTTTTAGCAACATTGATATATTTTCTGTAAAATGTAGAACCTTTTACTACAAATTCCATTAAGAAATGAATAAATCATGTCTTATACTTGCAATATGAAATCTGAAATTATTTATAATAACTGTTGGCCATCCTTGATGTATTGAGTATTGTGGGGTTTTATAGCACAGTGGTTAGAGGGTTGGTTCTATAGCACAGTGGTTAGAGGGTTGGTTCTATAGCACAGTGGTTAGAGGGTTGGTTCTATAGCACAGCGGTTAGAGTGTTGGTTCTATAGCACAGCGGTTAGAGGGTTGGTTCTATAGCACAGCGGTTAGAGGGTTGGTTCTATAGCACAGCAGTTAGAGCGTTGGTTCTTTACGTCATGATGTCATTTGCTTGGATACGTTGAAAATGTCGAAACATAATGGTCAGGCAAATTATTAAGTGGAAACACAGATAAGTTAGCTAAAAACCGTTTTTTTTTTGCCAAGTGGAAACACGGTTTTAGTTGCAGAAGCAGGCCAAGCCGATAATCTAGTTTGATACAAGATCTGAATAATTTTAGAGCAAATCAGGTGACATCATGGTTGCTTGCTAAAGTGGGACGATTTGTATGAGACGTTAATTTGTCTATTTATTTCTTTCTAAACTAATGTTTTTTCCAGATATTGAACCACTGGGGATATAGCATGTGGTGTATTATGTATGTCAAGTGAAAAAAAGTGGTGTCTCAACTTCTCAAATTCTCTTGAAAAAATATACAAAGAGTTCAGAAAAACAGCAAATATTTAGAACTTTAAAACAAAATAACAGAAAATTAGTCACAACTTCACATGACATTTGAAAAAAGTAGAAACAAACGACCATTCAAGCCCACTCAACAGTTTCTCTCAATTTCAACAAATACAACCTAACTTAGAAATAAACAATTTCAGGTTTCGACAACAAATACCCAAAAAACAACCACTACAAATTCACTTGAGTCCACTTTCTTACAATTGTAGTCACTCATTAACCAGTTGGTATGCATGTCCATCCTTTATGAATGTGGCATATTGCATGAATTTGGAAAGTGTTTCAGATATATACTTGCAGACTAGTGTCTCATTGCAGATGTGGTATGAAATAATCTCTACTCCTTCAGAAGGAAAGAAAGAAAGACCCATTTTGTTAATCTTACATAGTTTTATATTCATCATGAGCTCAAAATAATTCAGAAATTAATTTATTCACCCAACTTTAAGGCTCAAATTTTGAGCTGAGGAAAATCAGGAATTACAAGGCCATTTGAAAAGAAGACAGCAAACATAAGCTCAACAAACTTGCAACACTTGATGAGATGCAATATAAGAATAAATTTACTTTACTTACAACCAAACTAGTCTCAGATATTTAGGTTCTTGTGGCGCCTTGAGAGTATGGAAAAATGGCAGTAAACAAGACATTGACTCAGACAGAGTTACCACTACTCCTGACAAATGGCAGTAGACAAGACATTTACACAGACAAAGTTACCACTGCTCCTGACAAATGGCAGTAAACAAGACATTTGGTTTCAGACAGAGTTACCACTACTCCTGACAAATGGCAGTAAACAAGACATTGACTCAGACAAAGTTACCAATGCTCTTGACAAATGGCAGTAGACAAGACATTGACACAGACAAAGTTACCAATACTCTTGACAAATGGCAGTAAACAAGACATTGACACAGACAGAGTTACCACTGCTGCTGACAAATGGCAGCAGACAAGACAGACATTGACTCAGAGGTACCAGTGCTCCTGACAATTGGCAATACCACTACTCCTGACAAATGGCAGTAGACAAGACAAGACCTGTTTTAAAATGGGAAAGTCTTATTTGATGTAGTTGCCATAGATTATGTGTAAACCATCAGTTAATAGAGAAGATGTTTTGATATGGTTCATATGGGGAAGTCATATTTTTTGGAGATTCTCATAGACTATTTCAACAATGTAAGGAAGAATGTAAAAGATATCAGTGTTCACTGAGGTTGAAATCCCACTACTGAAATAACTTACTTAGTATAATTTTATCACCTCACCAATATTATCATTGTGTTTCAGTAATTATTTACGGAATTTTCTTAATTCATTTTAATTTAAATTTTATTGCTTTTGCTGTGATGCTTTCAAGAATATAAGAGAGCTAACTATAAGATTGTGGTTTTTGATTGCAAATGAAAAAAAAAAAAACGTTATATAGAGTCATGAGTATATATTATGTATTAAAAGAGAATTTTGAGATTGTCTTAGTTCATTTTCCTTTTCCATTTCATATAATAAATCTCCTTATTTCATTCACAGAAAAGTAAAAATCCTAGCATATGAACAAGATTGTTCTGAAATGAATGTGTATAGACTATCTGTGGTAGTCATCAAACAACTGATAGATATAAATGAATGGAATTGACCTAAACTAACATCTACTTATTCTAAATGGTAATTATCAGAGAAAGTCTTCAAGGAGAATTCATTAAATACCTTTCATCGTTTCTAGAGGTTCAGATCTCTTTACAAATGACCTGGAAACAAGTTTACTCTTAGTTTTACTCTTTCTATGAATCTGTCATCACCTTAATATCACTGACTTCCACAAATAACAATTCAATGGGTCAGATTCTGATGAACATAACACATTTTTCATTAAAATATCTTGAATAATGAATTTGATATTAATGTTGTTTTGATTCAGTGAAATGAAAATAGGCACAAATATAGAAAATTGTGTCTTTGAGTGTTAAAAACAAAATGAAGTGCAGGATTACATCCTACTTCCCTGTTCTTAAAGAACTGTTTTATCTCTAACTTTACCATGCACAGACTGTTACACACAAAGCCTTCATTTTTTCCGATCCCATTGTTGACATCCTCTCCATCCAGCAGTTCTGTTAACAGAAAAAGACAATGCTTCCAGAATCAAACTTGGGATATCTTCGTTATTGAGCAAGGGTTTTGGTCTGTTGAAGGTATTATGATTTTGGTCTCTTGAAGGTATTATGATATGGGTCTCTTGAAGGTATTATGATATTGGTCTCTTGAAGGAATTATGATTTTAGTCTCTTGAAGGCATTATGATTTTGGTCTCTTGAAGGTATTATGATATTGGTCTCTTGAAGGTATTGGTCTCTTGAAGGTATTATGATTTTGGTCTCTTGAAGGTATTATGATGTGGGTCTCTTGTAGGTATTATGATATTGGTCTCTTGAAGGTATTATGATTTTAGTCTCTTGAAGGCATTATGATTTTGGTCTCTTGAAGGCATTATGATTTTGGTCTCTTGAAGGTATTATGATTTTGGTCTCTTGAAGGCATTATGATTTTGGTCTCTTGAAGGCATTATGATTTTGGTCTCTTGAAGGTATTATGATTTTGGTCTCTTGAAGGCATTATGATTTTGGTCTCTTGAAGGCATTATGATTTTGGTCTCTTTAAGGCATTATGATTTTGGTCTCTTGAAGGTATTATGATTTTGGTCTCTTGAAGGCATTATGATTTTGGTCTCTTGAAAGAGAAAAATATATTACAGAAATATTACAAATATTTTATCTGATTTTCTATTGAGCGAGTGTGTTCTCAGTGGACAAATGAACAAATTAGATCAGATCTGTTTTGTTAAGTCAACATGGCAGACAAGACATCTTGGTGAAAATTGGCCATTTTAGAATTGATTGACATATCATGATTGTTTACAAGTTATCTTAGTATTGGTCAAACATCACTCAACATTCAAATACATCTTCTAATTTATTTTTCATCTGAAATAAGTTCAACATAGTTCTAAACCTTGTTTACTTGGAATTAGACCATAGTGATAGAGGTCTTGACCATCCTTTAAATTAATCAGGGTGCATTGAACATTTATAAGGGAACATTCCACATTAAAGAGGTGATGTAGGGACACAGTTGCCTTCTCTTTATTAAATCTTATATATTAAGTGACTTGTATGTTAAAAGTTGGATTGACATAATCGGTTTTGAAATTTCTTGAATTTTCAATTTTTTTTAAATGATTAGCATTGCTAAAGGTAGTAATTCCCCAATGTCATAAAAAAAAACTAGAGAATTTACTATCGGTTTGATTTCCTGATGTCTATTATGTAACAACTGTACACAATATGCTTTTAGTTATGCAATTTACCACCTAATTCACAACATATACTGTCATACACATGTTGCATCTGTATTCTTTTTTTTTTATATAAACAAAATGTATATGGATAACATATTGTATTTGTATTATATGTGGAAACAAATATGCATAGATAATTACTTTTGTGCAAGATGTCATTATTTGTTCAAAACTTGATTTGTTTTAACCACAGTCATGAACAGAAAGACCAACGCTCATAAATACACCTTACAAGTATCTAGTTCTTTTTCGTATGCAAAACTTCAATGAATATTTTGAATTTGAATAAAATTATCTAAGCAAGCTTCTGAAATTGATCAAGTTGTGACTTGATTTTGGTATTATGTAGGCAGGTACCTTATATTAATGTCTTAATGCCAGACGTAAACCCAAATGCTGTGTGGGCTGGAGTGAAAGGAACTTATGATGCACCTGGCCAGTTCTTTGGTACATTAAGGTGTACCATGTAGACTATAATTGATTTAAGAATAGTAAGGTTCTGTTAAGAATTAGGACACTTGTCCAGTTTACAAATCACTAATCACTAGTTTGAGTGATATTGGTAAACACCTCATTAGAACTCTCTTCATCTCATGTAGAGCCTTATCAATACTTATCATGATTAATTTCACTTCTGCAAAATTTTCATAGACTTGCTTTTTTGGTACTATTTGAAATTATACTTGCTTTGAAATACTCAGTATTATTTACAAATATCATCTGATGTGATTTTATGCGTGGGGAGAGACAGTGTTCTTATTATTTTTCATGGCACTTAGTTTGAATAATGAATATTTGCAGTCCGACATTTTAGTGATTAATTTGAACCTGTCATGGTCATTTTGTCCTCACAAATGTTTAAGGACTATATAGACATGACTAGCAAATACAGACAGATTAATAGTCATGTGGTTTGAATGATAGGCACTGTTGCCAAAATGGCAGAATTTGGCCTTGGAAGCAATTTTCATCCATAAATATCTGTAGGATTACATCAGTATGTTTGTTTATTTAAGATGGTAAAGATAAAGTAATTTAGGTTTAAAAGAATGTTAGAAATCTTTCATCAAGATTTAAAATAGTCAGAATTAGAAACATGCTGTTGATTGTTAATGTCTTTCAAAGAATATGTGTTGGTCCATATTGCACAGTTGTAGATGTGGATTTTTGAAGGTTGTTTTGTATCAGTGTTTTTAGTAAACCCAATACACAAAGAGAGAAATTCGCTTCTATTTACTCCATTAATAAAAGAATTAACATTAATTAAGTATGTATTTTAATAGATCTGTATTTAACCAGGAACTGGTGAGGAGATGTGTTGTGTAAAGATGAGATTTGGTGTAGGCCTATGTTGCAAATTACAGTCCCTACTGGATTATGGTAGAAGTAAACAGATGAGAAATGAGTCAGACATGAAGCATTGCTTCCTTCTTCTTGTATAGAGAATCTTGATGATTAAATACACTGGGTATAAAATCTAGACATCTTTCAAAAACTTCTGCAGCTTCTTATTCTGTAAATCTGCTTTCTGCACTCATTTTTCTTAAGCTAGAGGGAAAATGGGATTTGGGCTTTTGAAAATTCACTGCGGACACAGTAAACACATCTGTTGCTGGGATTTTTGCTATGCTCGATCAAGTGGTAACGATCATAACTATTTGATGATGTCAGCAAATAAAGATAGTGATATGTAATACACATGCAGAAAGAGAAGGCAGAGTCTACAGTTCAGCAGCATGATTGGCACATGTTTTCATTAATCAGATATTAATCAGTTAAGTGTTGCTGTGGTAATCTAATTAAGATGTCCTCTGAGTATGTCTTTTGAAATTGTCATAAATTGCTTAGTATGTCAAAGTATTATTTAGGCAGTAAATCGATTTGAAAAAATGCCGTGATTTATTTTCCTGTCTTATTTTTTTTTTTTTTCGTGTCAATTTTAATGAAGTAATTATTTTTCAAGAAAATGTTTTGAGGAGGTGGATGAATTTCTCAACAGTGAAAATTGTTCTCATTATGAAATGAGAAGGCGGACATATTTCCCTCATCTTTTCTTTATCAGACAATTTTTAAATGAAGAGAAATTATTTAAACCTACCAATAGTTGTTTAGATCTTTTTGAGTGGTTCGAAAAGTACAATCATTTTTGGTTTTAGAGTTGCATTCCATGTGTTTCAACCCTTCAACAAATGTATAAATCCTGAAATAAGGAAAACAGTTATTTCCAATAGATTCAGGGTATTTTATTATGAGGATGTAATAGGAATAGTGTACTGGTATTAAGGAATCAATTCACGCCTTTTCATTGGCTGACAGGTTAATATGTTTGTCTTTTTTTCACCAAATTCCAAATTCCGTCAGAAATCAAAGTTGCCAATATAGTATGGCAGTATTCCAAATATTGTAGATATACCGCTAGTAACCTATCTTCTGTTACATTGATTAATCACAATATGACTTAGATATGATACAAATCAAACGATTCTTAAACTGCAAAAAATTTCAACAAGTATTGAGAATTTTAAAAATATTTTGTTCATTTTCTTATATTATAACTTAGTTTCAATTTGTTAAGCATTTCGCTCTTCCTACAGATCATATGAGTAAAAGTTAACAACTATATATTTTGCATTTGGATTTTTTTTATCTTCTACATTTTTCACTTTCACATCTTGTGGTGGAAAAAGAAATCTTCTGAGTTCTGATTGTATTCAATTGACTTTTCATGCCCTTTGTTTTACAGATTTTATTTATTCAGAGAATACCAATTTTTTCGTCATTAACCTGTCCTCAAAACTGTAGATTCTTTAGGTGGGTTGACATTTCGTATCGACCAAAGTGTCGCGTTGTCGGACATATTTGCTTTCAGCTTAGCAGTTAAAATCTGATTTTGTTTTGTGGCAGCCTTTAGCCTCTGTTTACTCATTGGGGTTTCTTGTTTTGTTTTCGTTGTTGTGAAAGTGTTATTGATGATAGCAGGCTTGAATTAGGTCATGAAAAGAATTTCACATTTTTTAGCAATTTTGGCGCTAGATATTTTACCCTTATGTTTGTGCAGTATTTTTTTATGGCCTAGAAAGAGAAACTGAAATGTCTGCTTAGGAACTTGGGCCTCTTTTTTTTTCAGATCAAATTAAATGCTGTAAATTGGAAAATGTTTTCTTTGAAATTTGGCTTTGTTTTCTCCAGATCAAGATTTTCTGATATTTTCTCTTTAAATCTTTCCATTGCCCTCAATAAAATGTGGTGAACATTCCTCTGAAAAACAGTGGAAGTATTTTAAACATGGCTACCAATGGATAGAGGTATACAGTGTGAATTTGAGAGTTCAGATCAGAAATTTTGGTTAAATCTAAATCTTGGAATTGTTTATTATTGAACATAACAAGCTTTGTTCTGAAGAATGACAAATAAACAATCGTCCATACAAACTGTTTTCTTTTAGGATAGGTAGTTTGCAAATTCTAATTTTCCTACAGTTCTATAGTTATTGCAAAGGTTATTCACATTCAATATGCAAGGGTGGCCAAAATAAACCATAGGAATTACTTATTGTGGGACTTGAAAGATTTTAATCTGGAATATTCCAACACAATAGTAACTTATGCAGTCCATTCTAGTTGGTCCTGAAACAAATGAAATAAAACTATGCCCTACATTGTCTTATCTAACTTATTATGATAATGTGAATCACAGTAATTATTTTGGGTGTTGATGTGAATACAAAATAATTCCATGCTTTGTTGCAGACACTGATCAAAATGAATATATAACACTATATTAATTACACAAATAGCAGTACAATAAGTTCCTTCCAGTTCATATTCTTGTACATCATTTCTTAATCAAGATGATCCCAGAGATGTTCAGTAGGGTTTATGTCTGGAGAACAAGGTGGCCAGGGCAATATGTTAATATTACTTTTTTTCAGGTATTCTTGAACAATTCCCCTGATGTGAAAGCTGTGCAGTGTCTGGCTGCAAAATTTATTCTCTTCGCTGATGTTAATAAAGGGAACTACAACAGGTCTCCGTACTTTAATCCCTGTATTGTTCTGACAATAACCCAGTCCAGGGTGTTCACACTGGCTAATTGAAGTCTTAGTAAATGCATTCATGATTCATTATTCATATAAATATAAAACAAAAACAAAATAGTTTGAAAACATTTAATAATTTAAATGAAAGGTGTTGCATCTTAATTAGATATTTCTATTTTAATAAATTTACACATCACCAGCATTCAATGCTAAAAAAAAAAGTTGGCTTTAAAGCTAGCCTTACTTCACAAGTGGAAACATGGTTATTATCATTATGAAAATGTGCACTATTAAATTTGGTGATGATCTATACTATAATATAGCTTGCACTATAAACAAAGTTCCTTTTAGTGTAGTGTAGAGTGGGGCACAAGCTAAATGTGATATTGCAACTCTGATATCGAGGTTGTTTTACAATTCATATCTAGCTCACTATCAAACTGCTGGTGGGTATATTTACTTGTGAGACTTGCTTATGTAGATTATTTTTTTTATTGAAAGTGATATCTTATCCTATATTGTTTAGGCATTAATAGCTTGAAATTTATTTATTTATTAATTTTACATTAAAATTAGTGGAAATTGAATTTTAACCGTTACTGAAAATAAATTTAAAATTTGATGAATTCTAATTTTCAATAATACAGGGAAAAAAAACAGCACAATATTTATAGATAAATGTCCCAATCCATGTGAAAAAGCTCAATTTTTTTTCCCTGAATCGCAAATTGACTCAAATTTATTTTAATATTTTACTTTATGAATGTGTTTCTTATCAGCTCAAATATATTCAAAAACATAACATTGAACTAATATCATCAAATTTATCAAGGAATTAAGAAAACTAACTTATAATTTAAAAACTAGCATTGAAAATTTCATTTTCACTTTTGAAGTGTCACATAAAATAACTAAAAAACTTTCTCTTTCATTTCTTCATTTTGACAAAAATTCAGCATTAAAAATTACACTAAAGTTTTGAAAATTCAGTAAAATATTTTCTGTAAACTACCAGTCACACACAACTTAAACTAGTATAGTCACCCCTAAACCCTCAGTTATCAACTGAAGCAAATGAAACACCTGAGTGATGTCGACTAGCTATACAACTGACCTATGACAGGTTTCAAAAGATGTGTACAGGTGTATTGAGCTGAGACAGTTATAGGCTGAACCATTCAGTAGTTAGGAGAGATAGAGTACAGCTATGTGAGGAAGACTTGGTTTAAGTATATTACTAGCATGTGATAAGAATAATTTAATTCTAACTTCAGTATATTTGAAACTGTGAGATTCTCAGGTGAATTTGGATCTAAATTTTTTACTAGAAACTGGTAAGAAAACAATACATTTTTCTTTTTTAAACTTAGGTGAACTTTTTAATAATGTTTCTTACAGCTTACGGTTTAAAAAACTTGCATTTGCTAAATAGTACTGTATGAAGTATATAACTTTAAAAATAATTGATTTTTTAAACCTTCTCCAAACAGAGTTACCTTTCATTTAAAGATATATAAAGAGGCAAAGTTTTTTTGTTCACTTGTGTAAGTCACTATTGATGTAACAGTAACAGAAGTAAGCGAATAACTTCACTGAAAAGTGTTGTTACTATGACTATATATTTTGATAGTCTTTTTTTTAAATGTCGGGATATAATTAAATTCAAAAACACAAAACACAAATAAATATAGACACATATATGATGTACCAGTAAGTAAATAAAATTAAATAGGATATGTTAGTGAATTATGCAAAATGTGATTTTTACTTTACACTGTTAGACTTAATATGTGTATGTTATTAGCACACGTGTAAAAATTTGAAAGAGTTTGAAAGATGTATTCAGAGAGGAATGAAGAAGTCTATAAGTATGTGAGTTGTTATCCTTCTACCAGCTTATCTCAACCCTTCAGAACAAAACTTGCTTTGAGAGCTACAAAATGACCCTCTTTTTCCTAAGAGCTGAATTAATAAAGAAACCTGCCTTAAAGAGTGTAACAAGGGAGCTTTAAATTTGCACAACTACACTTTAGAACAACAATAAACATTCTAGCACACACCGCACCTTAATCTGGCTGTAAGATGAGAGGCTGACCCCTAGAATGATTAGTCTTGTGTTAAAGGGCCATATATTGGTTGTATGGAGGGAGTTTGAATAGAGTGAAGCTAGGGTTGTAAATAGCATCTTCTTATTGTTTAAAATTGCTTTAACTTTGGATTGCCAATTACATCTGATTTTATTGACTTTATTATAATTAACATGGTTGGGTATAGTTTGTTATTATTGTTTTGAAATTGTATCAATTAGATCTTTATATGAGTTTGAGAAGGTCTTGAATCATAAAAATGCCTGTCTACACAGAAATATGTTATCTCTTTCTATCTTAATGAATCTCTAGCTTTAAGCAGACATAGCATTTATGGCCCACTAATTTACTATCAACTTTTCATTATGCATGCTTTATAATTTCCTTGTTCTTTGTCAAAAGATTTGAAGAATTGAAAACCGTCTTATATGGGTTCATAAAAATGTCTATTTTAAGTCTATTCATGTACTACTACCTACATAAATGATTTAATCAAGTTAAAACTTGTGTATATCTTAGCTGCTTCCTTGAAATTAAGCATATTATTTAGCTTTTTACTTTAGGATCAGAGGTATGACTTAGCTTTATCTTTCAAATTAGAAGGAATTACTTTTAGCTCTTTACATTGATACTCTTGGCTTCTGTTCTTTTTCAAAATCAGACTGTTACAATGTTTCAGCCTAGGAAAGTAATATCGAGATTATCTCACCACTTTCAATTATCAGAATGTTAAATTTGTAATAGAAATTGTTTGATTTGATGTGACTAAATCAAATGATAAACACTCCTAACTTTAGCGTATTTGTTGTTTAAAAAACCAGATTGATAAATGCAACTTTTTCAAGAATACAAATTTTTTCCAGCAGATCTCAGACTTAACAATTGACGTCTGCTCTGTATAGATATTTAACAAGTAAATTGATTTATCAACCATTTCAAACACATAGATTTCTTAACCTCTAGTCTATTGATAATAGATTATCCCCCCTCTAATCCAAACTTTACACGTCAATTCAAATAACCATTATCTTTCATAATACATCTTATACCTGGAGGCTCAACATGTCATTAGTTGGATTAACTGCTCATCGAAAAGGATTGACAACTCATTCCAAATCCTGCTTTTGTGGGATTTTGTTTAAGATCAACACTAAATAAGGAGAAATTTGTTATCAGAATCTTGAATTGTTGACTAATTGATATCTTCAAGTCCCCTTATTCTTAATTATGCTTAATTATTTTGTATCATCTAAACATTTGAAGAAGTAGTTTCTACGTCCATTTGTCAGCGGGACCTAGGTTCCACGTGCTACAGGCTGTGTATTAAATATCACCCGACAGTTAAAATAAAAAAGTAGACTAATTATGCAAAATTTCTACATTTGAAGCAGTATGTCATTGCCTGGATCATTAGTCAAATCAGCTGCTGTAAAGAAAACTCCATTAATTTCGCCCCCCTTTGCAACAATGTGCCCTACAGCAAATTGGCACATAAGGAGTAAGAAATATGTCCAATTTGTTATTTGCCATTTCTGTCAAACTACCAGGAGTAATTGTGAAAATGTGCAAGCTCTTGGGACAATTTATCTGTGTTTATTGACAACCATTGAAACCTGCTTGTTTTATTATGTAAATGTTTGACTTGTCAGGTCCCTGAACTAATTATCAATTAGCAACATCATAGCCATTCTGTTACACCCACAGGACAAGACATTGAATTGGGTAGCAACTTTAGTAACTGTAGCAACTGGATTTTGAGAAGATGATTCTGGTATTAAAATGAAATATCTTTTTCTTCTGCATTCATGATGAAATTAAAATCTCATTCTATAATTTTGTTTTTGAAAATTTAGCATTTTGCTACTTTGAAATCGGATTGTCAAGCTCCGAGGAAGATTGTGACAATCTTTTACCAATTGGCTAAAAATGAGTGTTATTGGATATATAATCCATTTCTTCTCATTTTCCGTGGTAAAGTCCATTGTAGAAATATTGGAAAAGCTAGATCTGTTCATTTGTTTTGAATTATTAGAAATCATATTAATCATGTGTTATTTAAGAAACTCTACCCATTAACTAGGAGTTCAACGGTAATAAGTCGTTAAGAAAATAGGCTGTATGAGTCATTATAAATAGTACTAATAACAAATTACTAATAAATATAATGCTACAAATAGTTTGATATGGTACAGGTCAATTATATCTTGATGGTAATTTATACCTCCCTAAATAACAATAGACCAAAACAAGAGCAACTGTATATATATATATATATATACTATGCTATGCCTGGGGCTGGCTACCCTGATTAGCTAATTACCAATCATAAACTTCTAGGCTTTGTGGTAATTCATTTAAGATAAACACCAGTCAAGCAGAGAAGAACGGAAATCTTTGTTTATATTAGTTGTAAATATTTCCTTCAGAAAAATTACATGTCGTAATTCTATGACGTAACTTGAAAATTAATTGATTTAAAACTGTTTTGTTAATGAAAAAATGAACTAGTCTGTTTTTCCCAATTTTTTCTTTGAAGATATTTGAATGTAAAGATTTGAGGTTCATTATGTATAAGATTTTGTGAAAGTCAGATATTAAAAATTATTTGAAATACTCAATTCAATAGCAAGTTTTATGTTTTAATTGAAGTTCAAGTCGTTATGTGAAGTTGGTCTTTTATGTTCTTAGACCTCTCAAATATCTTTTGATTCAATTAAATGTTTATCTTTTGGTTCATTCTGGAGCTGATTGAATTCATTTCTAGTGGACCACATCACAGCAGACTTGTTCCATGATTTAACCCAACTTGTTTGTGGAGCAGAAGTCAAATATTCACAATCAACAACAGCTGTTCTAGAAGCCAAGCATGAAGACTGTAATGGTGATATCATTGTTAGATAATAACTTCAAAGACAACAGATCTAATTGACTGGAGGCCATTTTAGGGTTTTTTAATTGTAAATAGTTTAGAAAAACACCATCATAAATCTGTTACACTAACAAACTGGTCTCTAACAAAGTTTTTAACACCATATTTAATTTGACTGTTTTTGTTGAAGATTAACCATTTTAATCTTGTTTACTAAAATGAATTTGTAGTTTCACACGATTCTATTGTTCTGATCAGAACTGGTGTTAATTGGGGTTAAAGATCAAAAGAAGAGTTTGGAGAGTTAAATTAGAGACTTTTAATTTATTAGACCTTTATACCTATTTGTCCTTGATGGCTGTAACGGTATTGAATTTCAAATGGGCTACAAATCAAGACAAGCTTACTGTAAATTTTGAATTCTGCATGTCCAAAATAGTTGAATGCTTTGTGCATGTAGCTCACAGAGAACTAACTATACTTCAAATTCAATTGAACAACGAGTTGAAAACTTAATTGATAATGATATTGGTCTTCCAATCATCTGATAAGTCAATTGATTTTTTGCATTTCCTTAAATCATGTTTTAAGTTAAGTTTTGAGAATAAGACTCTTGAATTATATTGGATAGAACTAATTGATTATTGTTTATATAATAACATAATGTTTTAGTAGACCACATAACAGTTGCAGCAGAACATTACTTAAGATTTTGAAAATTGTTAAAAAACATGTTTAATTTGACCATGTGGTATAATAGTTACAAGGAAATATAGTTATGAAGATCAGATCAAGGTCAAACATCTCACTATCCTGAACCATGGATAATCTTAGATCTATTTTTTTTTTTAAATGAGGGGCTAATATTTTTATCTGGTGATTATGACGACTATTTAAAAGCAATTAAGACCACCAGCCATTGAAGCGTTGTTAATTGGAGGGCAGTTTCAGTGGTTGATTTTAATCCCTTATGGCCCACCCTTAATGAGTCCAGCAGATCTGCCTTTCAGTTGAAGTTGATAGTCATCATTAATGTGGTATGATCTCAGTTGGATATTTACATTACATTAGTGAGGAATTCTGTTGGGAAGCAGTTTTAAATCAGATGTTCTTGACCAGTGCTTGTGTATTCAAAATTGTAAAGTGCTGTTGAATGCTGTTCTTTTTATTGCCAGAAATATTTATTTCGGTAAATATTTTCTATTTTGATCTAAAATGAACACATTTTTGAGTCTTGTGCTTATATATTTAAATTTCCACCTAGCAAGTTTTGGGCCTTTGGAACCATCAAAATAACCTTATGGAAGAAATCTCTGCTTGAAGACTTGTTTTTGTCCTGATATAAGATTCCTGTTAAGAGACTTAATTGATAAATTCCATCGTCATTCCAGAGTTTGTAGGAGAGGAGAAAGTTAAACTCTGGCCTCAAGTATATACAGTTGACGGGGTTCAACTCCAGTCATTGGTTGGTTGCTTCTAAGTATTATAGTAATTAAGTTAACAGGCACCAGAGAGGAAGGGTAGCCCAAGATTTCAGGAAGCGCTCTAATTCGTCAGTTCAGATATTTGTGTATAAAAGACATGTGTGGAACTTTTTACCGCTTCGAGTAGATTTTAGAAACAGTTAACTGACTGTCTTCAGAGTGGAGATTTTAACTTTTATTGTACCAACTTTGTTACTTTCAAACAAGTTCAACATTTATTTTGATTGATGATAAATTTGAAAAGTAAAATTGATGATGTTTGTGTGAATAACTTGGATTTTCTAAACATATCACTTCGAATTGGAATAGCTGTTATTTAAAATTAAAGGTTTTCAGTGTAACAAAAGGATTAATTTGCTAGAGAAATTCCAATTGAAGGCATCAATTTGGAAAGTGAACTTCAAAATTAATAATTTATGTGAGTATTTTAATCCATTTTTACTGTATATTTGTCATCTTTTGAAGTTTTTATTTCTTTTCAAACTTCTTTAATATTTTTGGAAGTAATTTGATGCATTGTTAATGGTTGATCAAAACTCCTTAGTAATAGGAGGTGAAAGGGAGTGCATAGAAAAGAAGCTGAGCGCAGCCAGTTGTTAAGTAAAAGTTGATTTGTGGCAGATAGTTAAAAAAAAAAGTAAAAGCATGGATGACTTGTTCTCATTTGTTATTTGAAAGAAAGGGAAACCTTTATTATTTTCGCTTGGGGGATTTCAACAGCAGAGTTCAGTTAGTTTAATCCTAAATCGCTGAAATTTACCCACAATAAAGATGGTTTGCCCTTAAATTTACCATGTGTCATTTTTTTATCTGCTAAATACAATGTAGGTATCTTGAACTGAAGTTTGTGTGTGTCGGCTTGGTTCTTTTCTATGGATTGTGTCATATTAAGATAAGTTCCTACTGTTTTATGATAAAGAAAATGTCAGTTGGGCATCTACTTCGAAGATAATTATATCTGAATAACATTTGCTTCTTTTCTGTGATACTTTGTACTCTTTTATATCCCCTGCACTTGCTGCTGTCTGATTTAATACATATTTTACGCCATTTTTTTTTTCTGAAAACAGTTGTGAAATTTTGTATAGATATTGTGTATATAAATTCCATTGACATTTGAAAAATAATATGGTTAAAAGTCAAAAAATTAATGAAGGCCATAAATTTTGAATCCTAAGCATTTCTGATTCCAAATTTCTGTTCTGATTTTAAGCAAGCAACATGTATCTATGCCTTTAAGACTTGTAACAATGTGTGTGATTGAAATTGGTTAATTAAAATATTAATTAATTACATCCACAGTCTTCCGTTTTCCACCTGGACATGAGAACTAAACAAAGGGGCACCTGTTTTGTTTCATTCCCATTGGAGATGAAGCTGTGAATAGACCTAAAATTATGTGATTTGTTATCATATATTATGCTTACTAATAGTTAACATAAGTTATATTTATTGATAATAGTTTATTAAAGACCAAATGCCTTTCGGCATATAGGTACACAAAATTACATTATAAATGACAACGGTGTGACAAGACAGGTAAAGAGAATAGGTTATAATAGAGTATAAGGAAATATAACATATTCTATAATCAAGGTTATCAAATTAATTAAGCCTATTCCAATGGCTTCCTTGTTCATGTTTTTGTTAATTTGAAGCCATCACAGCAGCTGATCAAAGATTAACAGAGTTTTTAATTAACTAATCATATATTAATTAGGGGAGGAAAACCACTGTGATTAAAAATAGGTGGAAATCACTGGTGGGGAATTTGTAAAAGGAGGAAACCAATGTAAACCCCTTTAATTCCAAGGTAAAAAAACACAAGATAATGTTTGTGTTCCTCCACCTTCACCCTCTCTCAAATCAAACAAGAACAAGATTGAGTGTGATACTGCCATTTATTTGAAATGACTAATTGAAAATAAATAATATAAAATACAAAATTACAAACAACAATCAATAAACAATAAGTAATAACGACTTCAGAAAATACCCTAAACTTGTTGGGCTTAATAAACCTTCTATGCGCCATGCCTACAATGGAGTGAATAGTGCCATTGTCATATGGTTGAAAGTTGCAATTAATTGAGGGATAGGTTTCTGCTAAATCTCTAAATTATTAATTTTAGGGAGAAAGTGCCTGGTGCCTATTAAATAAGTATGCACAGCTGTACCACAATTTTGATTTGATAAAGTACATGCTAAATAGTTATGTCACCTATGCCAAGGATCGGCCATTTCACTCTGTAATCTAGGATGGAATGAAACTAGGCAATGATAAATGAGAATCAGTTATATGATATGGAGATATGATTTAACTATGATTTCAAATCAGCTTAATTATGACAAGGCAATTAATTAACATTTATATATGTACACATATGTATCATTCTCATTATTCATATTATTTACATCCCAATAGTTTTGTTTTATGTTATTGGAAGTGTATTGATTGGAATGACTGAATGCTTGGATGAACTAATTGTGGATTTCTGTTTGCCTTACTGAATTTCAGGATTGCGTTTGAGTTCAAATTTGAGACCAAGTTTTATGTAGTGTTTGAACCAACTTGAGTTAAACATATAATCAGATGATGAGCAAAATGACTGACTTCTGGCAACTGCAATTATTTGAGTGGTGGTAAATGCAAACTGCTGAGGTTGAGGACAATTAACTTAGATTTGTATTCATTTGTGTGCTCAAGTCAAGTGTATACAGCAATTGATCAGACTGTGTTGATAAGTTGCTAGCAGAGTAACAGTGGTTGCATGTCCAGTTTGCTTCCTGTCGAAAAGGATTTTATGAGTCATTACAAAAGCTGACAGTGAGAAGGAAATGCACTTTAATAAATATATAAGTTATGAAAAATTTAAACCACTAATTTTGATTTAGTATTATTAATAGGTAAAATTTAGGGATAGGTTAAAAGTAAATTTGAGAAATTTGTTTTTGAACTTTCTATTGTCACCACAAAATGATTGATTGATTGATGATTTGTTGAAAACAATAAAAGTAATTCATTTGAAAATATACCTTTTTTTGGCACTTGTTGCATGTAATTGTGTTGATTTTACTTTTAATTACTTGGGTTATTCATTATCATAATTCTCTCATTGCACACCGCATAGAGTTACAAGTCCTAATAAGTCGTGACTCAGATGTAAAACTGCAGTTTATTGATTCAAGTGTTCAGATTTCTAGAAAAAATGTGATTGCATGAAAATACATAAATATTCTGATGTTTTTGTTTTATTTGATATGTCTAGGACTTTATTACTATCTATTTAATAACTTGCTAATCAAGATATTAAGAATTATATTTTTTTTAAAAAAATAAATCGCTTTTGTGAATGCACTATTAATCCTGCACTTCATCAGTAACAATGATCATTGTTGATAATCTTTTATTAAAATTGTTAAAATGTGCATTTAAAGGGATAATAGGTCTTAGAATGAACATTAAATTTGAAATTTTGAACTTGGCCAATAAGAGGTCTATTCATCAGTAAATATACCTGCTACCATAAATAACATAAAAAATAAATAATTAGATAACCAAGTAATTTGCATTTGATTATTGAAAAACACTATTAACTTGATTAAGTCTTTTTCAAAAATGAATTAGTTTTATGAGTATTCCAGATTTTAAGGGATTCTGTTACTTTATGACACTAAGTTTGTTCACTAATGCATATATATACTCATATTGACCATTCTTGAGAACTAAACTTTTATGTTCATGCTAAGACGCAGTATCTTGTATAAATAGGTTTTATATAGATATTTTTATTATCTATCTCAGTTATATTTTATTCTTTGACAAAAGTAATTGCAATATTGTATATTATATTAAATTGCATTTTAATTGAATGTTTTTCAGATGTTTACTGAGTGTTATAAAATGAATGGATATTGTGTAATTTGAAGGATTGAGACAAATTTGTCAAACTTTACGCATCATCCAAATACAGACAGTGGAACATAGAAACAACATGTTTATCATATTATAGTAGAAAATGGCAACGACTTTACGGATTATTACTTTGTGTCTTTGTGTGTGTTTTCTGAGTACAATATCTGCAAAAAATGGTAAGAGATTTTTTATTAATATTTGCAATATGGGTGAATTTAGATACCACTTTTAGTAATAAATATTAAATCCCCCACAACAATTTTATTTTTAAATTCAGGCACATACCACACCAACCCTCATTTCCAAAACTCTACGAACAATATAACCGATAACAGCATTCAACAAAGTGAATAATCTTACAGAAATAATATCTAATATCACTGATACTATTTATAATGGTAGACATTTATTCATTACCAAATTACAGTTCTAGCAGGTGTCTTATATATTTATATCACATGTATAGCTGCATACATTATAATATGACATTAATTACTCCCAGACCTTACACTTTGTCACCAAGTGCAATGCAATGAATATACTATAGGAAAAACAGTTAGGCTAGAATAAAATTTAATGTTACAGATGAAACTTTTCTTCTTTATAAACAGGATATAACAGACCATCCTCTTGGGTTCAAGGAATTTCAGATTTTAGACTCAGATCAAAACAGAACTATAAACAATTTACATTGGATTCTTGTTTAGGAGTGTCTAAATGGGACTCTGTTTTTTTTTGCACATGAACATTCCATTTTGACACTCTTTCTCATTTGAAATTATGGTAGCACAATGAGATTTCTAAGCAAAAGGAAAAGTTTTGAAAATCAGTAAACCTCACACTTGGAGATAATTTGTAAATCAGTGCTTGAATGCAGAAGTAGATTGGTGATATTTGCAAACCGAAATATTTTCCAAATCAGCGTTGCTGTCACATTGAGATATTTTGAAACATCATTAATACTTTTGCCTAGTTGCTTTAATGATGTAGATTTGTTAGATATAACTTGAAAAAGGATTTAATTTATGTCTTTCTTTGGAATTAGTGAATTATTATTTAAAACCAAGGAAGTGTATTATACTGCACTAAACACAAATATGTTGTCTGGTCTGGCAAAATACTGATACCATATGATATAATAAGAAATGTATAAAAATCTGATAATATTTTTTATTCCAAGACATAATATATGTATTTACATCTAATTTACATGTCAAATACATGTTGAATCAACACAGTAAAAAAACTTTATCAAAATCATATTTATAGTCAAAATGTTCACATCTGCATGCCACACAGACGCCTAGAGCCTCACTATGAAAACATCAAAAAACATGGCTGATATACGATCCTGATTGAAGTTCCTGGAACAAAAACATAGCAGATTCAAGATGTTTTGAATAAAAGCCATGCTGCCTCAGATATTTTATATAAGAAAAAAATGTCGACACTAACTGTGATTTTCATAATTTGGGAATTCAGAGCACGACCTGAAATTTAAGTTGATCATGTCAGAAGTGTTTTGTAGAAATGCTCAATAAATGTTCACATGTGGAGGACATTCTAGTATGAAAATTAAATTCACCTAGTGAAAACTGAACTCTTCGACATGGAGGTGGAGGTAATTATTGTAGGGGAGCTTATAATGAATTATTTGATTGGTAAACATTTTGGTTCTATTCTGCCTTTTCCTGATTTGAATTGACCTCCATAGCATGTGTTTTGAGAATAGGTCCAATCAGATCTGATATTTAAGGAAAGGTCCTGTCTAATATGCAGCCCATGGGGACAATGCAATTAAAAAGTACATGACCTCAAAAGACATACACATTTATACAAATACATGTGCATTAGATGAACAGAAATGAAAACACATGCGCATTAATATGGGGAAAAAAGGTCATTGTCAAGGCTGTGGCTACCAAATCAGCCTCTCTGTTATGTGTTAGTCATATATAAATTAATGATATAAATTAATTAATTTCTTTGATCTTTTGCATAAATTTGCATAAATAATTAACAGATGTATGATGTATAGAGAACAATTGTTTTCTTTTGTATATTTATACCATAAATGAAATGATATAGCAGGTTCAAAATTGTTAAATATTCTGGGTAACGACAACATTTTTGGCACACATTTGTCACTGTTATCGAGATAACAACTTGCAGTGACTTGGAGAGTTGATGCTATTCTAGTATATTGTTGAAAAGATTCAAAATATTTCTATTTTATTTAAACATTAAGTTTCATAATCAAACGTGTGTTTCTGTAAACAGTCGGGTCTATTTGCAGTTTTGAAATGATATGTGTAGATTTCTCATAAAAATTAAACCAAAAGTGAAGTTTGTGATTCAGTTATCTGAATGGTTGAGTGTATGAGTTTATCTTCATTTTATCTTGCTTATGAAACACATTCTTTCACAGTTTATTTTTAATTCCTATTAATGTGAAGTATCAAATTTGGCTAATTTTTATCTCAATATATTGCTTGTTACAGTCCCTGTTGACATATCAGACAGAAAAATATCAGTTACCTCCGTTACATGTTTAATATGTCAACCTTTAATTAAGAATGATTGAATTTAGCAAATTATATAAAAGAACAAGTTTTTATTGCATTCCATCATGAAAGATGTATATTACATTATGCAGAAAGAAAATATTCCAGTCATTAAGCTATTTGCTATGGAATCTCTTGTTTATTCTGTCTCCCTTTACATCTTGAAAATTATTAGCAGAAAGGTCATCAGACTGACTCCTGCAAATAAAGATATCATCTGAAATAACCAGAAGAAATGTTGTCATACTAACTTTTTTAATTAGGCTACAATACTTTTCAAGAATAAAGAAGCACTGCGTACTTGCTAATGCTTTTCTCATTCTCAGATGACACTTGTTAGTCTTATAATAACAATTGGCATCATGTCCTGCCAATATTATCACATGACAGGCAGTGTGAAGAGGCCTTCAGTTAATTTCATAAAAACAGTTTGTTTGAAAATCCCAGTTAGGGCTCCAGGAGGTCCCCTTAATCAAAACATCACAGCTTTCTTTCACCCAGCAGCTTTCAGGATTTCCTGTGTTGAACGAGATAAGCATGTTGATTGGTGGGTTTTAAATCTGGTAAAATAATTAAAAACATATCCTATTTAGTTTAGTTTTCAAATCACAGTTCAGCTATTTATTTGTTTATCAGCGTGGTTTATTTTTACCGCCGCTTTCTAGCTGATCATTTCATCTGATAATCATCTCAAATTTTGCTGCAAAACATAATATACAAAAATTGAATTTTGAAGATTCCAAATTTACAATTGGGTGATTTTGCTCAAGTGTTAATTCTTAGACAGAAATGGAATTTTAAATGTAGCAAAAGTTAACTTACAACAAAAACTAAACAAAAAAAAAATCAGGTTTTAAACTTTTGTAACACAATAGGCTTTTACTAGCAATGGAATTCTAGATATTTTTTTTCTAAAATCTTATCTAGAATAACCTGTATATATTTACATTTATCAACAGGTCACATTTCAAATCTGGGACTTTGTGATATAATGTGACCTCTGTTAAGTTCTCAACAATATTGGTGTAAAAAAGACAATACCTGGATGATGTCATCAGATTGTGTGTAGTTATATACACCAGGGAAACTATGCCAAATATGTTGTGAAATATGGTCGATAAAAATGTTGTATTCACAAGGGCAGTGAAATGTGAAAAGTCAGAGTTTCTTGGGTGTATTGGAGCCATTTTTATATTTCCCTTAGCACATCTTGTTTAAATTTAACAGGGGGCGTCAAGTCTGTTAATAAGGTTGCCATGGTATTGTGGTTATTAAACATTGGTTGAATGGTACCACTGTTCTTCATACAACTCAATTAAATATACCTATTGTTTTCATATCATATTTTGTTATTTACCAACACACCCATTGGAAGTTCCATGTGCCAGATTAGATAAGGTTGGAGGCATAAAAAAGAATATCAAATTCAGCCTATGTTGTTTTGATGGGCCTGGTATATGCATTACTAACTCCTCCAATGGTTAAAATCAAAAGAATAGCTTACTGCAAAATTTACCCCATAACACACTGTATGGCCTTATCTGTCTTTACTTGCCCTATAATTTTCAGAAAAATCAGAGAAAAGGAATACAAAATTACCATTGACATTTTCATAAACCCTCAATAGCCTAAGTTGTATAACAGGTCTACGTGGTGTCTGCAATACAAGGAAGCTGTGTCTGTAATTTGAGGCTACATTCAAATTCACCAAATTACTGTACCTTTAAGAACTTTTCTGTCATGAAATGACATACATTGTCTATGTAATTAAAAAAGTAGGGAAAAAAACAACAATTTAACTCCTACTCAGTAAATTGTCTGTCTCGCTCAAAGCTTTTCCTCCAAATGGAAGATAATTTGAAGAAAATCTAGCAAATAGCTTTAATTTTCATCTTTGATTTAAGTGACTCTCTTTTTTCCTGAAGTTACTTTAGATGGAGCCAAATATCACATGTAAATTAAAGGTTAGACTTTTTTCTTTGAATGATTTTGCCTGTGAGCAGTTGTCAAGTGACATGAATCAGAAACTTTGAAAGGAATAAAATATAATTGTATACCACCCACTCCAAAAATTGATAGTGTAATGGTTTCCTTCTTGAAGTATTTAACTTTTGAAGATTCTGTCTAAAAAAAAAAATCCATCTCTGCCTTTTTTTAGTGATCTAGTTTGTAAGTCAAAAGTTACTAGGCTTTCCAGATTAAGCTACTATAAACTAAATTTACACCAACTTCCAGCTCAAACCATCCTTTTGTTTGATGAAATGTGACAGGCAATTAATGCAATTTTCTTGGTAAACAAAAATAAGATTAGCCACAGGAAGTTACCTAAAAGTTGTCAACCTGATACTATATGCCATTAGAATTTGTCACTTATTGCTTAACTTTAAAGGACTAGGACACTCTATTTTTCACTTAACCCATGAAAATAAATTAGAACTTTATTAAATGTCACAAGTACTTCCTGAATGATGGTCTGACATCAGGATCATCTGCAAATAAATTAAAAAAAAATTTAAAGCAATGATATCTTTGTATCAATAAAATCTACAGGGTAAATTAAAATTATCATAAACCTTAAACTTCAGTCAGTTCAATCGTATTGTTTGCATTTAATTGTATACAAACCAGATGTCTGTTTTATAAAGGGTTCCTGAGACTATTAGCTGATAGTTGTAAATAAAAACAGCTTTATGCCTTTAAAGAGTAGTTTTCGGTAAGCTGAGTAATTTGATCATAATTCAATTGTTTACTTCCCATATTTTTTGTCTTGAAGGAACTTTTGTCAAACTACATCAGACAGAACTTTAGTATTTTAATAATGGGGAGAATTAAGTTATTATATATAATATATTTATATTTCGTTAAAGGTATTTTGTAATATCTCTGAAATAGATCACTGTCAATATAGATCATAGGAATATGGGAGCTAGAAGCTTGTACATGGTCAGTGAGTTTAATCTGTTGGAAGACTGTATTAAGCTTAAAAAATACCAAATTTGATTTAATTGTTAGTTACTCCTACCGAGGAATCAATGATGGTTATTCTTTACTAATTAATAGTTCATTAGTGTAATTAAGATTAAGATTATGATATTTGACTCACTATGGAGTCTATGGGATGCTGATTATTATTAGATGCTTACCACATTTCATACATATGATTACAAGTGTATCACATCTGTGGTTTTTTTTGATTGGGTTTGATTAATTAGTGTAGTGTTTGTGTCATCTGTTTGTACATAACTCAGATATTGGAATTTGTACTGCCCAGAAATGTACACCAAGTTTCAGTTGTGCAGAATGTTGTAAGTCAGATCAAAAATCAGTTGTGGAACATTTGGGTTGTGTTTTACAGTCTGCAAGGTGTTTCTGATTATTTCTATAAATAGAATGGGAAAACAGGAAAACAATTTGAAAATGTGTCTGAATAAACTGTAGATTGACATGTATGACACAATACATTATAGAACAATTTTTTATATTCGCCAAACTTATGTTAGTTGAAAAATATTGCAAAAACTGACTTGGGTACATATGTTTTTGATAACTAATCGGTATTATCCAGTTATCAGAGCTGTACAATCCAATTCTATTTCAATTGACATTAATAGCACACAAGGAACCATTTGTATACTGCATTACAGAAACTGCTGTTGCATATCATGGGATGGAATAGTTTATGAAGGTAGTGATTGCAGTATGAGATGGAATGAAAACATTATTTAGCCTTCCACTAAAAATTCAGCTTCCTTAACTCTTGATTCCTGTTTGTAAATTTTTATGGAAAATTTTCACATTCCATTTTAAAAAGAGACCGGAAATAAATTTGATATTTATACGCCCTTGGTGCTCTTTAGTACAATTGTTTCTTTTTTAAGTCTAAATTTCTCACATTGATCATATTTTTACAGTTTAGTCGGCTGGTAAACTGGCCGGGGTGAATCAGTCACCATGGAGCCTGCAATTTCCCGTACATAGAATCATAACTACATTCTAAAAAGCTTCAATCCAAACCACATGTTCAAATCGCCAGTATTAAGACTACCAACTTTGTTTTTCAGAGCCTCTGAATTTATTTTTCTAATTTTTGTAAAACAAACCAAATCTCCAAGTGATTTTAGTTGCTACAGCTGTGTTGTAGTCATCTAAAATGAATTTATGTTTCTCCAAGCTGGTCTTCATTAAGTATACAGATTCAGCCTTTTTATGCTTGGATTAAGGGAATTAGGTTGGACTTTGATCTTTTTGGCCAAACTGTTTGAATCCGACATTATCATATTGTATACATATTGATATGGTCCAGTGAAGCTATTTTATATTCAAAGGGTTAAGGAACTTTGCTTGGTTGAAAGTGGATCAAGTGTGGAAAATTAGAATAATAGCAACTATGGTTCAGATTCAACTGTAGTTTAATGTCTTTCAGTTTATGCATAGTAGTTTTTAATAAGGAAGATTTATTTCTGATCAGTCACAATGTTTTGAATATCAATCATATTCACCTATATATGTTGACTTCTTACGTTATATGTTTGGTATTTAAGAGTTTAAGGAATAGCTCATTTTGTTGTTGCAAGGTGTAATGAGTGAAATTTACCCCCCAGAAATAGTTACTGATAACATAGCAAATGTTTTACACTCTCGAATTCCATATTGGCCTGTATTGAGAATGTAAATTTGATAGCTACAATTGAAGTAGAATTAGCTTGAGGAAAATGAATCAATCTGCTTCATTTATTAGCCACAGTATGAAACAAAGAAGATGGCCACTTTCCAAGATGAGCACCTGTGATGCCTGGAATTATAGAAATGTGGTATAAATATGTAAAAAATATATCCAATTATCAGGAATAATAAAATAAATAGGTTACTATGCAGTATATTCTGAGTGCAGGTAAACATCAACAAACACTCAGAGAGGTGAAGGTGCATTGAGAATCAAGCACACCTACTCTTAGGTCTGTATTGCTGATATTTAGTTATTTTCTGTTAGTGTATGCAATAGTGACGTCATAAAAAAAAAAGTTAAGAGACTTGCTTTTGAATCCCTTTTTATTTATTATATACTGGATAATCAATAAGAACCCAACTTTAAAAGTTTAAGAATGAGCATATCCTGTAACATTTAACTTTATAACAATGCATTAAGTTAAAAAATAGCGTATCCTCATTTTGAATTGTAGTAAATGATATTTTACATGAAAAAACAATGGAGAAGTGAATAATTCCAGTAAAAGTTGAAGATATTTTGTGTGTTAAATGATTAATAATACAGTAATTTGTTTGTATATTTTATTAGTCAAGTCAATATATAAATATAAACATAGTTAAGGATGAGAGAGAAAGAAAGAAAGAGAATGTAATTGAGTGTATATTTAAGATAGATAGGGCACTAATAAATCACCCTGCTGCACACCATCTTTAATTGTTAGTATAATTTGCCACATGGACTATCCTATTAATGTTATTTTCTGGAAGTTTCAAAATAAGAGCCTGCTTCTATACAGAAAAAAAAAAAGATATGCCTCCTTATATTGATCATATAAAGAATTGTTTGAGATGGTGTGGTGTGGTGTGTGGTGTAATCTAAGTCAATGGCAATAGGTAAACCAACCCCCATCTGAATAATGAACACTAAAAGCTAGGTGTTGATTAATGGCCTTTCTGCTGCAAGGCTACATGTTCTTTCAAGCTGGTGTTTTCCTTCTTCATCTACTATAATTTATTTTAGAGTAAACATTATTAGAAGCTTTACTTGTTCAAACAAGCAGATTTTTTAGTTTCTAGTTAAGCAAACATGCAAGCAAGGAAGCAAAAAAAAATATGAGATCTTTTGAACTGTAAAAGTAAGTTTCAAAGTTTCTTTGAAATTTTATTTTAAACTTCCTGGTCTATTTCAGCATTTGTATATGTATTGAGCGAATGTTTTTTTTATTTTCAGCATCTTTGTTGCATCTAAGTATTTGATCATTTCAGCATCATGTAAGAGCTGAACATATTAAACATAAATTACAATATTGCATCAATTCAGTCTTTAATTTCAGCAATTTGAGGAATATTAAATCATAAACGATAAAAATGGAGCATTATTTGAGCTTCAATATCTAGAATATAGCACTTGACATTTTTTGTAATAAAATTAGAAAAGGGACGCTCATATTTAGGTTACTACCTTATCAAATAATGCCGCTTGGGATTTAAACACCTAGTTTAAATAGAGATTACCCAATAACCACAATAGCAAGCATTCAATGTAAGGGTTGGGCTTATATGACTGTAAATCATGATCTGCAATATCATTAAAACAGATTCAGAGATAAAGCACATATTGAAGACAAAGTTGAAGTTGGTGCAATTACCCAACTGCTTATAAGTAGGACTGATACGGCACAGCAATTGGTCAAATTGTTACTTTGCATCTCCAATTTGCTTCATGTTCTAATACTACCTCTTAAAATAGATGAAAATGGTCCCAAATTTTGTCAATAAGAGTATATTGTCATCAGTTGGTCTTACCAGGTTCCATAACTAAATAATTGAAATTCTTCAGTTGGTCTTATACCAGGTGCCAAGACTAAAAACTTGAAATTCTTCAGTTGGCCTTACCAGGTGCCAGGACTAAATATTAGAAATTCGTCAGTTGGTCTTAGCAGGTGCCATGACTAAATAATTTAATCTCTATATAACATGATAGGAAAATTGTTTAATTTAGTAGATTTATTGGATTATAGTTTTAAAAACTAAAAAAATTCAAGTTTTTGGTCATCCTAAAAGGTTGTATACACACTACTAATACATGACCACTTTTCATATTAACTAGTTTTTACCTTTCTTTTCTTTCCCAATATCTCCTATATGCCCTTAATACACCCTAAATTTTGTAACCCCTTTTACAATTGCCAAGGTTATACCAAAGCTTCAAATAATGTTTGTTGACTCAAGTAAAGTTGCTATTTCCTGTGATAAGAAAAGAGAACTGTAGATTAAGATTTGAAGCTAATAAATCTGAGATAAATCTGTGTACTTAGGACACTTTTAATCAAATTTATAGTTAAACTTCTATCTTGTATGAAATTCTGTATATTTATTTTCATAAATAAATAACAAAAAACAAAAAAATTGGACCTAAATCTCTTTAAAAAGGATAGGATGTTCATTGAAACTTTCCAAGTCTGAAATCAAATTTTGTGCAGATGGTAACAGAAAAATAAAGGGCTGTTTTATTAAATCAATTTGACTGTCTCTTTGGAAAGTTATAATCCATTATCGTTTTCCATTAATTTCCAAGCTATTGTTTGATCCACATTTTAAATCAAATCAGATTCCTTTAATCACTTATAAAACTTTTGGTTAACCTCCTAGAATCAATTCGCTTTCCCAGCTACACTCTTTTATAATGGAGTCCAAGATCATGTTTCTTACAATTTGATAATTGAATACATCTGTATTGATGATATGAAAATTGATACAATTCTAGAAAAAGAAATTTTTTTTTTAAACAGTCATTACATTGAATGAAGTGTAGAGTAATATCATGCTGTGAAATTTAAAAACAGAACTCCTAGCAGACGTCAAGCAAACTTTCTGCATTTAAAAATTATGATGTCTGGAGTAAAAAATTTCTGAACTTTGTTTTTTTATATCTGATTACAAACTTGATTCACAGATTGATGGGAAAGGAAGAGTTTCTAGTTGTGAAGATACAGAAGGTGTAGAAAAGTGATAGATCTATTGTACTAATGTCTCTAAACACAGGGTTATTATTGACAATTTTCTAACCAATATGGACACAAGATTCCAGTATATTGTCTCATCCAAATAATTAGGAAAAGCACACTGCATCAGTATTACACATGTATTTTATTACCTACCAAAAGATCTCTATTGAAAATCTTTTTAAATTCAACCTATCATTAAATAGAAATTTAATATCTTGAATGTGATATCTTTTGTTATAGTCTGGATAGTAAGTGATAGCATTGATATCAAACTAGATGTTGACTTTCTTTTTGAATCTTGAAATTAGGGCACTTATACCATACTATTAAAAATGAAGTAAATGGTTCAAAAACAAATTTTGTGTCACTGAATTTAGAAATAATATATAATTTAACCGATGAGATATGCGTTAAGAGAGCTCTAGTGCTCTAGTATGATGTATACATTTTGTCATATTAAATCTTAATATTTTCTTTTTTTCCGAATATTCAATATCATATGTTCTATTGATCTTTTTGAATATCAGTGGGTCGGTTTGTTGATAAATGACTCGTGAATAAGTAAGCTCTGGTAAATTACAAGATTTATAGAAGTATGTAAGACATTTCTGGTAAAAAAAACACACAATATGACAAGTCATAAAATGTGTACCCAAAACAAGCTGTCACATCGAAAACAGTGGTGTAGGATACAGGTAAAGGGATATGTTTGAATATATGTTCTATGACAGGAGGCTTTGTGGTTTCTGACACGACCACCATTCATCAAAACGACTGACACTATTTGAGATGTTCTTCTTGACAGCCATGTAGAGGAATGTACAAGATTTCTGATTGGTGGATAGTTTAAACACAGTACAATAGACAGGAAACAAGCCCTTAAGGATGTTATTGTCAGAGATAACGGCCCCAAGGCTTTTAAACTTCATATAACACGAATATTAGCTTGTATTACGCACTACCACGTGTGTTTAAACTAAGGTTGTAAAGATTGGGTACAAAAATACATAAACATGAACAGAGTGAAAAGTTTAAATTGAATAAAAAAGAAATGAAATGCTTCCCTTAAAGTCTCATGATATCATTATGTGCTTCAATTTATTACCAATTCTAACCCATTTTTATTGACACTTTTCTATTTATTATCATTTGAATAAGGACCCTAAAAAAAGCTTCCACTTAAATTTTATCAAAGTGAATTTTGGATATATTTAATCTTTTCTTTTTATACCAATGGTTGCTTGAAGAATCTTGAAAATGCAATAATTTTCTAAACATTTTTTGATAATTGCATACAAAAGTTCATGTAAAATGCCATTTCAGTTCATTACTATGAAATGTAACAGTATAAATATACCCTTTAAATAGCTGGAAAAAGATTTAAATAGATTCTTACAGGTGAGAAATATTATTATAAAAGAGAGGTACATTGACAGTGTTGGCATATTTAACTCAATTTTATTCACCAGAGTTCTAAAGGCATTGTTACAAGATCATTTACATTTCTATTATAAATTGCTGATGTTTTTAGCAATTTCGTTACAAATGTGGGATTGCCTTGAACTTGACTATTGGGAAACTGAACCCTTGTACGTTTTAAATGGTGTAGTAAAGGGAAAAATCTAAGGTTATTGGACGTATGCATACATTAAGTGTTAAGGAATGCTTTATATAAAATAAATCAAAATGAAATTACTATATTGCTTCAAAAGGTAATAATTTATTCACCCCATAGAGGATTGGTTTCAATTTGAATCTGCTGAGGACTGGTTTAATTTTTTCATTAGGCATTAAATGCCATGCTTGATCTTGGTCAAAATTATTTTACAACTACTGTTCAGTAAATCTTTCAAGATAAAAATATTTTCAGTGGTTGAATATTTGAATGACCTAGAACTTGAGGTATATGATGATTTTATCAAATCATGGTTTTAAGATTAATTGTTGAAAAATACAAAACAAAAAAACACCATCTGGATCTGGTTTTTTAATTGAATGGAAATGATAGCATTACTGTTAATGAAATGATTTTTTTGTTGAAAATTTAACATGAGTCCTGTTGTGTTTGAGGCCTTTTTTTGCTTTTTTATTTTCCTGTTATATTTTTGAAAACAGTAAATATGATTAGGAAATATCCAACTATTAGTAATGTTAATACATGAAAAGAACACAAAACGTTGATTGAAATTCTATACAACAGGATTTGTATATACAGAAACTATTCCTCAATTTTTATTTTTGATTAAACAATATACTGTCATAAAACACCGGATGTTGGCTGTATAGACCAAATTTTTACTCTAAATATCAAATAACTATTCAAAAACTAGAGTAAATAGGGTCTTCATGTTATAATATACACTAAAAACAACCCAAATATTTCAAAAACCTGCTGATAACAAATAACAAACCTATGTAAGATAAATTTGAGCTTTTTAAAGATGTCATTATGAGAGTTATTTCACCATACTAAAAATGCAACATAATTCAAAAGAAAACCAATATTTAGTTTCAATTTAAAAGATTTATAATGTAAACTTTATGTGAATGCATGATTTGAAAAGCTGAAGCATGGTGAATACTGAAGTTTGCTAGGAGGGCATTCCAACGCCCTTCAATTTAAAATACTTTAATTAAATAATATGAATACACTGAATTACCTTTGATTATTATTTTACTGTTGTTACACCTGTTATATTATAATTCTATTCAGAATTATTTTGGAGCCATAATGTTGAGTGCATGAGATGCTTGCTCACTGGCTTCACTAGAAGTCTTAGGTTCAATCCTTGTATAGAGCAAGTTAATATCTTGTTTTTTTCAAGCAGGTTCTCTTCTGCATTTGATGAAGATTGGAAGGTTTAATGCTAGAAGAAGGGACAATAAAATGCTGGAACCAGAAATCGAATAGGCTTTGGTCCTAGATAAATTACCCTATTTATCATAACTGTGCTTTTATTTTTTGATGAGATATGATAGAAAAGAACATGATTCTATAATTTACTATACTAAAAAAAAAATTCAGAATTTTTGATCATGGACATGTTGATATATTGATACGGGTTATGGATTGAAGGTATTTATGAATCATATAAAGACTATAATAGGATGGGTATATGGTAACTGGTCACTCACTGTCCAATCTGAACGCCCTGCTGATCTATAGAAATAAGATACTTTACAGATTGTATAGTATCAAATATATTTATATAGTAGATTCTTTACATACCAATTATCAATTGACTTCTAAAACTACTAAACACAGCTTCCCTTTTGACAATGCCATGCAGTATGCAATGAGGTAACTTATGTTGGAATTAAATAACACACAGCATATGTACTTCTGTCAGTCAAATAATATATGACAATATGTTACAAATGATTAGTTGTCTGTGAGGATATATTTCTGATCAAATTTCGGAATTTTTTTGCCTTAAATCAACAGATTGAGGTATCCAACTTAAACAACAATATATTCCATATATGTCTATATTGATATAAACTAGTATATAGTTATATGTAATTAACATAAATAATATACTCTTTCGTATTCAAGTCACATTATCAAAATTTGATTCAAATCAAATTGGTAAATATTTTCAAAGGAAGTGAAGTTAATTATATATCTACTATTTACTAGAGTTTCTCATGCATTTAAAAGTTAACATGTCCAAAATATTTGTGTTTAATTGAGCAAGTCTTTTTAATTTCATATTTTTGTGCCGAGAGACCTAATCAGACTGATTTCTGTTTGTCTATTTTTTCAAGAAGTCTTCAGATAGAGAGTTTAAAATTGTATCTGAACGGTCAATGAAATTGTTTGGGTGATAATTCTGGGACTAGGTTTATGACTCTAAGTTAAGCTAGTTGTTTTAGACATACTAATTGTCCATTTATCCATTACTACAAAAATCTTAAATCTTACACTTTTCATATAAAAACTGTACTTGCTTCCTCATGCTTGACTATCATTTAAACTCTTTTATCCTTCAAGATGTCTTTGCTTATAAGGTTGGAGCAATGGCTTTCTTACCAACAACACAATATATGCAAAGGATGGCAATTAAAAAAAAATATATACCTTGTTGCTGACCTGAAGAACACCTTTCGTATGTTGAAGTTACTTACTATTCAAATATATATATTTGATATATATTTGCTTACTTCTGATAAATAAATAGAATTAACAAAATGCAAACAGACGACTCTTGAGTATGTGATGCACTGTAATTTACTGTTATTTGAGCTGGCTAAAGAATTTTCAGAGGCCAAAAAACTGGCCTCATTATCCCGGATCATATGTTTCATTAGAGATAGATGTCAAGAACTTGAATTGTAGTAAAAGCTTTTACACCAAATGTCAATACTTTGTTTTTTTTTAAAGTTCATCTGTTGTTTTGGGGGGGCTATATTATACAGTGTTTGTACTTCATATTTCATTGTCCAATTAATTCTTACATTAACATGCTACCCTTAAAGGAAACTTGCTTGGGAGATGGAATGACCCAGTTAGGAATGATAATGGAAGGTCCATCAAAGCCAGAAGTGGTTTTAGGCAGATGTCTTGTTGTTTTCACATTCTCTGTAGGTTGGGTCTGAAACATGTAATTATGTCGAAAGGCTTGCTTCAATTTTGACACAATGTGTTGTTTGTTCACTATTTGACGTCACAAGATTGCACTACAATCACTTTCAGATTTTGTATCTTCAATCAAGTTGAAGGCAATTTATATCATCCCACGAGACACCATTCTTCATCTAACTTGTCTCTGTTTACATCATCGTAGGGATACAGGCGTGTTTTTCTAGCCTAGAAAAATACAAAAATAGTCCCTGAAGTGTGAACATCTTTCTACAATGTAGCTTGATCGGCATGGCAGACACTTACAAATTGACCCATGTTGTTGATGCTGGTGCTTTTTGAAGTTTTAACATCAAAAGTTCTCACTTCTGCTCAGAAAGTTTCTTATAGTACTCTCCTCATTTCCTCACAAGTATGGCAGCTGTTAAACATTTGCATTAAACAGGAATAAAAAGAAAGGGGGTAGATATATTAGGAAGATTTGTTATTACTCTCAAATGAGAAACGATGGTTCCACTTGAAGAACTAAAGAAAATCGTGACCACTTTATTTCCCATAAATTAGAAAGGCTGCTGGTAGGATGTTAATTAATTACTTTTAGATGTTTGATTGATTGAGCTAGTGATGGTACTGGAGATAGAGAGAAATTTGGTCTTTGGTTTTAGCAGTATTTTTATGAAAGGAGTTCAAGCAAATTATTTTGAGCTGAGCCTTTAGATGATTGTCAAAGAGTTGATTAAGTGTTTGATGTATGTGTGATACAAATTTGATGGCAAATACATTTGTTAAAATGTTTGTTTTACAAAGCAATCTTGCTTTTTCATTAAATTTTGCATATATTTGAAATGAAACACAAGTTTTTCCATCTTACTACCGAGCGATATTTTACAAATGTAGGATAGTCTTTCTGAAATGTCTGCAAAGTTCACATTCATTCCAAAGTTAAGATTTATCATTAACATTCAATTAAAAAATTCCTGTGTTTTTCAATGAATTGGGCTAAGTTATTTGTTTTAGTTTTTAACTGGCTTGAAGAACTGTTCACTTTAAAGCCTTTTTCCTCATCTTTTGATTCCTATGTCAACGAAACGTTCACCATACATCATTAAAAATGGCGTGTAACTAAATCCTTAATTTGTGATGGTAAGAACGGCAACCACAACAGGTGGATATGTCAGAAATAAAGAACGGAAATCAGAAATCATTGAGAAGTTGGCCAGCCAAATAAATTGGTCCATTAACACCATTTCCTCTAACCAAACCTATTTTCAAAGTTTTATTTCTTTTCTAATTAATCAGCCGTTTGACGTCTATTTTGATAAAAAATTGTTCTTTCACACAGTGTGGAACTCAATTTAACTTCAACATTTTCTGGCTTAGATTTGTTCTATTCAGAGGAAAGTAGTGGTTCAGAAATCTTCAACACTTTTCTATGTGCATTAATGCATTAAGCCCCATTCATATGTGAAGTTTCAGTAACATGTGTCAATTTTTTATAGTAAAAAAGCACATTTATGTCAAAACATTGTTTGTGATGTAATTATTATCAAAATATATGATTGATATAAAGATGTTCTGTTCTTTAATAAAACACTATTTATAACTCTAAAAGATATGTTATTATGATAGTTGGGGGTGGAAATCAATCTTCTAGGGGTGGTATATAAATTGGTATTTATGTTTGTCTCAGTTTTTAAGTAATAATTGTGGAAGCCATTAATTGCTTTGTAAGGCATTAATATTTGTTTACAAAGCATCTGTTAAAACTGGTATTATCTGAAGATGGTAAATTTGATAATTGTTTTTGGTATATTATACAGGTTTTGGTGGTATAGTTTAAAGTTTGTAGGTGGTATTGATGGTTGATGTGGCATCTGTAAATTAGATAGTTGTTGGTGGTATAGTATGAGGTTCAAAAGTGTTATTTTGTCAAGTTGATGGTGTAAGCTTTATCTGTAAAATTGATAGTTGTTTGTGGTATAGTATGAAGTTAGTAGTTGAGGCAGTGAAATTTAAAGTTATTAGTTAAAGGGTAAAGTTTATAGTTTGGTATTATAGGTTTAGTGTAAAATTGATAGTTGAGGATGGCACAGTGTATATTGCAAGTGGTTAGGTGTAAAATTGATAGTTTAGGATAGTACAGTATAAAGTTAAAAGAGGTATAGTGTAAAATTGATAGTTTAGGATAGTACAGTATAAAGTTAAAAGAGGTATAGTGTAAAATTGATAGTTTAAGGATAGTACAGTATAAAGTTAAAAGAGGTATAGTGTAAAATTGATAGTTTAGGATAGTACAGTATAAAGTTAAAAGAGGTATAGTGTAAAATTGATAGTTTAGGATAGTACAGTATAAAGTTAAAAGAGGTATAGTGTAAAATTGATAGTTTAGGATAGTACAGTATAAAGTTAAAAGAGGTATAGTGTAAAATTGATAGTTTAGGATAGTACAGTATAAAGTTAAAAGAGGTATAGTGTAAAATTGATAGTTTAGGATGACAGTTACAAGTGAGTAAGTGTAAAATTGATAGTTTAGGATAGTACAGTATAAAGTTAAAAGAGGTATAGTGTAAAATTGATAGTTTAGGATAGTACAGTGTAAAGTTATAAGAGGTATATTGTAAATTAATAGTTGAAGATGGCTCAGTGTAAAAGTGAAAGTCATAGTGTAAAAATGATAGTTAAGGTTAGTATAATGTAAAGCTATCAGTTAAAATGTTACAGTGCAAGCTTGCTGAAAGTGGTATTGAATAAAGTTTATACTTGAAGGTGGTATTTAAAAGTGATTATTTGTGTTGGTGGTGATTTGAGATAGTTTAAACGGTAATATTTGATCATGTTCAAGGCATTCTAGATTCAGGACTAAAGAATGTTGGACTTGAAGACTCTGTCAATAAACTTTTATTTGTTTGTATTTGTTTTATAATGGCCGATGTGCGATTGCTCCTTGATGAACCTAACTGGTCGTTCGATAAAATATGTCTCTTTTACCATTGCCAAGATTTCTTCCACAGTAGCGAATACATTTTTGTCCACCAAACATCCCAGTTCAAATCTTTCATCTTGGCCTATTTTGTGAATGTCGATTGTTTTGGGGCGGGCATACCTGAACTTTGTTTTCTTTCCGAGGTCATAAATGAAGTTTTAGCTGGGATCAATAAATTCAATGGATTTTTAACTTGTGATAACATTGTTCAAACTGTTTTTGCTTTTTCTTAAAATGTTTCTGATTCTGAAGAAAATGTTAGAAAAACATCACACATGTCCTGAACATAAATAGCAGTAAAATTTAACCATTGTTTTCACTGTGATATTTTTAACACCTATTGTTCACAGTATCTATTTCAAAATCCAGATTTTTATTTATAGAAGCTTTTATGAAGGCTTTTATTCCATATGTATTATTTTATTAAAAGGCTTGATTAATGTCATGTATATTTTTAATATCAAACTTTTCTTTCATTAAAATATCAAATATTAATGTAAATGAATGCCAGTGCATATGTATTTGCAGGTTAATATTGAGTTATATAAGGCAAAATTAGGAATTTATTTTCATATGAAGATGATTAAAAAAAAAACACAATATATATGGATATACTACTTCTAGGTTTATTACATACTACATTTCGAAACACATATAGGTAACGTTATCAAAAAAATGATTAACAACAGAAAACAGCACAGGTTGTATAGGTGAATAAAGGAAACCATTAAGATTTATAACAATAACAATTTAAGATGTATTAAATTTTGTTATTGTTACAAATTTTGATGGTTTCCTTTATTATTTACAGTGTCATAGATATAACTAGACGTATAAAAAGGTGTGCACCTTATTTATATGCAGTATACCTCAATTTCAGCATTCTAGACTGAACATTGACAATTTATTTATATATTTTGTTGGAGTGAATGAGTCACTTTATAACTTTTTAAATCAAGGCATGCTCATTGCAATGGTTGACACTGTGAAGACAAGGGATTTTATGGATATTGTTTTGTAAATACAAGCAATTTAATACTTAGCAAGCACTCCAAATCAAATTACTTTACCCATGATAATGATATCTCAAAATAATATGAGTGTAAACTGTCATCGAGATTTATGACTACTGTATCAAATTTTAAAGCCCTTGCCAATAGTTTATCTTACTTTAATGGTAGGAGGCTTGATAAGTCAACAAGTTTGATGATAAGCAATAGATTAGAAAAGTAAAAGATGATGTTAGAATTATGATCATGGTATGATATGATATGATGGTATATTATTTGGTGTATGATATGATAATGATAGAATATAAGTTATATTAATTTTATCTGTGGATATAATTATAAATTAGGCTGAAACTGATAAGTTAATTATAGATACCTTGGTGGCCTGATAGCTTAATTACACCAACTGTCAATCATTTTATCAGTCATTCTGCTACCTCCTCTGAATTCAAATGTAGTGTTTGAATGAAAATGAGCTTGAATTTGAGAATTATTTTGAATAAATTCATTTCCATATATTTCATATTCCATGTTTTAAAGTAAATTTAAAAATTTAAATGAAATTCTTTTTTTTTCTATGACTTTGGAATTAAAACCTTGTGACATCTTTTGAATTTTATTGATATCTATTTAAAGGGCTTTTATACAAAATAAAACATTACAATTAAAAATATTTATAGAATATTTTTGAACAAATTAGGGAACTTGTAAATTTCAGAATTTTGTTTTCATTGGCAAGTACTAGAGTTACAATTACATATTGGTACATTGATTGACTGTGTTGTTCTACTATTTAACAATACTATTCATTTCTTCACGAGAGAAGGAAAAACTGGTTTGTTTTCAATGTGTACATGATGTTTGGCTGCTAGCCATTTGTTGAATAAAGCAGAGTTAAATGTGTAAAGAGAGGCAGAAGAAAAGGTGTGATTGAGGTTTTGACATTCTGTTGTAATGAGGGAGAAAGTTATTGTTTACAAAAAATATCTATATTAGCAACATAATATATCATTTGTTTACAAATACTTCTACATACTTGGTGTGATTTACATACTATATCAATGAATCTGATGTTAACAAAATCAAGAACTTTTACTTATCTTAACAGAATACTATATTTAGTTTCATTAATTTGATACAAAAATTAAACACAAAGAGATGATGTAACCTACAAAATGAATCATTGAACACAAGATCACAAAAATGATATTTAATCAACATTCTATCAAGATTGAAAAAAGGAAATCCAAACTTTGATACTGAATGAAAAGAAGTATACAACCTATACATCTATACTTGCAAAAAAGTATAGATTCTTGTTAATATTAATTTTTAAGACTGGACACTCAGACAGTAGACAGGACACCCAGACTGTAATACTCTCATGATAATATATTATTCTATATACCAAGAAATGATTCAAAGTCAGTATAATGTTCAACCCAGAAGAATATACTTCAATGATATCATTTCTGATTTCTGTTAACTGATTTCAATTACAATCTGAGATAATGCATGTATTATTAAGATTTTTTATATCTTCAGATACAGGCAGGCCAAGATTAAAAAGACTTCCAGAAACAACAAATATAACAGTGGGAATAGGTGAAATGGTCAAGCTGCCCTGTCCAGTGGTAGGGAAACCCAAACCATACTTGAATTTTTATTATGAAAATGAATTAATCTCCAATCATGATGAAAGGTAAGATATAAATCCTTCATGCACCATATTGCAGTGTTATTAGGCCTCCCTTTTTGCATGTCTTACCTTATTTAAACAATAAAATCAGGCCAACAATGTTCTACACAAATTTTGTCCAAGCCCAAGGTGCGGCTTGTTTGAGATGCTCCTGTACATGTGTGTGGAATGGGTGGGTTTGTTTTCCGGCAGTTGGGTGCATGGCTGCGGGAACTATATATTATGTCCATTTTAAAAACAAATAGTACGTTTAAAATCTGTCCATTTAATGCACATGTACTTGTTTATTTTTAAACAAATTGTATGTGGAGTATTGTATATTTATTTTGCGGTCATGTACTTGATCGCCAGAACATAGATCTGTACATTTGATGCACATATACTTGTGTACTTTTAGACAAATTGTATATTGAAGTATTGTGTATTTTCGCTTTTTTTACCTTTTTTTTTATGGGTATCTGTCTAAATGATATGTAGCTCGGTTAAAAATCTGCTGATGAGTCCTACCTATATCAGTTATTATCATAAGACCTAACTCTACAACCTCAAATACTGATTGGCTTTGAAAATATTGAATTGACTTACTTTTAAATTTGTCATTTGCTTTTCAGATTTAAGATTCATAAACATGCTCTTAGGATAAAATCAGTGACAGAGGATAATGTTGGCAGATATTCTTGCCTTGCTCACAATGAACATGGTAAATTGTGGGTAAATTTTACTCTTCATGTCAGACGTGAGTATATAAGTTTCTTCAAAGTTACTTTTTTATTAACGCTTTTCTTTTAGCTAGTCCCTAACTAAAATTTGTATTAAATAATCATTTTCTATTTAAAACTTGGTAAAAAGATTTCGTCTGTCTACTTTTGGAAAATATTGATCACTACCAATATATGTTTTTAAGTTCTTTCTTGTGCTTCCAAATCAAATGTGATTTTTGATTTATTACAGATGTTACTGAAGCTGAAGAACTTGAAGAAGAAGATTATGATTATGATGACATAGAGCTCAAAGGTCAGTCCAAGTATTTCTTTTAATGCAAGAATTTGGATGGAGTAAAACAGTTAAATGCTGTATCAAGTACATGTTGTTACAATGAATCTTCTTAAACAATGATTCTTAAGAGTATAAGCATGTGGTGATTTAGATTCTTGAAAGGCTTTTAGGTTTCTAAATGTACAGTCCTAGAGCTAGCTAACTGGTTGTTTTTAATGGAATGAGACTTGTATTTCTGCTTGCTTGTTTGGGACTTAAATAGTATTGTGAAGTATTGAATAAATTTTAATATAAGTCTCAGGTTAGTTTGGAAGCTGAATCAAAATTGATTCAACCTTACAAGACACATCTCAGTTACAAACTTCTTCTTGGGGATATTGGTATAGAAAATATAGGAAGTTATTTTTATGAGTTGATCTGTTTATCAAGGTCAAAATACGTGAAATTACTTAGTACAAAAAAATAACTTGGCTAAGATATATCCACCCATATATTTGAGAGGAAATCAGACAGCTTCTGCAAATATCATTTACTGTCAGACACATCTGCCGATTGTTAATGAGGCAAATAAATTCTCCCTGATAAGATAATATTTAATAGATGCTCCCTAATTAGTTTCCAAATAGTGCACAGACAATTGAGAAAGCGGTAAAAAAAGTTGCACATAGATTAACTATTGGTAGAAAAAAATGAATACAATGCAATTTGGGTAATTTGTTAAACAAATATTAAGTTTAGTATTTTTTCTACAGTAACTTGTAACTGATAACAGTGGTGTATAGGTTACTGATGGTATTTTAACTAGCGTACCTGCTAGGTATTGTTAGTAATAGTAGATATTGTTATCTTTACAACATTGTTAACCTGATACAAAACATCACAACCCCAATTGACTTTTTATTTTATTACAAGATCTGATACATAACAAATTGGCATCCCTTGCAGAGAGAGTTCACAAAAACTGAAACTGTGTATTATGTATTATGTTTATAATGATACTCATTGACTGAATTTCAATATTTGATTGACTTTTAGATACGGCATTGTTTAAGGTACAAAGTCATCATAATGTATACCTTACCAGCTGATAATGCAAGGTTTCAGACCCTTGGCATTTTCGAATTAAAACCTGTTTACATACAATTTAAGAAAATGATATTATTCCCAAACTATATGTTCAGATTATGAAAAGATTTATTACATTATTGTCAAAATCAAACATACAAAGTTAACTTTTGGCCTCAATCACTGAAAAGAGACAAATACCATAACATATTTTTTTTTAACTTTTCTATAGATTTCTGCCTATTTTGCATCATTCCTGCAGAATAGGAATTATGTTTTATACATTTTTGGGATCTGATCTTTAGGTCTTCATGAATGTCAGCATTAAGTGACATGGCTGTTGTATTTCAGTGCCATAACCAAATTACTGTACAACAGACATATTAAGTTGGGACCACCAAATCAGAGAATTAGCCAAGCAAAAAATGTAATCACTTCATTAAGATAAAGAGAAGATATTATTTAACTATATTATGACATGTGTGTTTAAACAGATACCAAATACTCTTACTGAATCAGGCAGACTGCTTCAGCTGTAATTGGTATGGACTTGGCAAGTGTTGCGAGATGTTGATTGTGTTTGAAAGGCTTGAAGGAAGCAGAAAACCTAAGTAATAGGACAATTTTAAGTATTCTATGTTTGATTTTGGGCTTTAATACTGGAAGCAATCAAAGTCTCAAGATGCTCAACAATTTAGATTCTAAATATATATAGGTTGGTCCACGATTCCAAATTTTGTATCATAAATATGTCATTTTTATAGTTTTTTTTATCATATATAAGCAAAGTGGTTATAATAAATGTGATTTTCAAAGTTTTCGCGAATATAAACATCTAAATGATTTTGTGGTTATTAAAAATTGAAGATCATTTTCTGTGTTTTCCAACTGGAAGTCTTTCCATGACGATATCCTCTGGCAAATTGACACTTCCTGTACTTGACAGACTATAATGGCTTCTTGGTCATTTCTCATCTGACATGTCTACATTTTAAGCTACTGGATCTCCTTCCTGTCATGTTCTACTGAAAGGATATACTCATTAGTAGAAAATAGCAATGCCTTTCAAAATAAAAAAATGACTTCTGAAAAAACACCACTTTGCTAGGTTTTCATTTTCTCCCAAAGTCAAGAAAATACACCAGATAGTTACCGTACACCTGCTAAATAACTTACTGACGTTTTGTTGTATTAAGAAAAAAGATTTCCTTGATTTGACTGAAAATTTCTGACAACTGTTCAACTCTTAACTAAACTTGCCTTGTTGCAGAAATTAATGATGGCCATTTGTAAGAATTATGTTTGAAAGAAGTGACAGAATTATACATAGATTCTTTGATGCATGAAATGACAAATGAACTCTCAGAATTTATAATTAGGAAATTTTGAAACTTTGTTCATGCACCATAATATTTGCTGCTGATTTATTTTCTGCAGTCATGTAATTCTACTTCCTTCATTTAATTGGACATATCCATTTATTAGAGAAGTGCTTGAATCCAATTATTTAATTTAATTCGTAGAATACAAATATTTCAGTAAGTTTTGTTTTCTTTTGGAAAAATTCTTTCCTATTTTCTTGACTTTTGGATTTTTTGATATTTTAATCTTCATAACCTCAAGTCAAAGGAAGTTCAATGGGTATCAATCTGATATTATAGAGCATTATACAAAATGATCATAATTGACCATTTACTGTCCTTGTGTTCTTAATGGAAAGATTATGAAGAATGAATACAAGATATTTGTCAGAATGAATTAATGGTCAATATATGTATTATGTCTATATAATTAGTTCTGAAGATTTTGATAGGGAGCCATCTTTACTTGATTAACGACTCACAAGCTTTACTAATTATCGTCTAATGAGGCGATTGCTTCTGTTTGATAACAACAGGAGATTTGGGAGTTGATAATAGCCTTTTATTTTAGAGAGTAGCACAAGGATGTCGAAGGTGAAAATGTTAAGACTTGGCGCCATGAATGATTCAATGAATGAATAACTCTAATTTACTCAAGTTTCTTCAAATGCATGTGGGTGGAATTGCTTATGAATTTCTTTAATTGAAATATGTCAGTTATTGAGAAAAAGCAGTATGAATTTTTAACAGTTATAATAATTGCACATTTAGTCAATCTTGGCAAAAAATCAACATCAAGTAATGATTAAGACATCTTGATCTAGTCAAAGTTTCAGAGTTTATTTTATTATAGTTGTTTTTCAATACTTTATAATTCTAGCTTATTAAATTCGAAGCCAGTCATTTTTCCTTGGTCCTAAATGATATGAAATTAGCTATTAAGTATTGTTTTTAATTTGAAAACCTTAAAGAATTGTTAATTAGGAGTATTCAGTTTTAATTAGGGAAACCAGATGATGGCTGACTAAATCAAAATAATGATGATTTGTATTTTTAATTATGAATTTATGCGTAGAATAATGAACATTATTGAAAGCTTTCAAGCTAAAAAAAAAGGTTGAAAAGACGTTTTTTTTATTGATTGTTCTTAGTTCAGCGTAAGTCACTTGTTAGCAGACATTTCTAACTTCCGCTGTATGTTTTGTCTATCAATCGTTTGAAAGTATCATTCATGAAATTTGAAGTTAGTTTTATTGATAAATGATTTCTTCAGGAAACGTGTAGGACGAAATGAATCGATGTTTCATTCAGATTATGAATGGCAAATGTAAAAAGAAATTAGATATGAAAGAAATAAATTTTTGATACATGAATAAAAGATGATAATTGTGTAAATTGGATCATGCACTTGGCACAAGGGAGAGAATCTAAAAGTCATATCTCACCCACATTGATTATTTTTCACTCATAAAAGGGCTATATCTTTTGAAAGCTGACCTCTATCTCCTAGTTGATATAACTAATAAAGGAGTAAGAATTCCCAAAGCACATCTTAAGAATTTCTAGGCAGAAATAATTAAAGATTTTTAAGTGAATTTAATGATGATGAGATTTCTCTCTGATGGGCTCCGATTCCATCTGCTTTCATTAGCCTCTTCATATACTAGAGATCGAGGCATCTAAAAAAAAAAAATAGAAATGGCAAGTGGTTTTAAACTAATTTTATTTATGACTTCCGTTCTCCTTGCTAAATTATAGAAGGAAAAAGTTTTGTGAAATGAGATCATAGATAAACTATTTACTTTGACATCTTTAAAGTTTTCATATTTTGTAGCCATTAATTTTAATTTGGAGTAAATGTGTTATCCATCATATAACATTATTGTGATGCCAAAATTTCAGAAGTATTTCTTTTTTATGTAAAATGGTACCTATGATGTATGATGCATTTCCTTTGGTAGCCTAGATATTAATGATTCTCAAAGACTTATTGAAATCTTATCATTATCTCTGATCATATTCAAAATTGAAGCTTCCTAATTCCTTATACTGTTAACAACATTGAAACTTATATTTGTAATATTTGTTCCTTCAGTAATTTTGAACCAAGTTCATATTTAGCTGAAATATTTAACAGTGTTGGCTATCTAAATAACAAATCGTGTCAAATATCTTCTGTTTTCTTTATAAAAACCTTTCAAATATTTTAAACTAGATCCAAAATGGAGATACCAGAACTTGTCAAGCAGAGGTGGAATGATTTTTTGTGCAGAACTAGAACATTTGTTACACCATTGAAAGGAATTGATGTGATTTTGATGGAAAGATTTTTTTTTCATTTTCCATCTTTTTTGGTAGTATCGAGTGTTTCAAGTTGTCATGGAAATTAAACAAGTAGTCCCACCGTTGTTTTTGTTATTGAGGCATGAACAAAGGCACAATATGTTTACTTTGAATAGAATTTCCATGACATTGGTTCATATCAAAGGCCACGCTTTTATACATGCTGGTAACATCTGATGCCACTGATCACTATGGTTGATCAATTGTCTTTTAGTTAATGATGTTTTAAACATTTCATACAATGAACCATCACCCCAGCTTTTCTAATGTAGGAATGTGTATTTTTGGGGAAAGGAAATGTTGATTAATAATAAGTATAAAATGTGTTTAGTGTTGAACTAGTTCACCCAATCCTCTAGTGCCGGCAGAGGCTAAGATTTGTATATGATATGGTATTCATACCAGGGTTAGTTATACTGGAACTCTGACAATTATTTCCAGATGTCTTTAAACCTGATTCCGTCTTTCTCTCAACTTGTATTTTATAGGCTAACATATATATTTACATTGTTGGCCTTCTCCAACTTGGGAAAGAATGCAGATCAAAAACAGTCTGTAATGGACAAACAATTTGGTTCATACCTTTCAACTCCAGTAACATTTCATAATTTTGCCATTTTACAATTTTTAAAATATAAATTGACATTTTAATTTGATTAGCTTATGTAATCAGGTACAGATTGTAATAACAATATATTTGGTCTTTGTGAAATTTTGTCTTTTGGTTACATTATTTTGTCTTTTGGTTACATTATTTTGTCTTTGTGTATATTTTTATAGTGACAATTTCAAAAGCAATATCAAAAGCTAACTAGAATGTTTGTGTCAAGAATTTCTAGTTTTTGCAAAGGTTAACACCTAAACCCTGGACAGGCATGTCTGATTTTGAATCCTTTCTAAACTCCAAATATGTTGAAAATTTTAGGACCAAGAGCACCAAGATGGGCTTCCAGAAAAGGTCGACTTCATTCAGTCTCCAGACCAGTTAATTCCTTCTATGAATTCAAATGCATTGCAAATGGTGATCCAAAACCTAATATTACATGGTACAAAGATGGAGAATTATTCAAGAAAAGCGCTATGGGAAAGGTATGTGTGTATTAACAACTATGTATACAATAAAACGTCAAAAAATTCTGCACATGGTTATTGCAAGAACCTATTCCCGGGAAGAAAATATTCGGAAGAAGCAGGTGTTTAAATGATAAGTTTTTGAGCTTAATTGTCTTTTTTATTTTTTGGAAAGAGATGTCACCCATGTCCACTTGTCTGTCCATCGGTCCGTCGATCCACAATTGCATGTAAGCACTTGAGAAGCTGCAATTTTTGACAGATTTTGATGAAACTGTCAGATAGAACAATTCTTAATGTATTTCGATTAAACTTGGCTTGAGTTTTTGTTTTCATCCAAGGATGAACCCAATTGAAAATCAGATAAATCCAAAAAAATTTAGTATCAGTTATTGCCCTTGTTTTTATACGCCCACATGAAGTGGAGGGCGTATATTGTCAGTCCTTCGATCCATCGATCCACAATTGTTTGTAAACACTCTAAAACGCACAATTCCTGACAGATTTTGATGGAAGTTTATATGATATATTTTATGATATTTTAGTGGGAAATGCTTGGCTGGAAGTTAATCATACAGGAGCTAGTGCCAAGAGATAATGGTGATTATACTTGTGTCATCCAGAATATTCATGGATCAATCAATTGGACATTCTCTTTGGAAGTTGTCCGTAAGTAAATATGCCAACTCTTCATGCCAAAATATAATGAACTTTCTAGCACAATATAATGAACTTTCTAGCACAATATAATGAACTTTCTAGTACAATATAATGAACTTTCTAGCACAATATAATGAACTTTCTAGCAAATACATGAACTTTCTAGTACAATATAATGAACTTTCTAGCACAATATAATGAACTTTCTAGCACAATTTAATGAACTTTCTAGCACAATTTAATGAACTTTCTAGCACAATATAATGAACTTTCTTGCACAATTTAATGAACTTTCTAGCACAATATAATGAACTTCCTAGCACAATATAATGAAGATTATTTTAATTTAAAATAACAAGAACAGCATGGTAACATGTTATGAACATCATCAAAAATTATCAATATTAATTTATTCAAATTATTCAAATGTTGTTACTGTGATAAGATCATAAATGCAATCACAATGTAAAAATATTTATTTAAATGTGGCAAAAATTAAACATTATCCCAGATCTAAACTTATGAGAAAAATGTGTCCATTGATCTAAATAATACCACGGCCATTTAAAGAAAGACTGTTTTATTTTCCAGAGAGATTGCCCCATTCACCTATTATTGATGGACCAAAAAATCAGACAGCTATTGAGGGTGATACAGTGAAACTAAATTGCAAAATTTTAGTCAGTGATCTTCACCCCCATTTACAATGGGTGAAACATTACATGAAAGATGGCCGTTATAAATCTGACGAAGGTGATCCATACATTGAAGTCTTACAGGTAGGAATTGTTTGGAAAATGTACATTAATTAATACACAAAATAATTTAAAGCTTATTTAAGCAATAAAGTGTTACCCTATGACAGTTATGGTTGTATATGAGGACAAAGTATGGCTGGAAAATTGAATATATGCTGGTAACGTCCGATTCCACTGAGACTTTCAGAATAATTCTGAGAAATAACTTATAAAGTTAAACTGTGAACAACAACCATAGATCTTATATAAGAGAATATACACACAATGAAATATGTTTTATCTTATATGTGATATGAATTATAATAAAGATGTACATATATGATGTTTACTAAAGGTATACTACCCCCTTAACTGAAAAACTGAAAAACATGTTTAAAATTGACCAAAATGAGTTTTAGACACGTAGCTGGTGTCACAACTTTCTGACAGAATCCCTCTATTATCCAAAAAATCAACTAAATAATTTGGAAACATGTTAAGAAACATTTTTTAATAATTACTTATTCATCTGATAATGAAATTCTATTAAGAAATGACACTTGCTGAGTCCAACTGTTACATATCCTCTTGTTGACCAAGTTGAAGATTTCAAATTTTATTTCCTTTCTAAGGGGTAGTATTTCTTGAAATTTTAAGTTGCTGCCTCTGCATTTACTATAATGGCAGAATCAATAACTCTAATCTATCTTAATGTTTATCCTAAAAATAAAATATATAATGAATTTGACAAATGGAACAATTCTGATTTTCAACTATAAATCTAATTCTTACAATTTCTCAAAGAATTTAAAATTTGGTTTGCCAAAAGCTTCAAAGCTGCCTGTAAAATTTCAAATATGAAAATAGATTTGTTCATTTGTTTTGTTCCACTTTAACCTGCATACTATAATCTCCCTTTCCACCTTTCTTAACCTTTATTCTTGATTAATTCAATTTTCAATGTGAAATCCATTTTATAATTCTGATAATGGTGGTGATCCACCAGCATGTATCTTTATAACCTTGCATGAAACTATTGAAGAATAGAACATAGAGTAGGAGTCATTTCATAACATCAGTTGTATTTTGTATCCTTGAAAAGTTTGACAACATAGGCTTGGCTACAGTAAATTAATTGAAAAGCATGATTAGATTGAAAGTGAACAAATCTAGGCATGGAACCCTGAAATTATTTTGTCAGACACACATTTTACTCGCATGATACTTTCTGAATCAGATGACTTAATTTGTTCCAGAATTTTTCGATATCAAAATTCTATACAGCATGGATATAAATGCTATTATTTTACAATTTTCTGATTGATTTTATTTGCATCCAAACAAATTCTCAAAAGCATGATATGATTTTTTAGAAATTCTGATTTACTGGCATGAAGTTTGTGAATCCAAAACACTAAAAAATTAAAAATTAATTTTGAATTTTTTTCAATTTTTGTAACAGGGTCGAGAGGTATGTTAAGTAAGAATAGAAATGAGAATGCGATATGTCGATGTTTTTCAAATATGTCTTAGTCCAAAACTTAATTAGATAACAAAATGGATGCATTTTGCTCGAAATCACTCTCTGTCTTTTGAATATGTCTTTTTTTCAGCAGTTCTAAGATAAGAAAGCACTAGTGTTCATTAGCTATGTTAGGCTATCACTGCACCCTCTATATTCTAAATCTCTTTCTGCACCTCTTCATTTTCAGATTTTGATATTGTAATGTGATGCACCACATGTCTTCAGCACAATTGATGATGCACAACATATAATTTGACAGAGTTTATTTTATTTTTAGTTGAACAATATATATTTACCAACAAAATTAATGACTCTTATCAATATTATGTTGTGCATCACTGAAATTATTTTTTTTCAGATGTGACAACACTTGCACATAACACTTGCACTTAAATTTGTCGTTCATTTTCTGTTGTTACGTACCCATTGTAGAGTTTTAGCTTGCACAGCACCATCAATCACAGAATTCTTGTTCACAGCACAGCATTTAATTTTTGTTCTTCCAAAATTCTTTATTTCTATAGAGTTCCTTTGGATGTCGAATAAGGAACCATTTCAAAGCACCAGGAGTGCCTTAGAATGACCCCAAAAAGGCACCACTCTTTCTACTTCTCTGTTACTCTAGATATTGTTTCAAAAATGGTGGCATGCTTGATATTTTTAGACTTTTTCCACAATTTTGTTGTCATATTATGGGTTAGTCTTTGTTACAAATGTGTTCCAGGTAGGAACAAGCACCTGATTACCAATTTTTCTAGCACTCTTCTATATGTCATTTGTTATTATTTTTTTCAAACTTCTTGTAACTCACTTTGGTGATGGTAGCTTTAAGCTTTGGTCAAGGTCTTCACTCAATATTTTAGCAAAATTTTGTGTCTTACCTATACATGTATATGTTTTCCAGTAGCTTTTTTCACACTTGAGAGATATATCAAGCCAATATTTAAACTAGAAAATCAATTTTATTTTAGCGATCCAATTTAAACACAACTAACCCAGAAATTTTAGTTATCCACAATGTTACTCAAGATGATGCAGGTTGGTATACTTGTGTCGCAACCAATTCAGTTGGAATGAAATACAAAAGTGCCTGGCTTGAAATTGTTTCCAAAGGTATGTATGAGACATAAATATTATGAGTAAGTTACTGATATGTTTCACCTGGATAATTTATTCACATTCATTAAAAGAATCAAAGCATTATTCATATTTAATATACCGTACACAGGTTACCATGCAAATATAGATGTGTAAGAAGTTGAATCACAAAAATATTTATAGAATTTCATTATTCATTTTTATTGATAAATTTTCTTATATATTTCAATATGTAGGCAGTCTGGGTTATTACTGGTATATTGAGATGTAATATATTGTATTTTCAGATTCAGTTGAAGCAGCAGCAAAGCATTCTCCTGTTCGAGAAAAGGAAAAAACACACATCACAACCATCATTATAGTGGGCTGTTCTGTTTTGACTGTGGTTGGTGTAATCTGTGCTATTTTTTGCTTCTTTAGAACAAGACGAAAGCAATTTCTTCAGCAACAGAAACCAGTCAAACGAGTCATCATTATGCGTCCAGTAAGTTAAAAAAAAAATTGTATCTGCAACATAAACCATGATCAAGATTTCTTACATTCAATTATCTTATTGGAGAACACTTACCAGACATGTACAATGACATTTATATAATAAGACTTAAATGCCAGTAATTGATATTGTGGCGACACCTGATTTTGTCTAGACCAGAACTTGAAATCTGGCAACTATGTAAAGATCAACAGACATGAAATCTTGCAGAACTTTAATTTGATTGTTTTCAGAATGATCTGTATTATGCTAAAGGAGATCAAAGTGTTATTCAGCCACTTGTACGTATTGAGAAACAGGGTCGACAAAGATTATCATCTGATGTTACTGAAGTGTCTGAATATGAGATACCACTTGATGCAGACTGGGAGTTTCCAAGAGAAAGGTAAAATTGGAGGTTGCTTTCATCACACCTGTAGGCTATAAATCTTAAAGAGCATTGATGTCTGGGAAAATTCCTCAAACATTTGTCTCAAAAAGTCCTCATCCTCAAACCTTTGTCTTGAATATTTCTCTAACTTTTGTCTTGCTGGTTTCTGATAGTTCGGCAAAACAAAACGTAAGCTAGATCTATGTCAAAAGTTTGAATTTCTCTTGATTATTTGATTCTAGCAGACATATAGCAAAGTAAGGCAATCATTTTCAAATGCATAATCAGACTAAGTTCTTAATACAATATGGATATTGATATTCATAAATCTATTGAATCAACTTGTATAATATTGTTGTGACAAATTTAATCTTGTTATTTAGGTTGGGACTTGGTGAACGTCTGGGAGAAGGTGCTTTTGGTTTAGTAATGAAAGCTAAAGCTATGGGAATTGCCAATAATCCAGGACAAACAACTGTAGCTGTTAAAATGTTAAAAGGTTTGTTCAAATTATTTTGCAACACAAATTTTAGAATATCCTCTTTTACTGAAGGAGCAATGTTTTAACAAACATGGAGTAAGCTATCTCTCAATTCAGGAAAAGCAGACTGCTTCTGTAAGGAAAAGTGTTTCATGGCTCTTAAAGAGGGTTTATGTGAATGTCATGAGTTTGATTTTTTTTTTAAAGAAGAAAAATTATGTTTTTTTCAGATGATTCTACAGATAGAGAAATGACAGATTTAATGCAGGAGATGGAAGTCATGAAAGTGATGGGAAGTCACAAAAATATTATTAATTTATTGGGTTGCTGTACGCAAAGAGGTTAGTGTAATTACTGAAGTGCTAAATGGCCATTTTGATTTTACTTGGCAATGTTCTAGCAGACTTGTGGTGGCAGTTTAATCAAGCCCAATTTTCAGAATTGGTTTTGTGGGCATTTGTGATGAATTTTGATGAAATTTGTTTGCAAAGTAGCTTACTATACGTTCCTGAAATTTAAATTCTCTATATTGTAAGGAAAACACAATATCAGCAACCAAATGAACTCTTCTTCTGACATAAATAGGTTCACAATATTGTCTTCTATATATTATAGGTCCACTATTTGTTATTGTTGAGTATGCTCCTCATGGTAATCTTAGAGACTTCCTTAAACTGCGTCGTCCACCTAATTCTACTTCCTGTCCCTCCACTCCTGGCTACGAAAAACCAGTCATGGATTTTAACTCTGTCGAAATCAAACCTCTCACACCAAAAGATTTAATCTCCTTTTCTTATCAAATTGCTCGTGGTATGGAATATTTAGAGTCCAAACATGTAAGTATTGAATCTTTTACATGCTTAGGGTATCTAGTATATCCTTTGAGTCATGTATCGAAAATGGCAAAAATTGCTGAGTCTGATTGGAATAGGAATGATTTTTTCAAGCATATAGGCTGATTTTCAGGCACTTTTTATCCCCTTATTCATATTATGTGAAAACTTTAGATTGTTTTAAATGAAAAAATGTTCTTTTCTAATTTTAATGAAATGTTTGTAATTTCAGTGTATCCATCGAGATTTGGCAGCAAGAAATATTCTTGTAGCAGAAGACTATGTTTTAAAAATTGCCGATTTTGGTTTAACTAGAAATGTTAAACACCTTGATTACTACAAAAAGACAACTGATGTAGGTTTTTTTTTCTTTTCTGAAACACTATTTAATTAAGAAAAATAGCATAGCATTGGGTGTTATAGAAGATACTCTCCTATGGAAGCACTGGCCAAGCTCACAAGAAGAGAACATACATTTTCCTTCACATTTCTATTATTACATTAAGTAATGATTCCGAAGATTAGATTAAAAATACACTTAAAGATAACAATGAAATCTTAAATGAATACAATATAATAATACTTGCAAATAATATATACATATAACTAACATGATTCAAGTGTTTGTACATCTGCAGCCTAGGATGAAATATCAGATTACATTTAGCCATTTACTATTTGTTTTACTGGACTAATGACCGTCTCAAAGCCAATATTTGTAACAAACAAATGTGTTATTCCCAGTTTAGATTGTACTAAACATTACTCACCTCACCAATTTGAATGATTTATTTTCAGGGCAGACTACCAGTAAAGTGGATGGCACCCGAAGCCTTGTTTGATAAACGTTATACCTCCAAATCTGATGTGTAAGTAGAAAAAAAGTTTTCTGGTTTGATGAATATATAAGAGATTTCCTAGATGTTCCCCTACAACACTAGATGCTGGTGGCCTTTCTGGAAAACCTTATTCCCCTTCAATTACTGCATCCTCTGGATGCTGCATTAAATAATATTTCTTTTACTGTTAACCCTTTTTGAACACCTTCTGTACTGTTAACTTGTGCATGTTAATTTGAAGAGTCTAAATATATTTGGTTTTAATTTTTATTTCAGATGGTCTTATGGAGTATTATTATGGGAAGTGTTTACATTAGGAGGTAATCCTTACCCATCAATACCTGTGGAAGGCTTGTTTGATTTATTACGGAAGGGACACAGAATGCAGAAGCCACCTTATGCTCCTTCAGAAATGTAAGTTAATTACTGTTTTCATTTATACCTAATCATTTTGTTTCTTTTAATTTCACAGTCATTACTGATGGCAATATGTTGATTGAAAAAGTTTATGATCTTAAAGGCAGAGGATTAGCCATATCTCTTCATGCACTCTATGGTTTTGAGCAGTAAAAAGAGTTGGGTTGAAAAAAAAAACACAGTTAGCTTATATTGTTTCTGGTATATATTTCAGCTTTTCGATAATGCTGCAGTGTTGGAATAGTAGTCCCAATTTACGTCCTAGCTTCAATCAGTTGGTTGGAACTTTGGACACCATTCTTTCTATGTCTCTCAATGATCAAGTAGGTATTTTTTATATTTAAGTTCCATCAAGTTATTGTATGCTTTCTGAAATTTACATATTTTGAAAAGAATGTTTCAAAGTGTGAAATTTTATAAGGAAACTTTATATACTGGATGAGGTCCTTTAGAGATCTTCTAATAAAATCGTCTTTTCATGGATGTTTGTCACTGATGTCTACTGGCTTGATGAATAAATCTTGGGTTGGGAACCTCGTTCTGGTATTGTTTACTTAAAATGATCCATTCTACTGAAAAAGTTTGTTTTCAAACAAAGTAGTACCTTTGGGTTTTCAACTAGTTTGATTTACTCCATGATTATTTTCTTTTTCAGCCATATTTAGATTTGGAACAAATGACAGTACCAATGAGTGTTTCAGACAGCCAATATTCTTCAATGTCCCACTCCAGTTCGGAATCCAGTTCGACAGAAAGTCTTGACATTGGTAATCATCATAAAGATGATTTTTAGACTAGGTTCACCAAATTGTGTTGTGATGTTCCATTGTGCCCAATGTGTTTGATGTTTATCAGAAAACAGTTCAAAAGGTTGAATTCTTTAAATATGTGATGTGGAATGACAATGACCTAATCAAAGCATCATCAGGAGTTGTATTTAGTTAATACTGAACTTGAACTGAAGGTCAAGGCTGCATTCAGAACGTTTACATTTTTGATAATGTCAAGGTCACAATGAAAAATAGACTTGGAAGATGTTATCTTTGTATAATAAGTGCTATTGTTTGCCATTGTTGCACTTTGTGAATTATTTTCGTGTTTTTCACTGCCATTATTATCTTTATCCACTGTTGTTGTTAAATATTCACAAAGTCTATATATATTATTGTGTGAATTAGATCACTGCCAACCGTGTAGATTATAGACTCGAATTAAACATTATGATTAAACTGAGTATTTTAACGGATGAGTTGATCTATATGTAAATGTTTTAACGTTTTGGATCTGTCAAGATTGTTTTATATCTGAAGGATTTTTTATGAAACTGTTTTTTAACATTTGTTCTAATCATCAATGGATTTTTTAGTTCCTGGATCAAGACACTTTTAGTTTCTCAATCAAGAGACATTTTAACAGATGATGGTGTTTTGGAAACTTTCCTTTTACATATAGTTGTTGTCAGCAGCAATATAGCTGTTTTAGCGAATTGTTTTGTGAAGTAAAGGACCTTTACATATTGGCAGGACCAGACTGCAGAGACTTTGCTGCAGAGCTGCGCACAGAGAAAAAGAGATGACTTTTAAAACTTAGTGAATCATTCAACCACACAATTTGTGTTGTTTCGCGTGTTTGGTTTTATATATACATATATATTTTAATCATGTTCTGTTTTGTGTTGAACTTGATGTTGAACACAATCATTATTTTATATGGACGAAACTGGTATTTCAATATAGAAGAATTATTTGTGGAACTATGAAAAAAATTATCGAAGCAGTGGTGATATGGATCAAAGTCAAATGGAACGTTTTACTCAAGTTGTTTTGTGAATCCAAATGGAATGGAACATTTTACTCAAACTGATTTTTGGGTCAAAATAAAAGGGAACATTTCACTTAAGCTGCTTTTTGGATCAGAAGTCATAAAAGGACATTTCATTCAAGTTGCTTTGAAGTGAATCAAAGTGGAAGAGAACATTTTTGTATTAAGGGTCAGATTTCTGCCTCTGTTCACAATATCGACATCATGGTGTGTATCTATTTGGAATATTTGTCTCAGGCCAATTTCAATCTCAAAATATACCCATACTAATGTTGTAAAAAGTAATTTTTTAACCTAGCTAGGTCTTTTTTGAAACATTTTGAGACTGAAATGATTACTCAGATAAAATGTCTTCCAGTTTCCTTTTCTAGCAGTTGTATTGAACCAAAGATTGTTGAAATCCAACAAAAAAATCTGAAAATGAGGAGAAAAATAAGTATTGAACTTGATCTGTTATTTAATGAAACAATCATTTCTCAAGTTTGTTACTGGACACGAAGTTTTGAAAATGGAATCTTTGTACGTTGCTGAAAATATATCAGGTCAATGAAAGGCTTAAATAATAGACATGGAATTCTGTTGAAACAAACATTTGTATAAGAAGCCACAAATTTTCGAAAGAAGCATCAGATTTTAAAATTTGGAAGTGGTTTCATTTTCAAACTTATCCTCAGCTTTCCTCCCAGCATTACTTGAATACTGCTAAAATAATGTGACAATGAATTGGTATATAAAAGTATGGTGGACATGTTATATATTGTATTAAAGGAAAAGATGTGAATAATTTTGTTAATTTCAAGTCTCTACACCTATGATGTTATTATGTATAAAATATTATTATTATTTACCAAATTCTCCACCCCCCCCCCTTCCCCCTGCCCCACTTCCCCCAGTAAACAGGGTTTACATAGAACATAATGTAACAGATATATTTTCAAGTTTTATATTTCAAATCAGAGAACATGGGACTGTTGTCTGAGAAGTTAGTTTCTTTTGCCTACCAGGAAGTTTCTTCTTTAAGTAATTTCAAAAGCATTGGGATTGCTTTCATGAAGAATTTATGTTAAAATTTTGTTTTTAGTTCTATCAATACTGGGTCATTTGTTTTGATCCAAGTTTCATTTAAAACATATGAAAATATTGAAATGGTTCAAATGAATATTAAAAGTCTGTCATTTATTGGACAGAAAATAAATGTGTAAATCTAGCCAATGTTTAACTAGCCGGGTAGAATGTCCACTTCATTATTCTGCCCACCAGGGGCCTTATTCTCACAATCTTAAGTTAAATAAAAATTAAAGATTTTAATAAATATAGTTATGTTATTGAAAAAACAAAACTAAATTTAAAATCATTGTAATGACTGACCAATCCGATGACTGGAACACTTAGATCAACATAAGTTTTAGAGAATAAGGCCAACCAGTATTTTTGCCTTTAATGCATAAATTGTTCCTAACAAAATTTCTGATATTTATTCTTGAATCTTCAATGGAAACAAATGTTCACACCAAATGTGAAATTTCAAGTTCTTAAAGCTCCATATCAGTTGATTTCACTTCACTGACTGAACCTGTTATTTTCCAGATTAGAGGTACAAACTTCTACTGATAACTATATTTTGTTAATTAAGCCTTAATGAAATTCTGTATATATGGTGATAATTTACAGCTCAAAATCTAATATAAATATATATTTCTAGTTCAAGCCTTTCCATTAATATACTGAATGGAAGCCATAATGATTTGTCCTTATTTAAAACCAAATCCTCTCATGTCTTTTGTGAGTCTTGAAGAGCAGAAGTTCAAAATACTTTTGGAATGAAAGTACCACATTCAAGTCGAAAAATTCTTGGCAACTATATTTTATATGGATAGCATCTGAGGATTCTGTCTTCTAGATTATCCTAGGCTACTCCTCCTTTTTAAATTATCCTTAGCTATTTACAATTGGCTTAAAATCATGATTGATATACTGACACTGCTCTTCTAACTCGTTAAATATGATTAAGTACATTTTGTAATAAGTTCCGTGACAATCAATAGAGATATTTTGTATTGATTTAAAATTATGAATGAAATTTAAAATCCAGGGAGTGATGATGACAAATAGGGCAGTGCCTTCATTTTGGCATGTTGTTTTTTCGTGTATGTTTGCTTTTTAAGAATGTCACATGCCTGTGATAAAGCTCCTTATAGACGTTCTTAGTAATGAAATACTTTTTTGATTCTTAGTTTAAATAGACCAACAAATATTCTATTTAATAGGATAAGAATTCTTATTAAAAATATGAAAATGCTTAAATGAACTAAATGAGGATTATCAAAAATAGATATTTTAATTTTAATTCCATCTTGAAATCAGGGAAAATCCGGTTAAAAATTTGAATTTCTCATCTTAAATTATAAAATACCTTAAATGGACATAAAGCAATGAGACTGCAGAAATTAAACTTTTAGCAACAGAAACAGAAAAGATTTAATTCTTGTATATTGCAAATTATCTGGGGTATGACTAATTGGACAAATGTACCTAGATATATTTTTCTTTAAGCACTAGAAAATAAATTATAGGTTGGGAGTTTATCACAGGAATGTTAATGTCTTCTCCTTCCTTTTTAGTCAAAACCTTGGGTTAAAATTGCGAAAGACAATGAACAAAATGTTCAAAAATAGGACAAAATAGTGCTAATTATTTTTGTAAGTAGTTTTTTTTGTTAGATAGAACACCTTATACTTCAATGTTGCTTTAATGACATTTGTAAAAATTATGAGTTTTATTTAATTTCATTGTCAAAATCTTTATTGTTTCATTGGTTAGTTTCATTCTCATTTACATATCATTTAAATATTACCATAAATGGTCATATCATGTAAACTTTTAATAGCATTTCAATGTCCGTAATTCTTTGCATCGATTTTAAAGATTTTCTGAATTTTAGATACTTGCATATTTTTTAAACAAGCGATCATGTTTTAACATTCAGTTATTTTCATTATATCATATAGGACTAGAATCTTGAAGGTGATCTTCACTAAATTGCATTTATTTTTTCAACTTTATGTAAACTTGTTTTCTGGTACCTTTGGTAGATAATACTTTGTGGTTTCTGCTCTGAAATATTTCTTGAAACATTTTCAAAGTTCACACATTTGAAGGCTATGAGATAATTATAAATTTGAACGAAGCAACCATGAGATATTTTTAAAAAAGTTTCTGACTTCAGAACCATCAATTTATTGTTGATAAAGGTGAAACGGTTTTAAGCCAGTTTTGACTGCCAATATTTTAAGTTTTTCTACAACTAAATTGTCATCATTTTATTGTGTTCAAGTATAAGTGGCAATACGTTTTCATTTTTAGTTTTTTTTAGTTTTTTTCGGTTAAGAATAGTAGGGAATCAACTATTTGTGTTCAGCCATTTCAGTTATATAACTTATGAACTATGAAATATATCAAACAATAAATCTTGTTGAATATTATAACATTTTGTTATTTTACAGTTCTCAGAAACATCGTATATCGTTTCTGATATCAATAGACTCATACTTATACTGATCACAGTAGCATCAATACTTTTACTGATCACAGTAGCATCAACACTTTTACTGATCACAGTAGCATCAACACTTTTACTGATAACAGTGGCATCAACACTTATACTGATCACAGTAGCATCAACACTTTTACTGATCACAGTGGCATCAACACTTTTACTGTCCACAGTAGCATCAACACTTTTACTGATCACAGTAGCATTAACACTTTTAGTGATCACAGTAGCATCAACACTTTTAGTGATTACAGTAGTGTCAACATTTTTACTAATCACAGTAGCATTAACACTTTTACTGATCACAGTAGCATTAACACTATTACTGATCACAGTAGCATTAACACTTTTACTGACCACAGTGGCATTAACACTTTTACTGATCACAGTGGCATCAACACTTTTACTGATCACAGTAGCACCAACACTTATACTGATCACAGTAGCATCAACACTTTTACTGTCCACAGTAGCATCAACACTTTTACTGATCACAGTAGCATTAACACTTTTAGTGATCACAGTAGCATCAACACTTTTACTGATCACATTAGGATTAACACTATTACTGATCACAGTAGCATTAACACTTTTACTGACCACAGTAGCATTAACACTTTTACTGATCACAGTGGCATCAACACTTTTACTGATCACAGTAGCATTTAAAGCTTTATTGATCTCGGAAGCATGTAAACGATTAGTGACCTCAGTAGTACCAAGGTTTTAATTAATCACAATATTTATTATTCTAGGTTGCCTTGGCTGATCTCAGTAGTACCAACATCTTGACAATTTTCAGTAGCCTCAAAACCTTTACTAATCTTAAAAACCTCTAATCGCGTTGTTATCTTAGCATAAGCATTAACAACTGACTGATCTGGGAAGTTTCAACACTAACATCACATCTACAACTTTACTGATCTCACTGGCATCAACACCTTCACTGATCTCACTAATATCAACACCTATACTGATCTCACTAATATCAACACCTTTATTGATATCACTAGAACAAAACCTTCACTAACCTCAGTAGTATTTTACTGATCTCTTATTAAACTCATAAAGCTTACTGATATTTGTAACAATGTCTTAACGTAAGCCTGGTAGTCTAAAAACCTTTTCTGGTTTCAGTAGCATATATAATATAACGTAAAAAGATTAAGAGAAATGTCACAATTACCTTTGCAAAATAAGGTTAATTTACTTGAAGCAATACCTACTTATTTCATCATTAAATTTACTTTTAAATCTATTACTTTTTACTTTACACCTGTTTCAAACAATTTCCAATTACCTCACGACAACTGCATAATTATTAGTTTAAATAGCATGATTCCGCACCTAAACTGTTAAATAGTCTATTATTCCAAGTACATTTATTTCATTAATGATCGTGACACAATGGCCGAAGATCAGTATCGAATGCATGGACTGCGTTCGACCATTAATCCACTTAAAATACACAATAAGATCTAATAAAGCACGTGCAATAAAATAGTCTACTTGATATTAAGTCACGAGTTATAACCATCAATTACAGAACATCTTTCAAGATGTCTGGTCAGGATTTATTAAAACTATGCTTTTCAGGTAAATACTATTATTCCTTATTCCCTGCCTCATACCATCGTATATATCTTATTTGTTTTTTATTGCTTAGTGAGTTCTAATATTGAAACCAAGCCAGTCGTGAAAACATATACCCGATTTACTCGATATTGGTAACGATACAAAGGTCACTATAACGTTGGATAATGGATCAGTCAAGGTCAATTGGTGACGTCACATCTGTACTTTAACTGATATACCTAATATCTATTATCTTAACATTTGTGGACTTAAGCCGATAAATAATCATTAATGAGCGAATTTGCAACATAAAAAGACAATTTATCTTGGCAAACAATCACGAATTTGAAAAATGAAGGCAATCTTATTCTTAAGAACTATTTAAACAAAAAATCAATTTCCAAAGGGTATGAATGATTTTGAATTCGAAAAGCGCTGCTTATATTAGGCTACAATTTTCAGTATTTAGAAACAAATTGAATGCATACATTTATGAATTCTAGTGTTACATTCCCAAATTCATAATTTTATAGCCAAATTTCTAATAAATTCTCAAATTCATCCAAATCTATAACCTTTTTTCCAAATATCATATTTGGATTTGAAAACAAAATAAATTTTCAAATATTATCTCGTAAGAGATCATGAATATATTATATAGTATCATTATAATAAGTTTTGATATAAACATTTTATTAAATTTACATACTTTGAAACATAGACCGATAACACACTGGTCTACGCTTTGAAAGAACAATATCTATCATGTTTTTCGACGAAATACGAGTTTGGACTCAAAAACCAAAATCGGCGCTCTGTTAGGCTTTGGCATAATGAAATGGAATAGTGCCAATCTATGTTACGTTCCAACCCTGCAAATTCCACATCGTTTATTTCATTCATTCATCTATTAACATTTAATCAAGCAAATTAATTAATTTATAAAGTGAGATGTACCAAATGGGAAATCTGACATAATTTTGGCAAATCATCTGACATGCTAAAGGCCTACTGCAGACAATTCCATCCTTTTTGTATTTTGGTATATAGCCAGAAATCTGTCGGAAATAATAAGGCATCTTTGATAATATCTAGAGTGTTTATTCTATAAAAGAGCTCCCATTTCCGACTGTTGTTTATAAATCTAGACACCATCTTCTAAACCAATTTCCTTCTCTAGTTTACTGCTATAAAGTTGATGACTTTATCAGCTTGACTTGCGGCCAAAATTATAATATTACAATACACAATTCAGAATTAACTTTAGTACGTCTCGTCTCGACTTGCCAAAAGAAATGAGGTAAAGCACGTTGAAACGTTAAAAGCAATTTTGAAGGCTTCCCAATCCCTAGATAGTGGGGGTTAATTTGAAAAGATGGCGTTTAGAAATGAAATCTTGACATCGACATTAAAAACAAATTAAATTCATTATTTAATGTGCTGCTTTTGACCAGACATGATGTAAAATGTTGGAATTACAGATAGGCTTATAGTATTAAAAACGGCAAGCTAATTACTTTGTGGTAATTTTATCAACCTATAGAGTGCATACGAAATTAAGTATGACTCTTACATGGAAAATTTCTATGTAAGAAACAAACTTACACATAGTTTCGTATGCTTCAATAAACGACGGTGCAGAGTAGGACGTAAAACTCCATTCATTTCAATAAACGACATATCAAGACGAAGTTTGTGACACTGGTCTGAGAAGTCGTAACCTATACCTGAATATATCGTTGAATCTGAAATGATTTTTTTTACTGCCAGCATATTTAATTCCCAAATATATGTTGGCCTATAATATAGATATACTCGGTTTGGGATTTACATGTTTTCTACAGTGTATGAGACTTGCCTATGTATTAACCTGATTGTTATTCTAATTAATTTTGAAAAAAAAGTCGGACCACATTCTCGCAGACTTCCCGTTGAGCCAGTTAGCTATCAAATATATATATATCTCGGATTACAATTGGACATGTGTTCCTTTCCTTTAATCAACTTTATTATTATTCAAAAGTCCGAACATCTGACCTTGATTATCTTAACACTATTATTGCAATATTTACCAAATAAATACATATCGACTTTTCGTCTCCTTTTCTAAATTGAGATGCCACGGGTACCATCCTCGCACAAAAGAAAAACATGGTTTGTTGAATGAGTTGACCTTTCTGTAGGAGTAAATCCAAATTACCAAATGAGTACTTTTAACCAATTTAGAACCATCGTACGATACTGGCGTGAAAACCTGAAGAGACTAATACAATGCTGCAATCCCTCCTCCGAGTGTAAAAATCGTTCAAATCGGTCATTGATTGGTTAATAATTTCTCTATTTTTTTGTAATATATTACAGGCGATAAATTATCATAACGTCATCGTAACGTCACTGACTTGGTTTAACAAAAATACGTTATTTATGCCGATCAAACTCAACCTTATTTACCTTCATTGTTAGTTTTTCATAGGAGCCCATATGGAAGCAGATTTCTGCAATCCCATTAATCTTGCTGTTAAAAAGGCTTCTGACAAAACAGATAAATACAAATAATCGAGAGCAATGGAGACACAAGATTGTTCCCCAACCTTTAACGAATATAAAAAAAAGGCAAGAGACCATTGAATAGTATGTTTCGGACTTGACACATGTAACATTTAAGAAGAAATTACCCGAAATTTCTTCAAATCTGGCATCTATTGGACATTAGATACCACTCAATGATTTCATTTCGACCAGAATTAGATCCTCGATCGAAACTTTCATGGCGTCATATTTCTTTGAGATTCAAAACGAACAAATCAATTTCTGGTCTCGATCGTGAAAGGAACAAAAGGCCGGTAACGAAGTTGATGAGTTAAAAAGTCTACATTTATCTTCTTTCACGTTGAAGAAAGGTAAACCTGATTAGATCGTATGTAAAACGTTAGTAAAAGACAATCCTCGGAACAACTATAGTTTCTAGCGTGGTTTCATCACACCCGCTAACCCTTCTAATTAAAATATGAATTACATAGACCTAATTATCTTTACTAAGTATAATACCATCTGTTAGAAAATTACAATAGTAGAAATATTTTCATTATTTTTCAGTAAATGTAACCTTAGTTTCATAGTTTGCTTTTATGTAACCTTTGTTTTACTAAAACCTTTCCCATAATCAATGGTTTGAAGACAATATTGTGCCACCTTACTTTTACTGAAATACTTCCATAATTAGTGATAAAAAGATATATTCTAAATAAACTTGTAATGGATTATAGACAAAGAAACAGATATATGCGTATAGGGTACATTCCTTATCAAACTTGTTGTTCGGGTTGGACACAGAAAATCAATTGAGTGAAGAATTTTCTCAACTTGAAACTCCGTGTTATTAAACTAGTTGGGATAAACTTTTCTATATGTACATGTATATGGTAAAGCTAGAAATTAAAACTCATTTAAGCAACCATTGAACATATTAACAAGGGGTGAGGGACAGGGGGAATGAAGATAAGAAAAGGGTATTTGACAACTGCCATTCGCGTCGATTTCAATTTTCAAGTATTAATCTGGTGCATGATGGGAAATAGTAGCACCCCAGGACATTACCTTTAATAATTAAAATGTCAACCTTTAATTCCGTACTTTATGTATTTATATTCGAGTTTAAACTTAACATCTGTAAGGTATTAAACTTTTTAAAACGTCTGGTACAAGAAAATGACCCATGGCGATCGTTGGTAGTAATTTAACCAGACTGTCTCGTTAAGTAAGGTCTGACATGCTGATTTAAAGTGCCGCCGAATTCGTGGTCTGAGAATTGCCCGCGCTTTCCCTTGTGTGGACCGAAAACTGCTAATCGAGTTGAAAAAGTCAATTCGTCTTCGAAAATTTTTGTGAATATTGAGACTCGACCTTAGTGGTGAAATTTTACTTTTTGATTCATTTCGAATTAGCCTATTACAGTAGGATATAAGTGTGTTTTCAAGTAGAACATAGGTCTGTAATCGTCACTTTGGCCAAAAGTTCTCTTTGTTTTAAAATATGAATAAGCCTCTACTAGAATGTTATGAAAATGAAATATAATTAAATGAAAAGACGGAGTTGAACATGTGGTCGTATTTAAAATTTGTTTATTAATTTCTACAATTGACACCATATGAAAATTGCTATTGAAATATGTTGCTAGGCAACTCAATTATAATTTGGATTATGTTAAAGGAGCATTGCCTGAAGTTACTGAGATACGTTTTGCCTTTAGGTTTTTTCTTCATTCCAAATTTGAAGAAATCATGAAACAATCATACTTAATTTTGTTTGAGCACTTATACCTGTATTCAGTCTTACAAAATCCATAATTTGTTTGAGTTTGGTCTGAGGAAATTGTAAAATCAGTTGGGATTATGTATGAACTTGCAAGTCAATTTCAATCTGAGGCACAGGTATCTGATTTGAGGACAAACTGGGTTTGATACAAAGATACAAGTTTTGTTAATACACGCTCATAGATGATACTTTTGGATATTCATTTCCTTAATGTCAGTAATAAGGGTTCAAAAGGACTGAGGCTGAAATTTTAAAAGGCTTATAGTAGTTTGGATGAGATAGTTCATCGCTTTCACCATGTGATAGATGCTTCAATATATAAAAATTATGGAAACGAAAGATCAACATCTTGTATCGCTGTTCTGGCAAACTATCAAAAGTCTGCCCAGGAGTAGAAAAAAAGGGGACGTTAAGTTTAATTTTTATTGCATTTAAAGTCAAATTTTCTATTTATTGAGTGGAAATAAACTTTGAAAAAAGTTCATAACTTCAAAAATATAGAAACGAAAAGGTTTTTTTGAAAAATTTCAATGGCGCAAAAAGTATAAAATTGTAGTTAAGGACAAGTGACTTTAAGTTAAAAATACAAATATTCTGCTGTGGGACAGGTTTCTTTAATTTCTTGAAGCTGCGTTTGAAAATGAAATGTAGAAATAAGTTTTTATGATTATATTAAATAAGAATGTTAATCCATATTTCCGGCTGACGTCTGTCGAACGTATTTTCAAAAGTAGGTAATAGTAAATATTAAGACTAGAAAAATCCTTGATGTCTATAAGATGAATGAATTTAATGAAAAACACAAGTTAATTTGAACTCCTTTTATCTCTTTGATAACCTTTCTGTGTGACTTTTAATTACACATTTACTACTTTAATTGACGAGTCGCCAATGCTTGCACCCTAAAAATTACTCAATTATTTAGTCAGTTTATAAGAGGTAAACAAGTAAGCCGAAATGAAATCGAGAATCTGGTGAAGAAAATAGTTACTTCGCCAATGAATATCTCGAATGCCTTGTGACTTTTGGGTAAACTCTTACTGTACAGAGCATTTTGATTGAAGTTATAAACATTTGTTACATGGAAATGTCTTCCTATCCCAACATGAGTGAAGTAATCTCCATAATTGCCAAATTATATAAATGAACAATTCAGAAGTTCTAGATAAATAGCCAAACAACCAACATCATTTATATTTCCTTTTCTGAAATCTTCGTGTCTCTAAGCGAAATTTAAGAAAAAACATTTGGACATGAGACGGCCTTTTAAATCGTCAATAGATTTTGAAAGATGGTAGTTGAAAGGTTGTGTAAAGAGGTCATTAACTGTAATCATCTCTGAAAGCAGTCTTCCTTTCCAAACCAAAACGTAAATTATGTCTTCAAAACGCTCATTTAAGAATTTCAATGGAATGGATAATAATACACATGGGACCAATTGACTTCATAATTAGTTGCCTCAACACCGTTTCAAGATTTCATTTGAAAAGATCTTGAGCAATCGTGAACAGAAGAGTTCGTAAATTAGACGCGTAGGATTTAACCTTTTTTACTGAAGTCTTATCAAAATCAATTTGATTTTCTTTCTACTGTAAGAAGACTGATTATTTTAGACTATTTCGAAATAGTGGTGGTTTTTTCCCATTTCATATGTAAACGATTCCTGGGATCAACTTAAGCAGTAATATTGTGCGGAAGGACAATGGGTTATGGGACTAATTTGCATTTATGGGTTGGATCTCTTGTCAGACTTGTCAGGGAGGCAATCCGTATTTTCGCAACATAGCCAAATATGAATTTGAGGGCTTAATTAAAACTTCAAATTTGGCTTTCTCAGGCCTGAGGGTAGGAGCGGGGGGCATCACTCCTAAATACACAAATATATACGAGATTTATATAAGACAGGGGTTGTAATTCTTTGAAACTATGAAGATTTATAATATGAAGTAATCTGCATACTGAGGTCCAACGAAACATTCAATTGGTGGAATGATATCAGACAAAATTTTCAACAGTTCAGGGGAAGTAACCTATGATTATTTCATTCAATCACAGACCACAATTCAATTGTTGTAAATTAGGATTCCGTATATTATATTAATGTGTTCAGAAACCCATTGGATGAAATTTAGAACGCATGTCGATTGTAAAGGTATGTAATTTATATATAGTCGAATGAATTTCGGTAAAGATCCTGGTGTCGATCGTGAAATATTCAGGCATTTTTATGCACGTCAGAGAGAATCACTTCGGTTATACTATCGGTTGTTTGAATAATACATTGAACCCGTATTACTTTGACCATTATACCTTGTTCACGTATTACTTTGACCATAATACCTTGTTCACTTATGACTGTGACCATTATACCTTGTTTACGTATTACTGTGACCATTATACCTTGTTCACGTATGACTGTTACCATAATACCTTTTGCCGTATTACTGTGACCATTATACCTTGTTTCCGATTACTGTACATATACTTGTCGCTATCTGTGACCATTATACCTTGTTCCGTATACTGTGACCATTATACCTTTCACGTATTACTGTACCATAATATCTTGTTTCCGTATTACTGTGACCATTATACCTTGTTCCCGTATTACTGTTACCATAATACTCTTGTTTCCCATTATTCTGTGACCATAATACTTTTCACGTATTACTGTGACCATAATACCTTTCCCTCTATTACTGTGACCATAATACCTTGTTCCCGTATTACTGTTGACCATATACCTTTCCGTATTGACAAATTTCCACTAATACATTGAATCTCGTATTACTGTACCACTTATACTTGTTCACGTATCTACATATTACCATTATCTTGTAGATATTACGATGTTAACATAAATACCTTGTTCTCAATATGTTACGATATGATACCTTTTATTTTGTATTATTGCCATTTATATGCCTGCAATACAAATTTTGAAGGATTATTACATCTATAGATACTGATATTCTTCCACTGTATTGTTTCTTGACTCACTTATCTATCTAAATCAGTATAAATATACCAAAGTATTCATCAAATGTACGATATAGCAACTGTCGAATTTTAAGCACTGAAATACAATTAGAAATTATCTTAAAGATAATTTTTGTTTTATATTATCAACATCCAGTATAATTCGCAGTTATTTCAAAAGCGTATAAAACTATATTTTAGCACTTATTGAAATTATTTAAAGATAATTTATTGCTATTTATATCATACATATTTATTGCATTAGTTTAACATATGTATTAAAGTGTATTATTGTCACTTATGTTATATTTTGATTGTATCATGCATTTTATATTGTTTTCTCATTGTAGCAACCAGTATATTGTAACATGTGTATTATTTAATTAGGATTTATAAACTATTGTCGCAGCATAGATTTTATTTCGACTTTGTATAGATAAACTATACCTGAGTGTCAGTTGTGATTAATATGACATGTTTATGCCACTGAAGGGATAATACAACTATTCTTTCGACATGTTGTATCGATATAATACCTTATATTCCCTATACAGGACATGGTTTATTGTCCCACTGAAGCGATATATATACTATACTATTCGCCTATTCCAGACATGGTTTATTGTCCCACTGAAGCGATATATATCTACTATTGCTATTCGCCTATTCCAGACATGGTTTATTGTCCCACTGAAGCGATATATATACTATTACTATTCGCCTATTCCAGACACGTTTATTGTCCCACTGGAGCGATATATATACTATTACTATTCGCCTATTCCAGACATGTTTATTGTCCCACTGAAGCGATATATATATATATACTATTACTATTCGCTCTATTCTAGACATCGTTTATTGTCCCACTGAAGCATATATAGTACTATTATATTCGTCTCTTCGACATCATTTTTGTCCCACTGGAACGATATATATAATACTATATTATTCGTCTCTTCCGGGCATCGTTTGTTGTCCCAACTGGAACGATATATATATATATATATATATTATTCGTTTCTTCCGGACATCGTTTGTTGTCCCACTGGAGCGATATATATATTCTATACTATTCGTCTCTTCCGAACATCATTTATTGTCCCACTGGACGCTATATATATACTATATTATTCGTCTCTTCCGGGCATTGTTTATTGTCCCACTGGAGCGATATATATATACTATTACTATTCGCTTATTCCGAACATTGTTTATTGTCCCAATGGAGCGATAGATATATACTATTACTATTCGTCTCTTCCGGGCATTGTTTATTGTCCCACATATTCTACATTTGCAACCCCTATATGGAGGGGTATATGAAACAAAAACACAACGCTACGCAAAATGTACCCATTGGTTTCCATATCATTGGGAACTTGTTTAAGGTAGAATAATTTTACAAAGCTCCAAACTAGACAAAAGGTTTGAAAAGTGAGAAAGAATAGCATAATATACAATTCTGTGTTTCATCACAGAAAAAAATGAAAAATGAAAATAAAACATATTTTAAGATACAAGTGAGGTTCTGCCTGTGTTCCAAAGTCTGGGTCGAAAGCTAAGTTGGAGTCCCAAAGCACTTTACTTGGGGTCGAAAACTAATCTCAACACATTTTGAAAATTGTTAGGGTTTATGAAAGAATTTAATTTTACCAGGATACCATAATGTCTGTCTTTTGTCCAGCTATTTAGTCAAAATGTCCATTCACGTCTCTGAGACCTTAACGCATATTTTAATGCCCTACCTTTTGTCGAATACTTCCTTTCTACAGTGGTAGTAAATTCGACTTGTATATTCGATTGGAAATAGACAAGGGCATGATTGTCGGGATCAGTGGCGTATTGAATACCCATTTCTGATTAAGAACCCCAAATCTAGAGGATTTTGTCGAACAATTAATAAGTACCATGAGCGAAACCAATAATATGAAACTTTAAAAGTAAAGTCATGTTTTTAGGTTTGTAAAACTCTCCTTCCTAGATGATATACCTTTTTTTGAAAGGCTCAATTAAATGGTCACCCAGTCGAAATCCACAAAAATTAATAGGTATGTCAACAGGTTTAGTTTAATAATCAACTTTTTAATCAAATTCTAATTAACTTTTCTAAATAAATACTGGACACCAAACCTTGTTGTTTCATCGAATCTTCTGTTTGTAGAAGTGAAGGGTAAGTATTAGCTTTTTACAAATATTGTTAACGAAAGCTGAATGTATTAGGAATCGATGCTGGATCGAATCTTTAAACCACTAGGAAGGGATTCTTTGGAGCGCTGAAAGATACTTAGCCTTAACCTTTCCGATAACAGCTACGTCATGAGTATGGCCGTATTTCTCAAAGACCCTCGTTACTGTTACTGCAAGGTATATTTTATACGAGGCATATATTAGGCTATTGAACCAGAGTATACTATAGATCATTCTGCTATGGCTACTTCAACGTTCTATTTTATACAATGCAAATGACTATGAAAAACGACTCATAATCTGCTATGTCAAAGGCGTGGTTTTCTGTTTTGTCAATCTGAACAAGGTCAGAGAAATTGTCAAGGCTGCTAATTATGTCTATTATTTCACCCGATCGAATCTCTTAATATTCAAGTTTTAATTTTTTGCAGTAACTACTTTGTCAAGATGATGAATACTTTGGTATTTAAAGTGATGGTATATTTGACTATTCTAGTCTATTGCCGAGCTGGAGAAGGTAATGCATATTTATTCTTTCGGGGTAAAATACGGCATCATGTTTTTTTAGTAAAATAAAGGAAATTCTCAAAGAAAAAAAAAAGAAAACCCTGACCCCCCCCCCTTTAAAAATGATATATGGTTTGGCTACCATTTACAATTCCATTCTCTTGTTTCTTTGTAAACTTGCAGGTATTGATTTAAGACAGGTGGTAAACAGTGGAACAGATGAGGTTAATCCAAAAGCAGTTGAAGGAGTAGAAGCTGAAGAGGAGAAGCTACTGCGCTAAAAGAATCCATTAGAGATGCAATGGACCAAGACCAAGACCCTGTACGTTACTCAAATATTATATACGGATTTGGCTAACCAGGTTTATAATCATTCTCTTGGCTTTAACTTGCATTATTGATATTAAAAAGACATTTGTGTAAACGTGGTTTTACAATGATTAATCCAGATTGAAACAAGGTGGAAAGATTGAAAGAGCGCTAAAAGAATCATTATTCACTGACTCTTAAACAAGGGTTTTAATATAATTACTTTGTCAAGTGTAATATTTAGAATTAAATGTGGTTTTTCGACATGTGCTATGATATAAGCACATTTTTAACTTTGGGGTAAATATCCATCGATGGTAAACACTGGAATTTCAGATTAAAAAAAAAAATATTTCCTGACCTTAAAATGTAATACTGGTTTTCCATTTTCATTTTTGTTTCTTTGTAAATTCAGTTTGTTTTCAGACAGGTGGTAACATATAAATTTTGCCAAAATGAGGAGTTGACTGTAGAAAGCTACTCGTGAAAGATATGCCATTAAATCAATGGACACCGGACGGGGTATCGTCAAATTATGTACCTTTAATATTTATAGAATATGCTTTACTTCGATCATATATTAAATTTTGTAACTTAGTTCCAATCAAGTTCACATAATGCTTCCTTTTAAAGAAAATCGACCGCTTTAGTCTGGGTAGTAAAACAATAAGCTATCATACGTCATGGTTATTTTTTAAAATTCAGGTCCATGTAACAAAAGACCATGTGGTAATGGCGGTATGTGTCGCGGAGCCGACAATTATCATGGATATGAATGTTTGTGTTGTGTACCATATTTTGGAAGGACATGTGAAAGTAAGTTTTTCTTGGTTTAGAAGTATCCCGAATCTATCGATTATCGGATCTGGAGTTTTTGTCAACTTGGACATCGCTCCATAGATGTAGTCTTAGTAGTAAAGAAAAAAATAGATCCGATGTATTAGAACTTCTACCGAAATATCTACCTCTGCCTTTACGTTGTATATAAAGGAATGTGCAATAGAGGCAGATGGTTCGGCATACATTGATACACAAACCTTACAATATGACAGATTCTTTTTTGCAGTGATTATTTTTTTTTTAATTTTCAGAAAAAAGATCAAATTGTGACAAGTGTGAAGTACCATGCGACACTTACACAGTAGAGGGTGAGATAACAGAATGTCTATCTAAAAAGCCAGCTCGTCAAGCAGCTGCTTGGATGAATCCGTGGATGAACTCCATGCCCTGGATTAAAACCATGAACCATAAACCTAATCAATGGTAGATTTTGACCAGAAAAATTCAGACCAAACATAATAAAAATATAAAACGAAATTGTTTTAAGTTTATATCGAGAGATCAAAGCCATCATTATGTTGAACTGACAGGCTGAAACAATTCCTCGTGAGGGACGGGGGGCATCACCCCAAAATACACAAATATAAGCTTATAAGAGCTTTATTTATATAAGACAGGGGTTGTAATTCTTTGAAACTATGAAGATTTTTAATATGAAGTGATCTGCATACTGAGGCTGAAACAGTTCCTCGTGAGATTAAATCTTGGATCTTACACATTAATAACGATATTGTTTGTTCTTGAACGTATAAATCCATTGATTAATTTACCACTAGATTAGCCATGGTACAATGCCATTATTAGGATCCACACAATTATCCTGGGGCTCACAGCTCACAGCCAATATAATAATCATTAGTTGAAACCTGTTTACCCTCATTGATACTCTTTTTGATATGCCCAAATGAAACGTGGAGCGTATGTTGCCGTCACCTATGTGAGGTTACTTTGTGTGAGTGTTCGTAATTACCCTAGAATAAACCCTATTGAAAACTAGAAAAAATCGAAAAATATTCAGTATGAGTTATCACCCCTGTTTTTTAAAACATGTTAAAGTTTTAGCTCGTAAACACGCCAGAAGACGCAATTTTTGACCGATGTTGACGAAACTTGGCACGAGTGTTATTACCCTTGGTCTTTAAAACGCGTTCGATTTTTGATTCGTAAACACTCTTCAAGGCACAATTCTTTGCGAAAAAATTTTTGACAAAACTTGCTGAAAGTTTTTGTTATCACCAAAATGAAAACCCTAATGAAAGTAAAAAATATCGAAAAATATTAAATGAGTTATTGCCTTGTTATTAGGTACAATTCTTGACAGTTTTTAATCTTTTGACAACCAATTGCTAGTTTCAATTTGAAGAAAATAAAGCGCGTGTGGTCGGCTCGAAGTCTTTTGGGGACATTTTACTCTATGCCCTTGAAAAATTTGAAAAAAAATGGTTTATGTCCAGAGTTTCTGCAATTTAAATAGTGATCTTTCAATTTAATTTATTTTAATGAGCCTTGCGCTACCCCCTCCACACTTCTTTGTAGCCACAACTTGGAAGTACCCACAATCGCTTTTTAAAATACTTAATTGGCGTACTCAAGCAGATCTCTATGAAAGGAAGAAATTGTATTTGATTATTGTTGATTCTAAATTGAATCTCATTGTTTAATGGGGGACTTAAAGAAGGGTTTCCAACAAACATTTTGTTCTCCTGTTGAGTGGTAGCGAATCTGCCACGAAACAGACTGTTGAGAAAACTTAATGTTTATGTGAAATTGTTCATTTTCTAATCATCTATGTATTTTTCATATATATATACACACAGTATCGGGGATTTCCTTTGATCATTGCGTAGTATAAACTGGGAGGAGCCGAGCGGTGCTATAACATGTTTGAATCACGATTTACTCTGTATATTTAGTATGTAAAGAGACTAACTTTTCTGACATTATAAACTCAGGTTTCATCAATAGTTCCCATTTCTTATCAGCACGTGCCACAAGCGAACAAAATTAAACAGTGTTTATCATTTTGTAAAGATGATACAAATTAAATTTAATTTTTTCAATGGGTCCCCGCTTATACTGCTGCCTTATCATTATATGTTTACAGTGATGTGAGCCTTCTTGAAGATTCTGTGTCCCCTAATCGACCATTCAACCCAGTAATTCATACAAAAGGCATTGTGCAAGCGCAAGCATGTAGTTTGTAGATGATTTTCTTATTCTCCGGGCGGTGATCAGAGAGTTTGGGTTTTTGGTAATATTCGGTGCCCAGACTAATCTATGGGTGATCTTATCAATGAACTTCTAAGAGCACCTAAGGATAATATAAGTCGTTACTAGTACACGATTGTGTAAGATCTATGATTCCTACTCATGAGGAATTGTTTCAGTCAAGTTTGTATACAGGATTAGTTCTCATAATACTGGATTTCGTTTTATATTTTTATTATGTTTAGTCAGATTATTTTATGGACAAAGTCTATCATGGATTAGGTTCATGATTAGGTTTAAACCAGTGCATTGGGTTCATCCACGGATTCATCCAAGCAGCTGCTTGACGAGCTGGCTTATTAGATAGACATTCTGTTATCTCACCCTCTACTGTGTAAGTGTCGCATGTTACTTCACACTTGTCACAATTTGATATCTTTTCTGAAAATGAAAAAGACAGCCTGTTATTGGAGAAAACTACCATTCGATCTCTTCTATATGTGCGGATTTGATTTGTCTAGATAGTATGTTACTACCCGGTACTTTATTTGAGTTCTATGATAAACCTGTTTGAACTATTGTTCATAATCAAATTTTAGTTGGCTTGGACCGACGGTTTCAGCCATTACCATTTTTAACTATCGACTCCGTGTTTTACCGATAAGGGTTTCGTTCTTTCGGCCAACCGATCAGCCAGTACAGTTATTTACTGACCGAATGGCGAATTTAACAGACCATTTCTACTGATGTTACTGTTGTCCAAATGGGCGGCCAATGTTCGCTGGATATTCAAGGGCGTATTGGTTCTTAATAAATGAAACAGGAACTTAGAGTGTCTTTATAGCCCATAGTATTGGCGTTTTATTTTTACAATCAAGTGTTACGATGTACAGTCGGGAGCAGGCAGATAGTGAAGATAATCTTTTTCCATATTCCACGTGTTAAAAAAGACTAAAGATTCTGTAATCTTGTTTGTAGGTCAATATTAATGAGAAATGTTAGTCCACATAAAAGTCAAATTAAAATTAGTCCGTTAACCGATGAGGGGTGAAACATGTTATTCCCATGGTGTATATTGAATGAAATTGGTATATTTTCTTAACTCAGGGTTTTGATTTAGGATTTTTCAGCGTGTCCCTCGATTATATTGTGGTATCGTATTGTAAAATATCCAACAAGGACTCTATGGCACCTATAGAATATAAAAGATAATTGTTCAGTTGTGAATAGATGCCTAAATGGCTTTAGCATGGTGAAAATGCTAAAAAACGACCCGGAAGTACTCCTACTTCTACACGTACTGATCTCTACCGTTTTGGTAACAGATTCCTGAACCACATTATTTGACAAAATGGGAGTTGTGCAGGAACTGGTTGGATCAGATTGGTCGGGGTTATATATTTTCTCAGGTGGACCTTAATACATATACTTAAGTTCTGTGATTGATTAAAATATTAGTGTCTTACTTCCCTTGAACTGTTTATCAGTTACTCTTTGGTGGACGTACTATATAAAAACATTATTTGTTAGCACTTAAAGACAGTTATAAAAAAATTACTTTACTTATTATTCGTACTTTGTGATGAGCTGATAAGACTATTTCAAATATTGTGACACTGATAGACGATGTGTTATTGAAATTAATTAACATTTATCCAAAAATTTTATTTCTCGGAGAACGAAGCCTTAGAGCACATTATGAGGCTAATTTTTATTAAGGAAAACAAATTTTTGCCTCTGCTATGTTTGTGTTATGAAATTATTTCACATATCAAGGATTATTAATGTTTTGCAATATTTTATGGTGAATGCAATTAAAGTGAAGTTTTATTGAATGATTTGACAGAGTAATGTTCTTTATATAAGATACCTGATTTGTTCTTTAAGAAACTCATAACACCTTGCAAATAGTTGTGTTTAACTGAATAAAGTTGATCGTTGGTTGGAACGTTTCAAGGAGCCGACCCGGCTCGAAGTCATACTTGATTGTTCCGAGGGGCAAGTAATATTATCCGGAGACCAGTGAGGTATAAGTTACGAAATTGGTTGATTGTTTTCAAGAGGGGGAGGGGGGGCATTAGCTACGTGCCTGTGGCTACATATAAGCTTGGCGTTCATGATGCTAGGCTTAGATGATAACCATTCATATATTGTTATTAAGCATTTTGTTTTATTTGATGTGGTCGACCAACGCGACAAACCTTTATCATATGACCAACCATTTCAGATATATGCCATTTTTCGAAAAAAGATAGTATGCCAATGGTGCTGTCTTGGAACTTGTTTCAAATTTTTGCCCTTTGCTCACTGCATCTGATTATTCGAAAAATGTATACCGTCAAACTATTTCGACCGAAATGAGAGCTTTACAGCTTTTCCAAAAAGAACGCCTAAATATTATACGTTAATAGCTTTTGATAGATCATCTAAAAGAAAAATCCGGAACTGAAATATTGATTTTAAATGAAATATACGAATTTTGTGTCAAATATATTTAGATGTTATCTCTTTTAATACCTTAAATCAATAGCCGAGGCATTCTAGGTATGAGGACATTATATATATATATATTGCGTGATGAATTCACTTATTAATGATCCTGATACAAATTTTATGTCCGTAAACCACAACTTAAAATAATCCCACGCACAAATCTATTTCGAGTAGAACTACCTCCAATCATAATTTAATAATGACGTAGGAATGTTAACCTTAATTTAAAATGTTAAGTCATAAAAAGGATCACTAAAGGGATTTACGTTCCACTTTTCTGCCTTCTTGAAACGGGCAAAGGCATATTACTCATCCTTTTTTTATATCCCCATATGAAATGTCGTCACCCATGTCCGTCCGTTGTGTCAGAAGACACAATTTTTGAAGGATTTCGACATAACTTTGTGTGAGTGTTCAAGGATTAACCCCATTGAAAATCAATGAAATCGAATTGGAAACATATGAAAACGCATCCAATTCTTAGCTCGTAAAACCTCTAGAAGGCCCAATTCTTTACCAATTTTGATGAAACTCGCTGAAATTGGTTGTTATCAGCCAAGGAATAGCCCTATTGAAAATTAAAAATATCGAACAATATTGTAATTGCCGTTGTTCGATTTTTGACTCGTAAACACTCTGACAATTCTAGACAGATTTTAATGAAATTTAGTAATATTGTACATTCATCACCCTAGAAAAGAAGTGTATGACTGAAGGTTGAATAATTCATTCCGGTGATTGTTACTGTATTGTCAAGTTTTTATTAAAATTTAATGCTGAAAGTGGGCGTATTCTCTTAGAAATAGAAAGGGGTCGTGAATGTGTATTACATGTAGCACGCTGGTTTGACGTTTAATTGTCAACCCCCTCTATGAGTTTCCTCTGTCCTGCATCAAAAATTGGGCAAATGGATTAAAATATCCAAAGGAATCTTCTTGATTTGCGTTCAAAGACAGATTCTCATTTTTGAGGGTTGGTTTTGGACTTGACAATGTTTGAAAATGGTGTTTAGAAGTACTAGAATAATTCTTTTAAAAATACCTTAGATGTTTTACTTTCTATTTATGTATTTTTTATGGATCGAAAAGGTTGGTCATTGTTATATCTTTTAAAAGCGAACATGAATTTGAAGGCTCTAATTTCGATAAGCTGTGAACACTGGTTAGCATAGCCAAACATAACCCGTTTTTGAGACAAAAGTATGATTGATCAAACAAATTGCGAATCTGTTCCTTTAAGCCTTAAAATACACCCACTCTATTTCTGTTCATTACTACTTATATAACCGTTGTCAAACTTAACAACACTTAAGAAAATTTCAAAATGGTAATTAGACCTGAGAATTGTAGCCGTAAGAAAAAAAAATGCAATTCTTGAGTAGGCCTACCAAATCCATGACAGCTATAAGATCTCTGCACTTTTATTACAAAAAATCAAATTTAAAAACTGACATTCATCATAAACTAGGTATCGTGCAACTTTTAAACCGTAACCACAATTCTCCCTATTCTAATTACACAAGACTTTCTGTGATTGCGTCTTAAATAACAGCATTTCCTGTTATCTGAAAGCTTTCTAGAGCTCATTACGAATGTTTCAGGCAACACCGTTATGTCTAATGGAACCAATGACCTTGTTCTAGGGACCTATCTTAACCTACATATTTAAGAGTAATTCGACTAATGGGTTAACAATTGAAGTGGTGGACAATTTAGTTGATTAGAAGTAAGAATAAGTCGACTTTTTCATGTGAAGCATTGGTACCGGAGTAGAGCTTCTGTATAACAGTACCTATAGAAAGCGATTTATTGGACATTAATTGTGATAATCCGAGAGATTATGAAAGTATCACGAGTCCAGATAAAGATAGAATCTGTTCTTCATTACTTTCCAGATTATCTGGACTTAAACTAGTGGATGGAGAAAACGTTAGAGTGACGTTGATATATCGTTATCTAATTAAACTTATAGACTCGAGACTGAAGCTTTGATAGAGGGGTCGAGATTTAATAGACCTTAGTCAAGTCTCAACTAAGTAGGCCCTAACGTAAGTAAGAATAGATCGTGCATTTATCACAGATAGCTTGTCGGACAATGTAACATACACTTGCATATTGACTGATAGTTCTGATACTAAATTTTTGTTAAAACTACAGAGTCGAGTGCATCAAATTAGATACCAATAGTTACTTTGTTTGAGACCGTTTTTTGCAAAATAGAAAGAAAATTCGAACTTTTATGCTTTACCTCATAAATAAAATTCATATAAAAATGAATTTAATGAAGGCCAATGCTGAAAAGTGTGCACATTTTAATGTAAGAATACAGAAAAAGAAAGGTGCTGTACATTAAGAATATTTTTCGCAAGGTTTGTTAAAAACATCTTTTTGAGATGCAAAATTTCCAGACAAAAAGGTTCGACTGTAAAAGGATGAAAATAAGACGATGTCAGCTTGACCATGGTTAATATATTAAGGTAGCATTTGAAGGTTCATTTTTCTCGTATTTCCCTAATATTCCGATCAGATCAGATATGGATACAAACAGATCAAATCACTTTAAAATCCCACATGTGAGGCTCCTGTTAGAGTTTGATTGGACTCTGTATACGTCCTGTCCGATTGTATCTCAAAACACATATTCACGAGATTATGATTTTCTTTGATATCATAAGGTTAACCAAACGATCATCTTTCCGTATCAAATTTATATATAAAGATATAAAAAATAAACATCTTTAATAATAAAACTGTAGATTTATCGTATTTCTTATCTTTTTGTTTATTATATTAACAATTCTTCCTGTTTACGTTAGTTACTTAGGATCTCTTATTGGGTTACAACACAACATGTGACTGAGCAATTACCCACAGTTGAAAAGGTGAAATGTCAATAGGTCAATGCAAAAGGATAGCAATTTGAAGTGGGGCTGCTGCAGTCGTTGTTTTTGATAAGGAGAATCGGATAATTCTTGCGACAGCGCCTTCTATGAGAATTTTGCCAATCGCGAAAGTTGAAACTTGTTGTCGAACGACTTGGCCAAAATATCCAACCATCAAGGTACTTCCAGTTGCATACAGTTGGTTTGCCATTTGAACAATGTCGATCCGACGAATGATATGAATCGTTCGGCGACTATACCGCCCATATTCAAGATTTCCTGGATCCATTGTACCAGACGGTTCTTTGTCTCCGGATTTCCGGTGCTCATTTACAGGCGAAACACAGAGGAGTTATTCAAAGAACAACTCGAGACTAAAAATGCTAAATGACACTTTTATCTTTCAAATTAATTGTAACAGTGGCATATCGATCCATATGTTATACCAGATAATATCTCAATGATGTTCATCCGTTCTGATGATTGTAAGACAACAACAAAGGATTTTACATAATCGTACCTCGCAGTTATAGACTGATTATGATGGTGTTGATCAGATTTACCTTGTTGCACTGATTAAAGTACAGAAAACTTCATCAATATTATAAGAACAATCTATCACTTATACTCAGGGATGATTAACAGAATATTACGAGCCAAAATTACCAAATATGCTTGACTTGGAACATTAGACTTGGGTGGAGCAATATCAATGGCTATCGACACAGTGGAACATGCTATCGTGTGGTTGAAGTAAAGCTTGTACTGGTGTATTCTTAAAACCACTGAACCTGATGTTATTTCATAATTTTGATTTTGAATTAGATGATTGTTGTTGTGTTTCCCAAAATTCTAACTTAATATTACTGGTCAGTCACTTAAACTTTTAGATATAGCTTTAGTATCAAATTAGATTACCATATTCTGAAAATCTTGATAATACTCTGACATGCATGATCTGACGAAATTGTTATACATCTCACGTTCTGTATCATATATTATTCAACCATTCAGATTTAATTGGAAACAGTCACCAACCGAAATTGCAAAATATTGAAAACAATTGATGGCCCTAAAATTGATTTTACAAGAATAGTTTCCAAGATGAAAAATGTTTACGAATTATGACAGGCAGGGTTATTAAAGGTTCAATTATTAATAATACAAATAACATTAGTGTCTGATTTCATATTGGCCCAGACACTGGTCTATATTCACTAGAATATATCCGTGGATCTGGCAGATTAATTGCAACATTAATATAAGTTTCAGACATGCTTTGTCAAACACTAGATGGACGGATATTTGACCGTCTGTCTGGTCGAGTTCTAATTTGTTAAGCTACAATAATCTACTGGGTTAACTTGAAGAAATGTTGGCAACTACTCTTGATTTTCACTTCCTATTAATTCTTGTATTCTGAAAAGGACTAAATGACCATGAAATCGGACGATGTCAAGTGTCTGCCTGAATTATGGTCAGAACTGAATGACTTCTATTGTTAAATATCAATTATCAATATAATATAATATCTAAATAGAGTAAAGGCACAAAGTGTGCACATTTATGTTGAAAATACGCGTTTTGCCACCTAAAGGTAACTGTTTGCAAAAACCGGAAGTGGTGTATTGCATAATATCCAAATATTTAAAACGTAATGCAATTGAAAGAATTAAAAGTCGGCATTTTACGTCATCATTTAAAGCATTGGACTTCTTACGACATTTCAACTCCGGATCCTTGATTGATTGTATGACTCCCTTGCCCCTATAACCCCGTACTATTTCGTTTTTTTTTTTCATCTAGGATTTCCCTGCATTGTTTTATTTTATTTTAGAGAATATATAATTGTCGAAAAATATATAAACAAGACTATAGATCACCTCATTATCCCCCGTAAATTTCAAAATTACACCCCTGGGTCAATTTAATGCCGTTGGATATACTTATCTTGTATGCATCTAAAAAGAAATTGGAAAATTATTCCGTTAGATGTCATATGCAGATCTTATTGATCTATCGAAGAGAGACTTTGAAACCTTAAATAAAGTTATGTCTGATGGCGAGATGTGGTTTGTAATCATGTATGAACTTCCTGATAAGGTACATAGGGGAGTATGATTTAGCAATCATGAGAAGTAGAATTAAAATAAGTTCAGTTATGGCAAGTCGACGAACGCTTCAAATGCAGAACAGTATGACGTAAAATTTGGAAAATTTTTATTTCGATGTACTTTTTATGGAAATGGAACTTTTAATAAAACTCTACCACAATATTTCTTTTGTTAGAAAAAGTCAAGCTAGAAATCAGTGACAATTATTTGATGAAGCTATTCAATGGCTTAACGGCATTGAATTAAAATGTAAATTCACAAGTGGAGTTTTCCTGAAGAGTTGAATAGATTTGAAAAAAAAATGGATCATTAGTTCTGGTATAAATCATCTTCCCAAATCAGATTTTTTGCTTTATTTACAATTATACATGTGTGTTTGATGTTGCTTGCTTCTCTTGCCCTTTTGCAGCTCTCGGAAGCGTTTATTCTCATAAGGTTGGCTAAAAAGAGGTAACTTGGAGTTGGGCACAAACATGACATTAGGTAATACAAATGAGAGGTGTCGTTAACAGATATGAGACTAAAATTAAAATATACCCCATTTTCTGAATATGACTTAAAAATCTGGCTTGTGATAAGATAGAAAGATTAAAAAAAACTTTATTTTTTAACAATTACACTCGAGAGACTGTGTGTGATCATCGACCGAGTTTTTTTTTAATTGTGAATAGACATTTCTTTCAGTGGCTTATTTGAAGAGTTTGTGATAATGTGATCAATGGAAGTTTTAGAATCAAACTTTAGTGTTTAGGATCGTAATGATAGTTAAAGACGCTCGTCCAGCTATTAGGAATGGTAGGGTTCAAATATAAATAAAAGAACAATCTTAAATTTTTGTTATGCTTCATTCTACTTTGTATCTGACTTTTCAACTTAAAAATCCCTTCAAGTCACATAGACGTTTACAAATATACAATAATTCTATTGCGAAACTAAATTATGTGCGGAGTTACACCACAACAGAAAACAGATTGAACAAACGAAACGGCACAAAGTATTGTCTACTTCATTATCTTTATCGGTTTCTGTGTGATTTGACATGCTATTACATGTCAGTCTTCACATACAGCAATCCTTTGGATTAACATTCCAAGTTTCTACTTGTAGCTAAATCTTACTTCTTCACCAATGAGAAATCAAGTTTGATATTAAAAAGATGTGGTGATACTAGTGATGCGTCTATATTCTTTTATTTCTAGTTATGTTCAAGAATAGAAGAATCTTTAACATGAGGTTGGGAAGCTTTTCATTACAAGTTCATTGTCCCCAATTCTCTGTGGAAATGGTGCTTTTTTTACCATCACTTGAGCTTAAAATCCTTATCTTTTTTTCCCTTTGAAGAGATAAAGTTAAAAACACGTTACCCTATCTGTAATCACCTTCGATTGAAAAGTGTGATTGTAGCCATTAAAAAAACTTGTTGATGTGTTCGTGATGTTCAGAAACAAACTGGTGATCATTGATAATTTGAGACTAGCTGTAAATTTACACCCGAACATTAAACTACGTAAATTGGTCTTTTATTGCACTTTTCTTAAGTAAAAGAGCAAAAAGTAGAGTTTATTACGCCATATTTTCTGTGAGAAATTGAAAAACGATTTGAAGATGTTATATCGCTTCACGGGTCTAATTTGTCTTAAAGTCTTTCATCACTGATTGAAAACGACCAATTTTAAAAAGCAATTTACTTTGGTTTGAATCGGTTTTTGCACTTATTTCACATACCAACGTACTTTTTTCTACAACTAATATCTGATTAAACCAATAAATCAATTCCGTTAGAAAATATAATTTGAGACGTTTGACTATTGGAAGACTTAAAGATACTATGTTATTAAAAAACGTTGAGTGCAAAAAAAAGAGATTTATAGAAATCAAGTCATAAAATTTCCAAGTCAAAAAAAAACTTTATAAATATATAGCATTCAGTAAAAACATTCAAGGAAAGATTTTTTTGTTCAAAGGGCAGTCTTGATTTTTTCGGATGAATTTGAGAAAAACAGACACCAAATTGTGGAAATATCGAGACTATTATAGGCCCTAACACCAAGACCTTAACTTATTACGCCTTTTTAAAACAAATTCAGTTAATCAAGATGTACACATACAAATAAATTAGTAAATTTTAGGAATCTCTTAATGCGTAATTTACAATGGATTTAACAGAATTTTGCTTTTTTTAATCAAAAGGACATATTATTTCCTTGATCCAGCATATTTTATATGCTTGGAAAAAGGTGTCTTGTCGTTCGTATAGAACAATAAACCGTAACTCGTGTGCTACAAGCTGTGCACGTTTCAGATCCCTCGACAATTGGACATAGTTAAGATACAACTCTGTAAACTTAGATATTGAATGAGCTAAATGTAAGATAGTAGGGTGTAACGTAGAATTTCATTCCGAACTAGAATAATATATGCATAAAAAAAAATTCTATGATGCATATTGATGCATATATATACTTTATCCGCATTTTAATTGCCTTAGATTAAAGCAATTGCAGTCACGCAATTATATCATAAACCATCTTGAACATTGTGTTCAACTACTGTGAGACGAATAAAATATTTAAGTTTAGGGATGTACTTTTTAATTTAAAACTTCCCGTTATGTGATTCGAGGTACACGTGATGATTATTATATGTTCGTGTTTAATGACGATTTGTCACTATACCTACTGTGGTTTTTAACTAAAGTCTAAGTGAGAAAATTACCCCATCTTAACAAACCTCTCACATCAACTGGAGAAACGCAACTTTAGATGGATTTTATGATTTAAAATTTATTTAACCTTCTTCAGTAATTTTTATCTGTCAAATGAAACAGATTAAATTTTGATAAAGGAAGTGATTTGTGGTTTTCGTCGTCCTACTTTTCAGCAATTAATCAGACAACTGAAGTGAAAAAGGATGTTATTCATATGCAATTGTAAATATTTGATCTTAACGAAAACCTAGGAATTTTCAGTAGATGGCGGATTATTCACGTAGAACTTGATATAACATTGTAAAATATCGAAAGAGCAACTTATTGTTCTTCTTGGGTACATGTCAAGTTATAACAAACTCCGTCTGATACCCATTTTTATTAGATTTGCCTCCAGTGAATATAGCCCGTCCATGCCCTCGGCGAAAAGAAGTTATCATTGGAGTCAAGGCATAAGACGTAGATCGTATTAGTTTGGCATTGTGAAGATGGAAAGTTGCTGTTGAAAGGAAATTGCAATATCTATGTCAATGTTGATTTTCTGTTCAATCAAAACTAAAATCATACTCGATGTTTTTTATTTGTATTAACTTTGGTTTCTCTATTTTCTGAAGAAATATTCGAGAAGAAACTAAACAGCAGAAACAAGCCTTACATCAACATTATACCAATATATTAGATTCGTGTATCGATGAGTCGCAACCTCTTTCATTGATGAGTATATTAACTTTATCACGTTACGAACTGACACTGGCTTACTCTGTAATAATACAAGAAACAACGAAACTTTTATTGCGAGTTTAAAATGAGATATTTGATGACATATATTATATATAACATTCTGAAAATTTTACAATTTCGTTTGCTCATTACTTTGTCCACAAAAAAAGAAGAAAAAATCACTCTCACCATGCGTTCAGAAACCTGAATAATAGTAGTTTGGCCACGCTAATCAGTAATAGTATTCACAGCTTTCTATTGAACTTGGAATTTTCTCACTTTGCAATAATAATTAATTGCAATTGAAAGTTACATTTTAGGTGACCTTGCCATATAATGAGGTGAAATTTTTTCTTGTTGCCATTAATTCTTTATCTTTGAGTCCAATCTATAATAGAGTAGAAGAGTAGGATGTAAAACTCCATTTTATTTTATTAGTGAGGCAACGAACAACGACCAATCCCAAATTTATATACCAAGAGTGAGTCTATATTACGCAAATTCTAACTGGTATTTTACAGACTAAAATTATTCATTGGTTTTCATTGATAAGCTCTCGGGTGACAATACTGACAGTTTTCTCATTTCAATAAACAGATATGGTAACTCGCTGTCTCGACAATGCTAATACATTTCACATTATATATTATATACTCGCCTGGAATTTTTATAATCCGATTAAATATGACCCCGTAGACCCTGTAATATTCCATTATGAACTATGTCAATTTCGTTTCCATTCTTGGCATGTGCAGTTACGTTAAAGGTGACTAACAGATTTGGTCGTTATTGGCAGGATCTGGTCAAATCTGACCAATAGAGAATGAGTTGGTATTTAATGACTAAAGTGAAAAATACACTATAAAGAGACGCAGTCTAATATCGGACTAAGAAATCAAACTTGAAACTATTTGTATAGTAATATCTTGGTCACAGTTCTCTGTAAATATAAATAATCATGTCAGATTGAAAATGTATCGGCTTTTGTGAAAGGGAATGGAAAAAGTAGCGTGATTGCAAAATGTTGAAGTGAATCTTGTTATCTCCGAATATTGAATAATCGAGATTTAACCCATTACACAGAACTGAACCAGGGGCCTTCAGTTTAACCATACAGGAAACACTGAGTAAATAAATCTACTCTGTCTTTTGACAAGCACTCATTAAGTCAAAGAATAAAAACGATTGACTATGTTAAACGCTGAGATTAGTAAGAGGGGCTAAAGAATATCGGAATAGAGTTCTGGAAAAATCCATTCCGTATTTCGTCATTGACTTCTTATGTGCTCATGGTATACATCTTGAAGATACTTAACGGTATCAGTGGGTTGTGTAGCAGTCATTCAATACTTTCGTGTCATGTTTTTACTAGATAGGGGCAATCCGAAGCGTCAATTAAAGTTCTTATATTGATTTAAATCATTTAACATTGACGTAATGTTACAAAATTACCAGATGCATCCGACTTAAATATTTGATAAACGGATATAACTATTATTCTAGTTAAAATGTGGGAAAACTCTAACACCAACGTTCGAATTTCCATTTTTTTTTGTTATGCCTTATCTCGGGTTAACTAAATCGACTAATTCTAAAAACTCTGATATTTTTAATTCAGTTTCCATCTCGATGGACTTCTTACATTTCTATCAAAATCGTGATTTCAGGATGCCCAGAACTCATGGGGCTGTAATAAAGAAGATTGCGTTTTAAAATCAAATTAGACTACAGATACCTAAGGTTAAATTTCTATACCGGTAGCTCATTAGAATGAATGAGACATTGTTAACGAACGATTTTGTTCATCTTTGCCTGCAATAGATCAAAAAGACAAAGTTTTTAACCGTCAGTATAAATTGTTCCGTAAATAGAAAGCTCGATTTGTTAAGTTAAGGTATTACAACCTGTAGGTCCATGGTTCAAGCCCGGCAAAGGTCGGTCGAGATGATTTTTCAACCAGGTTTTCCCCCTGCAGGTCGGGAGAGGCTGACATGATAAAAGCGTGTAGTTGCTCGGATGGAACTATAAACCGAGGCTAAATACGTTACAGCTTGTGCACGTTAAAGATCTCCCAACTGTCGGAAATCGTAAAAAGAGTAGGCACGACGTTGCCCGTCTTCATTAGTCCGTTAGGTGCAGAAGAGTTGGACGCAAACCTCTATTTATTTCATAAAATGAATCTATTTGCTTGGAAAATGAAAGACCGGATGTCCGTCACTTTTGGATATAAATATAATGTGTTTTTTATAGGTTTGTCATATTATAAAAAAAAGTCTTATATATTAACAAAAAAAATCTTCCAATGAAAAGTTCATACATTTTAAACTTAATAAAAACTTGTAATAAAGCCAAAAAATATCATATTCGCTGGTTTGGTAAGTATCTATCGAAATGTACTCTAATGTTATGATGCCGGGCACATTTCAATATAATTGTCCAAATCGTTAGTCTTCTTTTGGAGAACAACATCAGCGTTAATGTGTCAGGGTGTCAACGCCCGATGAAATAAGACTGGAGAAATCAGTATACTAAATGTACCAAGAAATGAAAATTATTCTATTTACATTAAGACATGTACAAGGAATAAATTGGAACAGGAAAATGTAATTAAACACAACGGGCTAGGAATATCATTCATCATGGCCAGTAATGACCATGTTGTAGTTTTCACTCAATAAATTCAACAAGAAGCCGAGAGATATGTCATTGGTTATTACCACTCAGGACATGTTTGCTATGATCTTGGGAATAGCTTTATCTCTATACATCAACTCTAGCCAAATTAAGCATGGCATTGAACATGTAAAACGACATATTGGGACTCTATATTTGGAACCAAGGCTCTGACCTTAATGGCTTTGAAAGAAAATAGGAAGTAACCGATAACCTCTTAGTGTGATTATGACTTCATTTTTCCACATACTATTGCACCATTATTATTTATTTATCTCAAAGCAAACCAAAGATTTTTGCTTCTGAATGCAACTCCTTCATTTTGAGCATTTTAGCACCATCTTTTTTTAGAAATCTCCACGAATTTGAGATTAACGGTGTGTATTTTATACATCAGACCATTTACACGGCAACATATTGAATAAATTGATCTTGTTTCAATGTGAATGAATGAAAGACGTGATAACACATACCACGATTACATCTTTTCGTCTGGCTACAGTTTTAATGAATCTTTAATACTATATTTTCTAGAGAGCTAAAGTGGGTTCACAGATATTTTCAATTCTTCAAAGTGTGACGTAGCGATAACGCCTCCGCTTTATTCTATTTTAAAGGGATTGCTTAACTTAAATTACTATTCAATTCGACACGCGATTTTGGCGGACATATAGTCATGATATCATATTCTGATTTAAAATTACACGAATATGATCTTATCAAATTCCCTGTCCATATGAAAAGTAAAGCGTATATTAGCGTCATCCATGTTCCTCAGCTCGTAAACACTCTTGAAGGCTTAATTATTGATGGATTTTGACGAAACTTTGTGTGAGTGTTTATTAACAACCAAGGATGAACCCTTTTGAAAATCATTTGAAGGCAGATTTTTACCATAAAATATTTCATTTTGATTATTGCCCTGGTTCAATATTCAGCTTGAACACTTTCCTACGGATTTTGAAGAAAATTTGCGTGTTTTCACCCAAAAGGATTGCCCATAGCTCAAAATTCTTTCAATTTTTAGCTCAAACTCCAGAAGGCACAATTCATGCCGGACTTTGTTATGCATTCCATTATCACTCAAAAGATTTCGAAAGAAGTGTATATGAAAGAATATTTCAATCTGGTGATAGTTACTGTACTGCCAAATATTTTTATTTATATCCAAGCTTCTCGTGGATCGTGGAAGTTTATTACGTTGCCTGGCAAACTATCTTTAGAGATTTGCCACGTTTTGATTTGTTGAAATTCGGCTTATATAATATATCCAACGGTTGTGACGCGGATATTGTTTATATGGTTTTCTTGTGAAATGCTAGTTAATCTAAGCCATTACATAACGTTGTACATAGAAATCCGACTAAATTCTTACGATTTCAGTTAATGATTTTTGAATGTTGTTTTCGTTAGAATTTGTTGTAAAATGATCCAGATCGTTTCCGGTGTAGTTCAAACATGATGCAGTAACTAATCTCCATAAAAAGTTTTCGCTGTATAGAGGAGATACATAATCATGAAATAAATCAGAAAGTCACAAAGCATTGGATAACGTGTACAAAACGTTAAACAAGTATAAGCCTATGAGATATGGAAATGTCATGTTAACCAAATTCGTTTTGTCACTCTGTCCCTTGTGAAAACAGTCCTACGATCTGGGATTATGTGATGAATCACGACCAAGAAGAAAATAAAACTTAAAGTAATCGCGTCATTTCATGTCACTGCAGTATTCACTCGTCATCCATAAACCGGCTTGACGTGAATTTCCTTAAATTATATTCCACGAAAATTGTCATGATAAAAATCGAATATGTAGAAAAAATGAGACCATAAATTTCCTTTTACATTAGCAATCTAAATATCATTAAAATTCATTTCCTATCAGAAATTCGACCTAAGTAATTTTCTTTTTATCACCCTTTATAGAAGTTATAGGAGTAAGTCGGAAAGTTACGTCAAGTTAAAATTTGTGATAAGAATATCGGGCAATAAATGAGAAATGAAATAGACACTAGATTCAAACAGATTGGTCAAAATGAAATCTAGACGATCAAATTCCAAGAAGGACTGAAAATCGTCATTCAGCAAAAACAGGGTGGGGATTAACATATCGTTCCTCAGAAAATAAATGACAGAAAGATTTATTTAATGGAGTTTTATAATATCGATTAAGTATTATAGATGCATATCAAATATGTACAAGTCTTTGGCTGAGATGAACAGATCGTTGAAAGGCAGAACCTGTTTTGGACACACTTTTGTGATACACTACTCCTGGGATTAATTAGACAGAAAATTTCAAAATCATACATTTCTTAAATCCCGGGATAAGTATAACATGTATATTGTGGTCATTATGTGATCTCAACTCTTAAATGTCTCCTGATGTTTAATTTAAACTCAGTTTCTTAATGTAATAAACTGCGGGCATCACAGAATGAAACTGAATTTGCGAATGTCTGAGCACATTTTCTGTTCATTTTGCTGTATATTCCCTTTGGCGTCTTTAAAGTGAATTACATATCCTGATCTAAACTGTTACATCGTCTAAATGAAATTTCTTGTATATTTTGGCAATTATTTTCTTACACAAATATTTTTCTTCGCGCTTTTACCGACAAGTTCTATGACTATGTGTTTCTACTGTTCTGTGTACATACCAACTATTATTATCAGTCTAGAAGACTGCTCGATATTGTTACGATGTCTTGGCTTATTGCAACACTGACCTACTGATCTAGAAATTTTGAATGGATAACGACTGTCATCTGCCTAATAAAAATGTGCAGTGAGAAATCGTGTCGTTTCCTTCCACAAAGTAAGAGAAATTAATATTTAGCAATGAAGCTCAAAGAGCGAAAACAAAAACCAATACAATCCTGTGTTGCAATGAAAATCTGCAGCTCAAACGCCTTTTTATACGTTAAGTTCAGTTTTCCTTAATTTAAAGTTGATGACACTTTGTCTATAAATACTATCTTAAAAAGTTAAAAAAAGAAAACAGTTTTATCTAATTTTAGACCTTGTTTTTGTTTAAATATAATGATAATTTGATAAACTGTTTTCGTGGCATTGCCTTGACATTTTCTTTAAAATGTGACACTTATTTTGTGTAAGTGTTTTTATATTATATATATAAAATTAGATAAAACTGTATTCTTAATGTCTTTTTATATATACATAACTGACAGAAATAGATCATATAGTTATAAATTCAATGCTTTTGAAGTACAATTACATTATGGTAATTATATTCTTATTTTAGTTTGTGTAAACTCTGACAGCTACCAGTGGGCGTATGTGATCTTGCCTGGCAATTTTTCTTAGTTATCAGCTTAAGAATGTAGGTATGCATCGACAAAATAACATTTTGGTGAGCAACACCTTCAGCGTTTTCTAGATAGTTGTCTTTGGTTCTCTTTAATTCTCTTTAAGCAATTACGTAAGCATTTTCGACGAATTGTTATAGACACCCAGCTGTTCTTTCTCCAACAATCATCAGTACCTTAAAATAATATGTCTTCGTGAATTATTTAGTTTTTCTATAGATAAGAATTGTATTGATAAGAGTGTGGGAGGCTGGGATATAAAATTGCATTAAAACCTTCACAGGTTTGGAATTATTCCTGGTTTTTTTTTTATCATAAACTGTTAAATTCCCTACGATTAGAGAGAACAAAAACTTATCACCATGGTTTAAATTGACACGTAAGTGTTGTTACTATAAATTATAACAGAAACCTTGCTCCTGTTTTTAAATTCAAAGAGAACTTTCTAACGTTCAGGTTTCAACAGTGGCGATTAAGTCTATGAATTTGAATGAGGACTTTAGAAGAACTATATATCCAATCCCAAATTAAAAATTTATTACAAAGGGGGGTACAATGACTTAAAATAGGTAATATATTATTATCATTATTATTACTGACTTTTTACTGGCTTAGAAAATGTAAAGCAGTGATTTAGTTAATGGGGTTGTAAAGAGGTTTTCTAAATTGTTTATATCCGGGACACCGACATGATCAATTTGCTCCATTCAATTTTCAATCAGACATCTGTGGTTTCATCAATTTCATTAAAACTAAGCGTTTATGACGTCACTAATATAAAAGGCCTTTATGTAATATAAGCAGGTTTTGGGATTATTGATGTCACCAAACACTTAGTATTAGTGGAATTGCAGAAATTTAGTGAAATTGCAGAAACCAAAGATGACTGACTGAAAATTGGGATGATGCGATTTCATGCTATCGGTATCCTTGATAAACATACATTTTTAACAAAACGTCTTTACAGTCTCTTTAAGGTCAAATAAAACCCCACTTTAAAAAAATCAATTCAGACGATGAATCCAGTTTTTCTACTTTATTGACTAGCAAATGTGAAAGAAATCCAAGCTTTGGAAATGCAATAAAATTGAAGAAGATTTATATAAAAACAAATCTGTTAAAACAAATAAAGTTCTGACTTAATCAATACAATGATGACTTACATCTTTATTTATTTTTTAAAGGATTTCGTGTTAAACAAACTGATTACAGAGAAAATTTGATGGAATCTTATTATTTAGCTAACCCGTCGTTCTAGTTATCTTCTCTTTTTCTACTTCCGTCATATTGAGAGAGAATCACGAAATTTATGTAATAATCAGTTTAAAGGGGCAGTATGCAACATTTTCAAAATCACAAACATCGTTAATTATAGTATTAGCCTGAACATATTTCTAAAATGTGCTGTTTATATCCATGTAACTACTTGATAAAATTAGATTTGTTTTAAAACGGTTATTTAAAAAGGGAACATATTGATTGGTAAACTAATATCGGTTCTTGGCTTTATGATGGCTCGAAATTATTTCCCAAAGCCTCCAGAAAGTAGAAGACACATTTCTCTACAGTGACGTGTTTATTTTGTTTTAATCCTACCGTAAAGTTTTTTTTACACAAAATCAAAAACTAACTTGTTAAAATGTTTATGTAATCTTGACGTTGACGTTTAAAACGTAATGGTTAAATTGTTTCAATTCTATCTCTCAGATTTAAGGGCACAATTCGTTTGATTTTGATGTTATGCTTTTACAAATTGAGCAAAATTAATTTTCCAACATACGGAAACTAAAAAAAACACGCCCCTTTAATGATTTTACGACAATAATATATAACCACAATTAAATTTTGTTCATGTTGCTATAATATATCTATAAGCACATGTACTTGGTTATTATGTTTAGATTTCCCTCACTACACACTGCATGGCGTTATCTGTAGCTTCCTTATCCCAAAGTCTGAGATAGTTTGTTGAAAGGAACTATAATAAGCGATAATTTATGATGAAGCACGAGTCAGTCTATAGAAACTCGTGTCTCGGGGGATTACAAAGGTGGAATGGTGAAGAAAAGACAAAGTAAGATGAACGAACACATCGTGTTCTCCTTGTCTAAATACACTGACACTCCAGCCAATTATCTTTCACATCAAATAACTAACTTATGGAACCTTGCCACATTCCCTAGACAGTTTTAACTTTGGATGTCGCTGATTGTGACTGACAAAACACCAGAAATTGTGATTTTGTTTTCCATGTGTGATATTTGAGAGGCTCGCTTGAAATTACTTAACCAAAAAAAATCAAGTTTATTTTGACTTAAAAGTGATAATCGAGAAACCATTTGATAATGTTATTAGTTCAGCACCATCCTAAATTAAATTTGTCAAGTAGGCTAAACAATATTGCAAGATACTGAAATGCAATTAATTGGGAAATAAAGACACAAAATGCCATAAAGTATGTGTAACGGGGGAACTGGGGTTGAAAGATATCTACTATTAATTTTAAACCTTTAATAAAAACCCTGAAAAACACATGTACAAAATATTAATATACAATTAAAACACACAATAACAAATAACAATGGAAATTAGGCTTACTTAATTAATTATTATATATAACTGATAAACTAAGCGACACATATTAACTATAGATAGGTTATACTTGATAAATAATCACTGTATTTAAACACAGTATTACAAACTAAATAATCAAAATGATAACCTACTCTAGGAGGAGTTTAAAGGATACTAATTACAATTAGTTATATCTAACTATATCTAATTACATCATTCTAAAAATGATGATTACATAATTAAAATCCGCTTTAATTGCATAAGAGTTAAAATACTATAGGTTAATATAATGAATATATTTTATAAGCCTGACTCTGATATGAGTCAACATAAATGGCTACTATGGCAAATTACTACCTCCTAAGGCAAAACCTAGATGGAATAAAACACACATACCTGAAACTTGCTGAAGATAGCAAAATACAAAGATATTCAGATAATTCAAAAATCACCAACAAGGCAAAACAGATTGATGTAGAGATCAATCTTAAATGTTGATTTCTAGAAAACTATAATATGAATGAGCAAAAAAGAGTTTGGATGTTTCCAAGAGATACAGAAATTGACCCCAAGGACCTCCAAATTAACCAACCAGAAGCCACAAGATACTCTGAGACATTGTTAGTAAAGTGACATCAATTAGTAATAATTTTAATCAGTGTTCAGGCGAATGAAGTAAAACCTAGTAAACACTTCTAACCTACATAATGATCCAAACTGTTTTTGTAAACAGGTCAAAAATGTCGTCTGCTACATATGCAATGAGTGAAACTTTGAACAGGACAGCGGCATCAACTTATATTTTTTCGAATTCCAACTAACGTATAATCTGTAACACAAGGGGAACAGCAATATTGCATTGTTTCGTTTATGTCAATACACGACAGTATAAGAAACATTATGGTCTCAAACATTTTGAACATTGCTGATTATTTTAACTTGAAGTGATCACAAAGATGTTTTCTAAAATATGATAGCATCAATTTTTCTAAGGTACTTGCAATGCCCAATGTGATATAAGCAGATTTTATAACCTCTTAACAATCCATTTAACAGGCACTGTGCGTAAAACATGATTGAAAAAATGTAGTATTATATGATTGTTTCTTTAAATTTCTTAGGGGTGTAACTTTACTTCATTTCATATAAAATCAAGAGACTGGAAGGTAGTAAATCACCAGCACCAAAACCATCCACCTACACCAGAAACAACCGCAAGCCTCAGTTTTTATGACTTCGTGAATAATTCTGGATTACCTTTAACATTGAATTAAACCATCTAATGTAGGTCATGATCATTTTTTTTCCGTTTTTATATCGAAATAAAAAAAGGAGTATGTGTGTCATTGTCTAGAAGCGTGAATAATTCATGATATTTACATTAGCTATTATTTTATCCATTGAAATAATATACAAATCCGCATTGAATTTATATCAAAATAATTTTTCGGAAGCCGGCAAACAATTCAATTACAAAAAAAACTCAAGAATATTCAATTTTCTTTCACAAAATCGGTTATTTTTTATTCAGTTAGATACGAGTATATCTGCACTGTGAATGTATTATTCAGCATGTACCTTATGAATAGACCAATTTATTTATCAGTGTCATTACGGTTGAATTCGAAGTCAGAAGATAAATACTATCAGTTCATTACACGGACTCGGACCACAAAAATATTTTATGCTAGTCCGAGCGATTTTTAAAAACCCTCTTTCTCCCTTCCTTTGGGGTTTTTTGCATGCCCAATTTTGACTAATTTTTGTTCTCGATTTGGAATTTGATCCTGAAATTGCATTTTCTTTCAGAATTTCTGAGATAATGAGAAATTTAATTGGCGGAAGGTTATTTCTAAAAATAGTGGTTTTGTGTGCAGTGACAGTCAAGCGAATGTTGATAAAATGTAGCTGTTTACTTTCATTTTGTTCAGTTCAAAATTTTCATGGTCATGCTATATTAAAATTTTGTTCAACCAAGTATTGGTCAGGCTGTCATGTGACATATAGGAAAGTTTTCAACGAGACTTCTGGAAAAAGTTATGGAAGGTCGAATTTCGTGATTTAACATCGACACAGATGGCCAATGAATTGGTGGACCAAGTCCTTAGATAATGAGATTGTTACGGGAGTTAAATCCCTTATTGCTGCGGCGATTACCCAGACACTAACTACAAATTATTTCGGAATCAACATCAGCATTCTCCGTATAACTACGAATGAGGCTAAATGGTTAGTTAAGTATGCACGTGCAATCAGAACTGAACGCAGGTTAACGCATGTCACTTTCTTCTCTCTTTTGTTACCTGTATTATTGTTTAATGAGTTAAGTTAGCTCCTCTATGGCGATTCCGGAACATCACAATTATTGTTAATATTCCGGATATGCTTAATAGAGAGCTAATCAGCCGAACAAATTAAACATTAAAAACATTAAAACTTTACATGGCGTTATGCTCTAACTGATTTTTTTTAAAACTTTATTTCTCACAGAGCAATGATACTCCTGAAAAACACTGCCACCAGCACCTCAAGCGACTCTTGAACTATACAGTATTATCATCGAATATAGTGGTAAAAACTATCTTTCTCAAGAAATAGACAATACGAAAAGGAATGAAAAGAAGCCGATGCTATTAATTAAAGACATGATGGTAACACCAACCAATATTGTTGTTAGATTGAAAAAGCCTGGAAAAAAGGTAAAACATATTTATATTCTTAAGTATCAGCATTGGTTAGAGGTTTTGGTGGACGTACTTATACAAATAATTCATAATATATCATATTATTTAGATACATAAAACCGATGGCATAGCCTCATGCTGTAGTGGTTCAGCTTTCGAGCTGTACAAATAGTTTGAAACCTAATCCCGAAGGTTTTGTCGTATTAGCTTTTGTCACCTGATGCGTTTCTTTAATTGCTTTGAATGTTAAGGGAAATGTGTAATATATGTGCTATATAATCAGATTATAATCCCCTCGGTATGTAATATCATAGTGGGGTGTGAGGGAAATGATCGCTCAGCCAGAAAATATGTTTCTTTTAGGAGAAATTACGTTAAAATATTGAAAAATGTAAAAAATGTATTTACAGATAACAAAGAAAAGGCTAAAATATGACAAATATCAACTTAAATATGATCTTTTGGAAAAGTTAACTCTTATAAGATAGAACATAATTTATACGCAACTGTTTTCTCAAATTGTGGAGCAAGTGAACATAGGGGCAGTTAAATAGCAATATATAACGTTCACTGAATCTAGGGGTTTACTCACCAAACGCAATGCTAAATTACAGCGAATATGAAAATACATTTAACCTTAAAGTTTGCGTAGGTTAGATTGCCTAGCAATTTGCTTTATTGTGTATTTGTCGAAATATTTATTCAGTATTTAATTCATCACGAAAGATCAAAAACAGTCCAAGTTATTGAGAGGTTTGTTAACAAATTGTGTTTTGGTATTTGATTAATTAATATCTTTTAATTGTAAAATTTAGTTTAATAATTCATGAATAATTGATAGAATAAACAAGGTAAATTCAAGCTTTGATATATTGTTCTCAAGCTTCGATATATTGTTAAATACAATAGGTCTATTGGTGTACAATAAGCCCCTTTATCCCAGCCACATTCCTGTGTCAATGGCATAGGGTATATTTACACAATATTCCTAATAATTAATTTCAAGTATTGAATATAGGACAGCATAGAACATTTTATGTGTTTGTTGGCGACTCATTTATTACATCTCTTTAGTCCAGGAACATTCCAGTATTTCTGATATTATATATACTATTAATACAAACGTCGAATATATTTTAGTGTGTTGGAGGCTGACGTATTTATAACATTCAAGTATAACTAGCATAGGATGCATTGTCACAATATTTCTGACATTCTATGTAATACTCATTATACAAAAGTCGACATAAACTTTAGTGTGTTTGAAGCTGACATACTTATGACATTCCAGTATAACTAGCATAGGATGCATTGTCACAATATTTCTGACATTCTATGTAATACTCATTATACAAAAGTCGACATAATCTTTAGTGTGTTTGATGCTGACGTATTTATAACATTCCAGTATAACTAGCATAGGATGCATTGTTACAATATTTCTGACATTCAATGTAATACTCATTATACAAAAGTCGACATAATATTTAGTGTGTTTGAAGGGTGACATACTTTTTAACATTCCAGTATAACTAACATAGGATGCATTGTCATAATATTTCTGACATTCTATGTAATACTCATTATACAAAAGTCGACAAAATATTTAGTGTGTTGGAGGCTGACGTATTTATAACATTCCAGTATAACTAGCATAGGATGCATTGTCACAATATTTCTGACATTCTATGTAATATTCATTATACAAAAGTCGACATAATATTTAGTGTGTTTGAGGCTGACGTATTTATAACATTCCAGTATAACTAACATAGGATGCATTGTCACAATATTTCTGACATTCTATGTAACATTCATTATACAAAAGTCGACATAATCTTTAGTGTGTTTGAAGCTGACGTATTTATAACATTCCAGTATAACTAACATAGGATGCATTGTCACAATATTTCTGACATTCTATGTAACATTCATTATAAAAAAGTCGACATAATCTTTAGTGTGTTTGAAGCTGACGTATTTATAACATTCCAGTATAACTAACATAAAATGCATTATCACAATATTTCTGATCCATCCTATATTAAATCAAATACATAGGGGGATGACAGCACCTGCTTGTTTAGAGAATTGCAATAAACTAATTATCCTTTGTAGACCAAATGCTATACTAGCCATCATTCACAAAATGTTACATGTAAAGTGTACAGTAAGAATTTATTATATTTATGGATTTGATGAAAACGTACCCGATTACCACCAATAAAGACTCGATAAAGATCTCCCTTGCAAGACTATTAATAAATATTAACTGATATATCGTCACGGGTGTTGAAAATTTACTTCAAATGCTATTAGTTTATGATTTCATTAGTCCACAAAATTTGTAAATGATTTGCACAACTCGACTCGACTCAATACTACCGTTTGATTTATCTGTTGTTCTATTATGTTACAGTTCATTTCACCAAGCTATAGATCACTGTAAATAATGTAAGTCAGTTGGTCGATCTATTCAATTGATAGTTAAGTAAATAAACCAATCCAATAAATTGACGTTATATTGAGTTGAAATTTGGTCTTTAAATATGGCCACAGGGTAAATGTTCCGTCAGTATATCGAGTTCTATTTACAGAAATGTCAATGGCATTCATTAAGAAATATAGCAAACGTTACTCTACACATCCACAAATGAGGCCTTTTGTGTTATAGGTTTTGCACGTTTACAGGCTCTCAACATGTGCATGACGTCTTTATGATATCAGACTAGAACAGACAGATCCTACTCACGTTTCAATTCATTTCAAGTTTGAAGTAATTGATAATAGGGAATCGTCACTTTTCTGCCTGTAATAAGAATAAATCAACACATCAATTCTCTGGAAATGAATTTTGTCAAAGACTATTACCTGGCAATTATACTTTCAGATACAAATGATAAAATGATATAGGCTACACTTGAACTTCATACATTTTGTCTGACGAAGATTTGATTTAATTTCAATTGCTATAGTTGTAATCATGGTAATACTGTTCACTGTTTTTAGTTTTGAATTATTCAGTATAAGTCTGTATCTACAGAAATGAATGTTAGTTTCTGAAGCTGAAAATTATGGTCAGAACTAAATTTAATTACTCAATAAAGTCAATTCGTATTCGGGGTGTTTTTTTGGTTTTTTTTGTCCATGTATTACCTTGGCCAATTTATATTAGTTTTCTTCGATTCTCAGAAGTGTTTGTAGGTAATAAAATGAAATGCTTTAATAAACTTGTATTGAAAGGTTTTTGAATTTTTATGACATGTTGGTATGGCTTATGTCAAATTATATCAGCTGGGATTATCATTTCTCTGACATGTCGGTAATGTCAGTTAAAGGGGCACAATCTTGATTTTTAGGGGTCGTTTTGGGCCTTTGTTACATTTAAACAGTCCTCAGAAAATCGCAAAATACCTTGAAATACACCTCAAAAATTTCACTTTTTATTTTTTTTTTTCGTGCTGTACGCGGCTGGTCTTCAGTCAGTCTGAAAATTGTGTGTCCTGTTGACAAAATCTACAATTGTTATTACATGTACTTGCTTTTTGTTTTATCAGTGTGGGCCTGCGCAGTAGTCTATTTATAACTCTTTGATTTTCCAATATGGCGGAACGTTCATAATATCTTAAGACATTATGATTTTCAAACACGGATAAATATGTATACCCATGGATTTGAAGGCTCAAATTTCAAAGGTAAGCTCTGTAGACTATTTCTGATTAGCTAAACAAAAGATTTCATGTGTTTGAGGCTGTCGGATGATTGTCCGAAACAAATCAAGACTGTGCCCCTTTAAATCGCTTTTCGACCTATTGGTAACGTCTGTATTTGTGATTTTTTCTTTCTCTGACTTATTGGTAAATCCTTAATCAAATTTTATTTGTGCTGGGTTTTTCATTTCTCTGACGACCTATTGGTAATGCCTTGGCGGGTTCTGATTTCGCTATTGTTTTAGTATTAAACCTACTGGGGCATAATAATCAGTTAAACAGTAGTATTAAAACTAGAGTCTATTTCTTAAATAACATAAAAACAAACTCGGTACATGTATATTTAATATATTTTTAATATACTACAAACTAGCGTAAAGGTTCTGTATCACCAATCAGGTCACCATAAATCACCACAGTGTTATTGAGGAAGTATATTTAGTCGTTCGTGAAGGTCTCTGTACCTCCTCTTTCTGTGTCGTTTTGCAGCACCTGCCTGTAGTTCGCAACAGACTTTAGTTTTAAAGTTGGCCGGAAACTCTTCCACAGTTCTGCTTGTAGTCCAAAGGTGTCTTTGTGGTGGTTATGGATGTCTAGAAGAGCGAAGAAGTGTGAGAACATCCCCCCTTGCAACCTCTACAATGGATGTGGTCATCTTTGGTACTCTTCACTCTTATCCAAAATAGATCCAATGCCTCTGTGTGGATTTATAATAAATCTGATATTAACCTTTGCGTTTGTCATTTTGTAATGACTAAACTTTGATCCAAGTCTCATTTCATATGCTGGAGGTCAATCAATATTTGAATAAAAAATATGTATTATTTGATTTCGAATTCACCAATTTCACGTGCGTTGTAAGGTTCTGTAACGGATTAATAAAATTGTATTTTGTAGGATTGTCATTTCTCTGCCCTATTGGTAATGCCTTAGTCAATTGTATTTTGTGGAATTATCATTTCTCTGACCTAATGGTATTTGGTAATACCTAAGTCAAATTGTATTTTGTGGAATTATCATTTCTCTGACCTATTGGTAATGCCTAAGTCAAATTGTATTTTGTGGAATTATCATTTCTCTGACCTATTGGTTATGCCTTAGTCAAATTGTATTTTGTGGAATTTTCATTTCTCTGACCTATTTGTCAATTCAACACAAATATATTTATTAACAAGACATCAAGCAACCAGGGGTGTAGCGTACGGGGGGTGTGGGGGGTGTCGCACCCCCCCCCCCACTTTTACTGAACTCGTCGGTAAAACGCGGAATCGGTCGGTAAAAAGGGGTCATGGATGGAACCGTCGGTAAAACGCGGAATCGATCCATTAAACCGATTAATTAACCTAAAAAGTCAAAACCTTGTGTTGGTTATGATCGGTCGATAAAAGACGAAAAGGTATGACCGTCGGTAAAACCAATTAACCTAAAAAGTAAAAACCTTGTGTTGGTTATGATGTTATCAGTAAACTGTCAACATTAAAAGTATTTTTTTACTGAAACTACCGGAATCGGTCGGTATAAGTTGGTTATGACTGTAGTCTTCGGTAAAACCGATTGGTTAACCGATACCCTTGTTATCGGTAAGCTGTTCGTTATTTGAATTTGTCGTTAAACGCGGAATTGGCCGATAGAAGAAGGTCATAGATGAAGCCGTCGGTAAAACCGATTTGTTAACCGAAAAAGTGATAACCTTGTGTCTGTTAAGATGTTATCAGTAAACTGTTCGTCTACGTTAAAGTGATTTTTACTAAACTTGTCGGTAAAACGCGGAATCGGTCGATAATAGACGGTCATGGATGGGGAATGGAGCCTTCGGTAAAACCGATTGGCTGACCGAAAGAGTGGAAACCTTGTGTCAGTTATGCTGTTATCGGAAAACTGTTCGTCTACATAATAAGTTATTTTTACTGAACTTGTCGGTAAAACGCAGAATAGAAAATTGATAATTTTGACCGGTGGAAACGACTTCAAAAATCGCGTCAGATGAATTCTCCGGATTTCCTACTTTGTAAAATTTTCAGGGGGAGAACCCCCGAAACCCCCCGTCATGTCGGTAAAACGCAGAATAGGTCGAAAAAGGATATACCAAACATATGGTTTTCCGATGAAAATTGATAATTTGGTCCAGTGGAAAAGACTTCCAAAATCGCGTCAGATGTATTCTCCTGGTTTCCTAGTTTGTAAAATTTTCCGACGAAGGACCCCCGATCCCCCCGCCACTGCAAGGGCCGAATACGAAGGCCTTTGGCCTGCAGGACTTGCCTTAGAAAAATTCCCCCTCTCAGGCACATTCTAGATACACCCCTGATTTTGGTTTTTATAACGATGGATTTAGTTCGTGTATAATGTATATACTTAATAGTGCGAGAAGTTATTTTTGCCCCCGGAAGAACACGTGTTCGTCGGTAAAACTTAGACGTTACACGTGTTCGTCGGTAAAACTTAGACGTTACACGTGTTCGTCGGTAAAACTTAGCCGTTACAACCCCCCCCCCCCCCCCCCAGCCAAAATGGTCACGCTACGCCCCTGCAAGCAACTGAACACAGGAGACACCCTTTTGTATGAAAAACCAAGTAATATGTAAACTTTGACGTATTTGTAAATATCAGTTACTATTAATTGAAAAGTTCATTTTGTAAATCTGACATTTTTAGTTGAATAGAAATTATCAAAAGGAATACACAAAGTAAGTTATTGGGCTATCGAGATCGATAGTTTAATGCCAATTGCACTTCTTCGATCTGAAATAATGATATTAGTCTAAAATTTAAATCGCTTGAGCGTTGAATATGATATAAAATTGTACAAGGTTCAAAAAGACAAATCGGATTTGCTATAGAACAACGACAACAGCTTCAGTTAGCACTTTGAAATTTAGCCCTTTTTGAACGAAACGTGGCACCTGGTTTAACAATATAAAAGAAAATCAACGTGATCAACATGAAAAAGTTTCTGCCAATCATTAGCAAGCAAATCGTGTACATGTCAAGTAGAACTTAAATTTGCTCTTCAGATTTTCGAAGTCTTTACTGGATTAAGTGATATGTGCTTTCTTTCTATTGATTTTCAATATATATGTTTATTCTGTGAGACGGACTGCGAGGACTTTATACTTATCTGAATTGCATATAATACAAGAATATAGATGCCTTACTATTTGCTTATCAAGGTGATAGATCAATATTCCAGTATCATTTTCATTTTAAAAAGCCAGGTTCAGCTGTGAAATAGCCCATTGCAACCGAATAAGCATTATTGTCATATGTATAGTCAATAAAAAAAATCAATTTAATTGGTATATTATTAACTTCACTTTATAATATTTTTAATGACTACAGAATTATTTTAAAATGTAGACTACTTAAAGCAATATAATGGATCTCAGCTGGGAAAGCAACCAACCCCTTTAAAATTCTACTTCAGTGGATACTATCCTTATGAGTCCAATAACTCAAGCTTTAGAAATCTTGATGTACTTTATGTTGAGTGCAAGGCATGATATATCAGATATCTAAATATATAACGTACTTTCATATCAACTGGTACTAAACAATACACATACAGTAAGATTACCCCTACACAGTACTTGAACCAAGAGATGTTCTACCCCGTGGGGAATCGAGAGTTCACTTAGTTATATACTTACTCGAGATAATCATAGCATGAATCTTGTAGTTGTGACCTGTCTTAACAATCTATACAGAATTCAATAAAATCATATGGCAGAAATATTATCAGTTTATCTATAAATTGAAAAAATTGAGATACATGTATTTGCAAAATGAAAAAAAAAAGTATTTTGAATCGATCTTAAGTTCTACTTGACTCATTCATTCATCTTGAGTTGCCATGGACTTCATATTTAAAGATTTATAACTTCATGAGATATTGAACATGAGAAAGAAAAATTTATAGTTATTAACCTTGAATTGCCATGGATTTTATGTTCAATATAATTTATAACTTTAATGTTAGTCATCTTGAGTTGCCATGGATTTCATGTTCAATACAATTTATAACTTCATGAGATACTGAAATATAACAACTTTAATGTTATTCATCTCGAGTTTTCATGGGCTTCATGTTCAATATAATTTATAACTTTAATGTTAGTCATCTCGAGTTGTCATGGGCTTCATGTTGAATATAATTTATAACTTTAATGTTAGTCATCTCGAGTTGTCATGGGCTTCATGTTCAATATAATTTATATATTTAATGTTAGTCATCTCGAGTTGTCATGGGCTTCATGTTCAATATAATTTATAACTTTAATGTTATTCATCTCGAGTTGTCATGGGCTTCATGTTCAATATAATTTATAACTTTAATGTTAGTCATCTCGAGTTGTCATGGGCTTCATTCATGTTCAATATAATTTATAACTTTAATGTTAGTCATCTCGAGTTGTCATGGGCTTCATTCATGTTCAATATAATTTATAACTTTAATGTTAGTCATCTCGAGTTGTCATGGGCTTCATGTTCAATATAATTTATAACTTTAATGTTAGTCATCTCGAGTTGTCATGGGCTTCATGTTCAATATAATTTATAACTTTAATGTTAGTCATCTCGAGTTGTCATGGGCTTCATGTTCAATATAATTCATAACTTCATGATATATTGAACAAGAAAAGGAACAATATTTTAATGTTAATCAATACTTCTATGTTTTAACGAAATAGGTTACTTGGTTTTTAATTTCGTCAATATAATAAATTATATAGTACGTGGAATAAAATTATCTCTAAAAGAAAATGCCGACACCTAGTACTTTTATTTTTACAGTTGATCATGTATAATTTATGAAATTGAGATCTTCTGTTTGATGTATTCTGATTTATTAATGGCAATGTCGAGTTTTTCCAGAATGAACTGTAGTGACTAGATACTAATCTGATTTACATATACATACGGAGATTGAGGAGATTCGTAGGAACACCTAGACAAACTCTGTTGACTTTATAGTTGACTGATTTACATTTAGATATTTAGATTGGTAAAAACACCTTATTTATACATAATGGAGGAGAATTGTTTATGAACATTGGGACGAACTATAGTGACTCTATACTAACTTAAAGTGCGATTCTGTCTTTAGAAGAGAGTTAACATGACAATGCTACAGTTTGCTCACCAACAGCCGCTTTGTAAAACAAGAACTCAACCCAAATTGTTCTGACTCTGTACTTCAGTATAGACCATAATGTTGACAGCCAAAGGTGTCAAGCACGATATACAATGGAATCAAGCCAGTCAAGAAAAGATTATTTACTTTAATTTATACCGTTCTTTCTATATAAGAATGAATAATTAAAAATTCTATTTCATCTACTATTTTTCCATTAGTTTCTGTTCTTGTTAACAAGTGCATTTTTGTGTTTTCTTAACTTGTGCCAAAAGATAAACATCTGACTTGTATCCCATCTTTCAAGAGCACGGCATTGAACGCTGACTGTTAATCCGCTATTTCCGGTGGACAATTGAAAACTTCAGTTAAATACGGTAAACACTAAATTCTACACGAAACAACTTTTAACTTTAAATTTATATTTTCATTTTTGGAATTGGAGCAGACAAACAAGTATAATATAATTGTAAAGAGAAGTGTAAATTCAGTATTTCAACTGATAAAAGTTTATCTGAGTTCAAGATGTTAATCTCGGATTGTTGTCCCAATAAAAAATTGTCTGATTAATTTCTCAATTGGTTTTCATACGAATGAGACAATTTCTATTTTTGCTGATTTTATTTACCATTGACCAATATACTGAAATAACTGAAACGACTGGAAACTGGGAGCATTTGGCGTGTTAATGGAATTTTTGCCAGGCTAAGCCTAATCTTGTTCGATTTTCAACCGTGTGTTGGGTCTTTAATGTGCATGACCTGTGGCAAACAGGATGTTGATTTATTACCCCAACCTTAGACACTCAGTCCCTGCGATCTGCATCACTGCTAGGGGGAATCCCATGCCTGAGTCGAATTAAGCACTCATGGCAGTCTACGTTATTGAAAAAAAAATCCTAAATATATCCTATTTTTTACCCAGACCTACTAATATTTTAGTGGCCATATAATCACCAAATTTAATCATTTTATGTCTACCCCATTAAAATTATTTCAGTTTTAACAAAAACTACTTCTGGGAGCATTCAGTCGGAAAGAAGCTAGGTTATAAAAAAATGTCTTCGTGATAGTCTCAATTTGTGAAAAAAGACAATGTTGTAACAGAACTTGTCCTTTACAATAATGACATTCTTCCCCTCGTCTCATTTTCTTATTAAGTAAAAGGAAATAAATAATGTAAGTTAAATAGGATCATTATCAATGTAATCTGTCTTCTATTAATTATTGTCTACAAACTAATGTCTCTGAAGGAATCCTTTGACAAAACATGTCTGCGTAATGCCGTCTTCGATAATGTCTTTTTAAGATTTTGATGATTTTGTCCACTTCATTAGTGAGAACAATGCAGTTAAGTCTTGATTGAAATATATGTCTTCGTGGCAATTGTTATGAATGCTTTACGTTATACGTTATTACATAACTTGGCGTTTTAACGTATACAGTAGCCTAACTAAGAGGTGGGGAGGTAGCTTTATGCCCCTTCCCGAGGACATTCGGGGTACCTTAGGAGAGTAGGAAAATATAGGGGTTCAATCAGCCTTTATAGTAGATGGGCCACTGTATTGTTTTTTAAATACTAGGTAACTTGATCATAAGTCGTTGCAAAAAGAACACTTGTAACTTGTAGGAAAATATGTAAAGCTTTTAGATCCATTTCCTGAGATGTGACCAACCATTTTTTTTAACTTTTTTACGAGCAATACACGAAAGTCAATGAGGTTTGAAAGTGATATAGGAAAATGTTGTTTTACTTCGTAACATTTCTTCATTAAAGACCTATAGATTTAGTTGATATCGTTTCTGTAATTTGAAATATGTTAACCGTTTAAAAATATATACGGTGTTCTAAAAATATGTAACAATCATAACCACAATATTTGTAGAAACCAAATCTCGAACATTGTGTGGTAATAATTAATTACCAGAAGCAACCACTTTAAAGAGTATGAAATTAGGGTGTCTGGTAATGAAATATATAAATATTTTGAAATATAACATGATTAGATCGACCCAGTGTGATAAACATGTGTAAACAGCAGGATAAACAGGTTTCACGTTATTTAGTTTACTGTAGGTATATCAGTTTATACTATTCCTTTAAGGTATTTAGTGTATTGGTAGGATAGAATTACAAATAGCCAAACCATGGGTTGTGAATGTTAACAGGTACATAATTCAATATACATTGCACAATTTGTGTATACAACTCAAGGAACAGATTTGAATAGAACACCATCATTTTGACCAATTGATACACATTAGCTTCTGAAACCTACAACACTTTACAGATTGAAAGTCCTAGCTACTAGCAACGTCCTGGTACAGTCACCACTGTCTCAATTAGCCCTCTGAAGTGCAGACATGTAGGAAATTATCATATCTCTGTGTGTTTTGCAGGTTTGCAATACCATCCTCCCCATTACTAAGATTTGGTATCTTAGAGATCCATATCAATGTTGGCATGTAAAATAGTTCATGCTGTTAATATCTATTGGGACGTACTCACAGTGTATTCAAACTAGTTTATGTAACCAATCTTTCAGAATATAGTCAACATACGTTTCATTATTGATCATCACATCAATAGGAATCGTTAAATAAAATGGACTATCTTAAAAGGAACCATTGAGTCCTGGTTTGCATTTTTCAACTTAAAAAAACCCTCTTGCACAGGATTTTGTTTGAAGGGAAAATAAAGCGAGACCACGTGTTCTTCAAACTGCAGTTGGGAATTGAAAAAGGGTAGGCTAATGCCGCTGTGCAGTTATTGTATCAGGTATTGCTGACAATGTGATGTTGAGATGATATTGTGTGATTCATAAATGTAGATGGATTTTCTCACTTGCATCATTAGATGATTTATACAGTGAGCACTGATTCATTTTTTTAAACATTTTGATGTGGATGGGAAAACATTGTTCAAGAATAAAGATGATCATCATTTACATAATAATATTCGTATTTTATTATAATGTATACTTTTATCTTGCAGTAAATGTTTTAGGGAATATATTCTATGTATATGTAATTGTTTAGACAATGAATAACGTGTTTTGTCTGTTGAAGTGTTAACGATTTTGTTGAAAGGATTCACATTTACCATGCTGAATTATCATATCGTTAAGCTTTAAATCCATCAGCCAGCCAAGGTTTTGTGTTATTATAAGGGAGAATATTGCTCGAATTACCAGCTTTCCTTTCAAAGAACCTCAATAACGCGATGTTCTAGAAGTCAAGTCTAGATTCCCTCTGTCAGTGATGAAATTTTGAAATTACACCACTTAAAAAGATTCATTTTTGCATATTTGTTGATGCAGTTTATCATTTAGATTGTGTGATAAGCCGGTGTTTTTCATCCAAGTTTATTTCTTTAAAATAATGATCAGTAAAACTAGGACTTCATACGCTGATATTAAATTGTTTCCTCGCTGTTGACTCAAACTTAAAAAGTCCACGCTCTTTCTTTCTATATGGCACATGCATGGCAAGTTATGTTTAGATTCTCACAAAATTTGGCTTTTTAGATGATGTTCTTTAAGATTTAATGACATAGAGAAACTTCAATGACTGAAATTCCACCAGCGTTGTCAAAGTATGTCTTTACATTTTGTTCTTAATTTTAAAAAGGATCATTAAAACCGGGCATACTAAGTGATCATAAAGCAGCTAGATTTGCTCTTCGGGGAAGGGAAATATAATATAATATAATTAGGCATTTTTGCTTAAATTCTCACAGTAGTTTTCTGACACCTCTCAAAAAGCATAACGAACTTTACGTTTCTTGAGATTTTTGGCTTATAATTTTGAGCAAAAAAAAAAAAAAAATTAAAGCTAGAAAAATTCATTTTCTGATGTACATGTATATAGTTGTTAAAACGACTGTCAAAGCAGTCTCTTTAAAGTTTTCAAATAATGACGCATATTTTTCCAATATAAGCTATTCACATACCAGAACGGGGTGACTTTGACATTCTATGGAATTATGCATGGCACATATAATAAACATTTTTTTTTTACAAAATTTAATTGTTTGATGACATATTTATTGAGTCATTTGAAACCCATTTGTATAAAACTTGATATCAATCAAATTAAAACTAAGGCATACATTATCATCACGTTTAAGATTGTCGACGATGTTAAAATATGCATTATAATCGCGTGTTAAATAGATTACATATATGTAACACCTCCTTGGAATATTATAATATTTAAATCTTATGGAGAAATCTTGTTACTTATTTATTTATTTTATTTTAATCCTATATGTATCACCCACTACCTAGACATTGCCTAATAGTGATATAAGTGCCATTGACAGGGATTAACAATTAATACTTTTCATTTCAGACCCGTTATCATTGAGATATCTAATATGTATCTAATAAATCAGCTGCATAGGTTGAAACACTTTACTATATATGATATACATATATAATCCAATAATGAAAAGTGTTATGGCGCTTTCTTTTCCCAACGTTATGAATCTTATAAGCCTATTTCGAAAATGTACGTCGATGATTATTTTGGAGGAAAACATTGGTTAAAACATTTTGAACAGAAAGGTCTTGGTGTGCTTCTTTAAGTTATTATCATGGTTAAAGGGTGAATTTCAGAGTTTCTACACATTGACTCAAGTCAGTCTGTGGCTTTGTGAATTTATATATTTTAGATAACGGATATTGCTTGTTGGATTTCTATATCAGACCTTGTCAACTGGATGCGCGCGGACATATTTTGTGAGAAGAAAATAAAATATTAGTTAAAAAAAAACAAAAAAAAAACGAAGAACTTTTTGCCTGTCCTTCTGTTATTGACATTCTGAAGACAATATGCATCTTTTTTATATACGCCGATTATACGGGATCCTTAACATTTTCACTCGATTACTCTTCCAAATGGAATGGTCTATCATTGTAAAGAGAGCATTCATTGCTCATTGACATCGCGGAATGATGTTCATGGTTCACCTCAAATGCAATTAACCCCTCCCTACCCCACCAGAAATTAGATGGTCATCACATGGTAGACCCCCCACCGTGTAGCCGTTATTTTGCTTACTGGACTGACAAGTTGAGGGTCGTTTTATTACAATATATTATCATGTTTTCTTCATGCAATTTCTGTTTGTACACCATTGTATTTGCGTAAATGGAATAACTTGAATTCTTCTTCTGGTGCCACGCCTTGCAAGCCCACCCCAGGGAGCGGTGGCTCAGTGGGTTAGACGCTTGCTTGCTAACCTGAAGGTCCAGGATTCAATCCCGGCAAAAGTCGAGATGAACTTTTGGATTTTTCAGCCCGGTTTCCCCTTGTCAGTGATGCAGGTCGGAGGGACTGACACAGAAAAAGCGTCTAGTCGTTCGGATGGGACAATAAACCGAGGCCCCGTGTGCTACAGGCTGTGCACGTTAAAGATCCCTCGTTAGTTGGAGTTCGCAAAAAGAGTAGGCTAATGCCGCTGTCCTGGCAAAATTTCCTTCATTGCACACTGCATGGCGTTGCCCGTCTTCATTAGCCCATAAGGTGCAGAAGAGTAGGACGTAAAACTCCATTCATTTCATTTCCATTTCATTTTTGCAAGCCCACCCCAATTAATTATTCCTAAAAAACCCACTGCTTACCTCACCTTACAAATTAAATCGATAAGTGGCGCTTCTTGCTCACTATTATTACCAAAGTGGTGCTTTGGGAAATCTTGAAAGCCTGGTCCATAAAATATCAGACAATCATTATCTGAATTTCTAAAACTTAGGTTAGACTATCGTTTTCTGAAAATTATGTTTCTTGACTTAAGGACAGTTTCTGGAGTTCTATACATCATGTCGTTTCTATATTCAAGTCGAGACCAATTATTTGTTGGTGAGTTCTATAAGATCAGAGACGTTAGTTATGCCAATGTTTTTTCTTAGTTTCAATAACAGATTAGTCATAGTGATCTGCGTACATCACGTGTTTCTTTTTGAGTATCTATTTATTTTACATTAGGTTGGACAGTGCATCCCTTAGTTTCCATATAGGCCAGGTTATGGTTTCTTAGTTAATATATGGGCAAGTTTAAGGATTAGTTAGTTTCATAGATTCCCTATATGTCAAGTTCGACGATTACTTTCTTTCTAAATAGCACAATTTTCTGAGTTTATATGTTCAAAGTCAGAGAAAGTCGGTAGATTTTTGGTTCCTGTTTGGGGCATGTTAGGGTTAATTGAATGTAACATAGAACTGGCAAGTTATGATTGATTCTGATGTTGATGTGATGATTGAACGTAGGTTCATTTATAAGACGAAAAAAAGTCCATATTGAAAGAGTTGTTTCATATTAAAGTATCACACGCAGACCAGACAAATGAATTTCCTCGCTGAGTAAACACAAAAAACACATGCTAAGAATTTTAAGTTTGTTTAAATTTTTCTCTATTCCATACATTGAACATGAAATAATGTCAAACCAATAAATCAATTAAATTATCGATAAATATGAACTTAAATTTTCAGAGCTACGCATCTGTCTCCACAATTCACAGAAAAACTTGAACTTGACATACTACCCTGATTAGTATGTCGACGTCGATTTTTAACTCTAAACTTCGGGCAACATACAAATAACATTTTTCCAAATGCACGTCTGAAGTCCCGCATAGATAATGCATATATAATGGGGTTGACTCCCGAGTTGATGTAGCCAAGCCATGTAAATATTGAAAATATCAAATCGGGCGAGGATATACACGAATTACATATTCCAAATAACACATTGGAAATAAAAAATGGAAGCCAACACATAATGAATACACCGACGACTATTCCCAGAGTTTTGGCAGCTTTTTGTTCGCGAGCTATTTTACTTAGTTTTTTACTTATTGCAAAATTCCGTAGCCTCTTGGTTAGAAACTTGCCATGTTGTCTGTTGGCATGGGTTTGTCCATTTTCTTTATTCTCATGGTTTTGTAATGGATGTGCGGGGCTCTCGTCACTTTCACTGGCTGAGGGGAAATTATATTCGTCATGAAGACGTCGCATACCACCTCGGTGCATACGCAATGTCATCACCTCACCATCTCCGCGTAAACCATTGGAGGTGACTTTACATCCTGATTTTAGTCCTTTAGTTTGTGCTGCAGCAGCTCGATAAATCTTACAATACACGAACATCATGATTATGGTTGGAAAATAAAACGATACTAACGAAGAGAAAATCAGATAAGCTGTATCTTCTGTAAAAAGGCACTTATGTTCGGGAAGATCTGATGGAGTAACGGCTTTCCACCATGCTATTGCTGGGAACGATATACCGGCTGAACACAGCCACACTAATGTTATTAATAAACACACTTTACAACTGGACATTTTAGAAGGGTAAGCGATAGGATCAGTTATTGCCCAGTATCTATCTAAGGAGATCACACATAAATTTAAAATGGAAGCAGACGAGGCTAAAACGTCTAAAGAATGCCAGAGGTCACACCAAGCTGTTCCGTACAGCCATATTTGATTAGTCATTTCATGACTGATACTAAATGGCATCACAATTCCACCCACCATTAAATCTGCAACTGCCAGAGAAACTATAAAATAATTGGTCACGGTTCGTAAATAAATTTCCTTATATACAGCAATCATAACCATGATATTGCCCACTATTGTAATAAAACTAAATGAGGCTAAAATAATCCCGATACTTGGATGCTTTAACTCATATTCGATCACGTATTCATCGTCCACAATACTTCCATTGTCAACTGATAGGTTGCTATATACATCTGTAATAATTCCTAAAGGGGTATCCGTAATTTCCGTCACGTTTGGCATGTAATTCTTCAAAGGTGTAACCCTAGTAGACTGAATGTGTAGATATGTTTTCCTGAATTTCGATGTAGTTGTCAAGTTCACCATGGAAGGTCTTCTTGGCGTCCAAATCAGTTGGTTAATCCGTAATTTGCAGAAAGCACATGCTGTAAGAAGTTGAGAATAAAAGGGAAAACTTGGATAGAATAATTTCCAATCCTTGTCGATTAAAATCCACATGAAGTAAGAAGAAGTCTGATAACACATCACATCAAAATCGAAAGTTCATTATTTTATTAGCTGGTTATTCCTCCACTTCTTCCTAAACCAATGGAATAATCACCGGGGCTAATTTGGCACTTTAATTCTGAAAATATAAATAAAGTAATAATTAGGATTACTTCAATCAGTATCAATTTCTACCTTATTACATAGCCCATTTTGGAAGGCATCCTGGAAAATTATCTGCGGGATTTTTGTGTAGTTTATAATGGAATCAAGGTCAATGACAATCCAGGTCCAGACGACTCGGACCCATTACAAGACGACAAATATTATTATAGTACTAATTTTCAAATAGATCCTACTACCCTCACGGAAATGCTTAATAATAACAATATAAATGAATTCCTTCATGGTCAATTTCTATGCCATTTTACAGAAGGACATAAATACCTGTCAAAACGATGAGTGTCAGTTCTCGCAATAAAACATATACCTAAGTTTGTGTTATTGACTCACGATTGTACAGGAATTCAATTGAAATAGCTCATAATCTTCATATTTGACCGCCATTGCTACCTTCATGTCTTTGAGAAGATGTTGTACTAAATACTTGTCGTTAGAATGATTTCGTAAATTACATGACAGACATTGTAAAGAATGCAATTAAACAAATATCTGAAAAAGTTTTCTCTTTTGTTAGTTCAAACAAGACACAATTCGTATGCACTATATACTTCGTGTGAATAATTATCGTTAATTAAAGTCAATTAAAAGAAATTGGTTATTAGAGCTAAAAAAGATCACTAGCAATATTATTTGACTGACATATCACTCATAATTATGTAAAAATATCATAGTGATACTCTCCATAATGAAATGTAAACAATATGTGTTTAAGGGGCAGAATGCAAAATTTATATTATCACAAACATTGTAAATAATACCAGAAATTTTGATTAGCATAAATGTTGTAAATTGTACCAGAAAATATTTCTAAAAAGTCTATTTATATTGATGTATCTACTTAATCAAACTGAAATTAAAGATAGTACTAATTGCCGATTAAACAGTTTGTCCTTTTTAGGTGTTTGGCTTTGTTATGGCTTAATATAAGTTTTCCTGAACTTTTAATATTGTCTTGTAAAAACGTTCAGATGCGTTCAGGGAAATATTTTACTATATTTTGATGTTAAGGTTTCATGTAAAAAATTACATTTTGCAGTAACACCAGCTGACACTATTGAAGATTTGTTCACCAGCAGATCTCTAGCTAAACCTCATGATCTTTCCCTGATTAACGGTTTACAGCTAGGTCGACTGACCTTTTCTGATCAAGGACTTTGAGTTCCACTACAATGAGAAAATTGTAGGGTGTTCCTAAACAGACGTATTTGGCTGCTGATCCCTCGCTTACCTTTGATTTGGTGATTCTTGATGTTAAACAACAATATGCTTTTCTTTGAAGAAGCATCCCTCCCCATAACTCGTTAGATATATGGCTGTTACTGGAAATTTAAATTGCTTCTCTTCAAGTATAGAAAGCCCCGCTTTCAGACCATTAGGAGTTTTACGTCCTACTCTTCTGCACCTTATGGGCTAATGCAGCAGCATTAGCCTACCCTTTTTGTGATTTACAACTGTCGAGGGATCTTTAACATTCACAGCCTGTAGCACACGGGGCCTCGGTTTATTGTCCCACCCGAACGACTAGACGCCTTTTCCTTGTCAGTCCCTCCGACCTTCAATTAAAGTAAAAAGCCGATAGGTTTACAACGAAATAGAAAGGCCAGATTCGTTTTATTACACTACATAATTTACCTTGGAAATATAAATTCTAAAATCAATTCTGATTCTTTACCAAATTTAGATTAAAATGACCTTCCTAACTTTTTAAAATGCCAAAAAAATGAGTCAGAATTCATGGCTATGAGCTGTGACCTCAAAAACGTTAATATGCTTAAAAAACACAACTTTAACATCGTAAAAATCGATATACTCAAGCTGAAAAACGAAGTAACTGATTTATTCTCCTAGTTTGCTATTTGTCCAGAAATGTGTTAAGTAGCAGAACGCTTAGATTATGTTTGTTTCTGGAATTCCTCAAACAATATAAATCGAGTTAACCATTCGGAATGAATGTAAGAAAGGTTACTTTTAAATACTGTATAACTTTATGCGATTTGTGATTCAATGACTATGATTTAAAAGTTTAGATGTTTATTACTTATAAATGGCCAAACATAATACAATACATAGCATAAATAGTAACTAGGGCACTGATAGCATCGACAAACCAGAAGCATGTGATCGCAACAAAAGGTACATAAAGAAATTATGGTTATTCTGCTTCTTTTGAGTTGATGAAGACGGGAACAATTGGAACGAAATATCTCTGAAGTTGAGACGAGCCCGAGAAACCTTAATACTTTCTAGGTTACTGTCACAAATTCATTTTCAATCAACTATTTCCGACCCCCGTATTTTCTATACAATTTTTGTTTACCTAGCTTTAAATGGTCGTCTCAAATTTTTAAACGACTTTGCCATCTCTATTGATTTACAAAGCACCTCGAGGAATATTCAAACCGCTCAATGAAATGATGAGTTTTTCTAGCAGTTTGATTGATGATTAGTTTCGTCTTTTCCATTCTTCTCTCAGACGCCGCATTTGAATTTGGGATAAAAAAAATTCAGAAAACGTAAACATTAAATGTCAAAACTTGATATGAAAGGAAATATGAAGTGTAATAACTGTGATTCTGTCTAACCTTTATATGTTTACTTGTCGTCCTAGAAAGCATGTAGGATTACCGTTATTAGTAAGCTGGAGATCCGTGTCTGTGGAAATACTGTTACTTTAGAGCAGTGGAGACACTTGAAACATCCATATCACACCAGAAAAGTTCTCAAGGATCGTACCCTTTGATTTTTGACAAAATCTCATAATTTACGCCCTTACCATATATAGCTGTTTTGTTAAAATGAATTTCAATCGCTGATAGTTTGTTTTCAGTTAATTCAATACCAAATTCTATTGTAATAATATTAGATATTGGACAGTCCATGGATTAAAATTTCAGGTTTATTAGATTTCAAAGTGTGGTGGATGTGGTGTCACAATTCATTATAGTAATATTTTTGAACAGGGGTTAGTAGTAGAACTCATTCATTTCTTAGGAAAGTTAAAAGTTTCCAACCAGTTCCAAGAAACTGATTGTCCTGGTCATTTAGAGGTCAGTTAGAGCTACATAAATTTCACTGCAATTAACGATTTTAGGTCACTATTGAATTCTAGATGAAAATTACATGACCTCCAGTGGGGAAATAATGTTATCAGAACTGGAACGTTTTCAATTAAGATCATTTTGTTACCTCGAGGCTTTTTTTCATATATTATCATGATGCGGAAATCTACATCGATTCAACAACTCGGTCAAGAACTGGATTGGTATAAAATAAAGCTGTGTTCCTCGAGCTATTTATGAAGAAATATTTGATGATATAATGGGAAATTTTGGGAGAGAGTGCCTAATGGATCTTAGAGGACAAAAGAAGAAACAAGAATTCGAGTTTAAGGAATAAAGTACTGTATGATTCCGGAATTTATTTCAGAGAAATTTTGAAGAGGTTACCAATTTGAAGCCACGAAATATACTCAGTTAATACTCCATGTTCTGAAATAGACTGTGGAGCATTGGTTGCGTAAAAGCTAATTCAAAGATTGATCAGTGAATTTTCAGATGACTCTGGTACATTAGATCTCAAAGGCCTGATATGCGTAACCGGAAGTGATCACAGACTGATTAAGGCTCTCGCTTGAGCAGATAGCAATTATTAATATGAGTATGACCAACACGAATGCGAAGCATAACAACTTCATTTCTCCTGTTGGCACAATAGGGGTTGGGTTACTAGACTTGATGGCATGAATTTAGTGCTTGCATCTTGTTGATAATGGAATTAAAATTCCTACAACCGATTTAATATAGGTGTAAGGTATGGAGCATCTGCATGCTAATTCCTCTGTATATCTTCTGGAGAAATATTGCAAAACCAAGAGTCCTTGCAGCAGCATATTTAAGCTGGTACGAGAAAGTGACTGCCTTACTTTAAATCAACCATATTCTTTTCATTACATTCCAAATTCATGTCATATTTAAACCTTTTAGATAATATTCCTCTCGGCTTTAAGATTGATAAAACACATATCGATTTGTCATTTTGAGCAATACATCATTTTAATAATATACAAATGTACAAAAAACTAAGTGCAGTGAAAGGCAGTAATATTGTAATAAATTCCATTTATTGTCAAACGTGGCGGATGTATTTTATCAATTTTAGCAGATTATTGGAGGCTGTCAAAATGTTCCAGCACAAATAATCAAATTGCTTCTATCAAGTAAATACAGCAGACTATTCTTAAATTGGAAAATAAATAAGACAGAAAATTTAATATAAAAAAAAATTGATAAAGATATTAACAGACATGTGCTAAGTTATAACTTTTAAAAATAATAATTAAATTTATTTTGATGGAATAAACATTCCGTTGACATGACTAAGATGAATTCCTCCAAGATAAGATGCTTTTCCTTGAATTTTGTTACTTGATATTTATTTTGTTACTTGATATTTATTTCGTTACTTGATATAAACTAACTACAGATTTGTAAATGAGACACAGATTTCAAAATTAGTTTAAATGGACAGCTAACATAGGTTTAACATTAAATTAATCGATGTTGTAATCCTTTTTATATATCAATTCCAGATCCTATATTAGCAGTCAAGGTTGCCAACTATTCCAAAGGTAGTTGCCACATGTATTCGATCCAAACATTGGATTGCCCTGCATGTTTTGTTATTATTCTATTAATCTAAGGAAATAATTTCGATCCAACATGAAATGAAAATAAATAAAGTTTTATATCATACTCTTCTGCACCAAATGGGCTAATGCTGGGTTCTATGAGGGAAATTTTGCCTGGACAGCGTTTCAATTTATCGCAGGATCTTTAACGTTGAACGTAGAGTTTATTGTCCTTTTGATTTAACGCTTTTCCAATGTCAGCCCCCTCCGACCTGAATCACTAACAGGTGATAATCGGGGTGAAAAATCCGAAAGTGCATCACCTTTGCCAACATTGAACCCTGGACCCTCTAGTAAGCGCACAATTAACTAATTGAGTCAGCTCCTCGTATTTGATCCAAGTAACATTGCTTACTGATTAGCATATTCAATGGGGAAGGTTTTTACTTTGATCCAAACAAATTCTACTCAGTATTAATTCTTTATAAAGCCACAAATATTTAAGGTTATTTAAGTATTATGACAATTTGTATGTAAAGCATTACCATTCTTCATAGTTAACCATGCAAAAATACTTCTTGACACGCACAATATGGAATTGCAAATCTTGAGAAATGTTTGTAATAAAATACATATTAGCAATTCAATTGGGGATAATGAGTGAAAATGTATCCGTTATACTGTCTATCTATACAAAAGATATTGCTAGTCGTAATACATTTGAATGTTAAGATCCCATTGTGTTGGCCTGCATGTTGTTTTGTTATTATTCTATTAATCTAAGGTAATAATTTGCCACATCTAGACAAACAATTTGGAATTCTATTTTCATAACCCAGTCACAATTCTCTTTACCGCGATTGGAACCAAAAAAGCTATTGTCAGCTTGATTAAATGTCTGAGACATAGTGATTTTAAAAGTAAGCTTATTTCCATATTCAGAAGCATAAACGTATCTTAGCCTACAGTATCACCATTAAAAATGGAATGAATGACTGGGCCAATTAAGATGGGCAACAATGACAATTGTGTCATGACAGCGGCATTAGCCTACTCCCCAAACCTTTAACACTCGTAGGGTGAAATGTGGTCGAAGTATATGAATCTCGACCTTTATCTGGACTTTGGGTTAGCTAGCAACCATCTAACTCACTAGGCCACCTCGGCTCCATCAGCATCAGAACAATAAGAAGCAAAAGGTCATTGTAATCTTGCTACGATCAAACTTGAGTAACTAATACTCGCTTAAGGTGAAATCTTTATTAATTTTGCCTTCGATCACTTAAGAACTCAAACTTCCTTTGCATCCATGTGTAAGTAAGTGGTTCACTTAAATTTTTTAAGAATATAACTATCACGTGACATTTAGTCTTCCATGTAAATTAGACGGGTGAAAGTTAAGCGGTTAAGTAGTGGGCGAAGCGAATATTTAAGCAATAAATTATTGATTATAATATTAACAACAACTTTGTGGTTCACCAATTTATAAACAAAGTATTTTTTTCGCTGTTTAGCAACATAGGTATGAATTATTTTCATCCATACATCATTTAACGATCAAGTTTCCGTCAAGTCGAAGAATGTAAACCAATCTTGGATAAGTAAGCTGTACAAATATTGTTTTTCTAATATATCAACTCAATGGACTTGGTTATTTATTATCTAGAATTACACAGAACAGGGAGATATCAAAATATGCTAATGAAAATTATAGTGGCAGTATCTTTAAATCATTAGTTGGGCTATATAATTTTCAAAGGGGGGGGGGGATTCATAAACACAACTAAGAACTCAGCCAAAGCCTGTACCGCCTGAGTTTCTGTGGGCATAGGTCAAGTTTCAGAGCTTATTTTATAATATTTTATCATAGCCATAATGAAGAGTTGGATAAATGATACAAAATTTCCCTTCGCCCTTGTTCTTGCGTAATGTCTTCGGTAATATTAGTTGTAAATATATTAGTTTAGATAAATTTGACGTATAGGCAATTTTGATGCTCTTGGGAAATTGCAGTTTTCATTCAGGAAATTGTTATTGTAAGAAGAATATTTGTTGAAGTTTGGTTATTGTCAAGACCCTAATATGAAATTTAATTTTCACTGTTGAGTTATCATTTTTCTTGATTATTTGTCTCGCTTTTTCTATAAAACAGTTTGAGACCAATTGTGTTCAATTTTTCCAAGCATATGCGACGTGGTCATGTCATTAATCCGCTAAAATCCCCAAATTATTTTTTTCTTTTTTACGTCCCAAAATCCGAGAACACCAACCCACACATAATATAGTTTATGTTACATTCAAAACGTTAATGGAAGTTGCAGTTTTATTTCTATTTTTTGATCCTTAAATCCTATTGTGTATGGCATCAGGTTGGTGATATTGAAGTTATCAGTTGCACTTATATCTCGTCCGGTTCGGATCCAGAACAACATAATAATTATTAGGTTGTAGTAATGCAGATGCACTCATAACTGAAAAAGCTGATTTCTTGTTTTTATATATCTAAAAATTTACTGAATCGTCAGTTCCACATTATGACTCATTTACGTACGTAGGATTTGTATGTTTACGACAAACACAGCTTCGAAATCATCCTTACCGCAATTTTTTTTACCATGAAGATTTCAAACTATGTCAATGGTGGAATTTCTTCTCACATACGCTAATGTAACAAATATGAAAATAGCGTGTCTACATAATATCTATAGAACACTTCAAAGAAGATTGTTATAATAGATAAATGTCTTGTGTGAGTGACCTCATCTGTTAAAAAAGAGACTACGTGCTCTTCGTAAAATCTTCAAAATAGATTATTGCTCTTCCCTTTTGGATTGATAACATATAAAGATTCATAGCAAATTTGTAAAACGTATATTTTTTTTTATCACCTTCGAAGGTGCACCAACTTTTGGCATATAACGATTTTAACGTTCATAGCAAATTTGTAAAACGCAATTTTTTTTTATCACCACCTTCGAAGGTGCACGAACCAACTTAATATTGGCTTCGTTACAGTTATAAAGTAAATACGTGATTGAAAATTTCAACTCTCTAGAAAGCAGTAAAAGTTTTTTTCTACTTAAATAAAACTTAGATAATTCCCCGAAGCTGTAAAAAATATTAAGTTATCTTTGACAATGAGCTTCAGAAAAATACAAAAATTGCTGCAGTTTCTGTAATCTGTTTCTAAAATCCTATTGTTTACGGCTTTATGGCGCAACATAATGTAGATATTATAGTAATGGGCTCAGCAGTTGCACTCTTATGGTATCCTATTAATTTGAACAAAACATATTGTAGACAACATTTCATTTAATATGCAATTGCATTCTTATCTCGTCCAATTGGTTTTGGATTTCAGAAACATAATGTTAATGATATTGTAAAAAAATACAGTTACATCTCCTCATAATGGTTTTGAGTTAAGAACAACATAATGTATAATGATATTGCAATACTGCAGTAATATTCTTATCTCCTCTTATTGTCTTAATGCTTTTTGATTTATGAGCACCATAATGTTCGTGATATTGTAATAATGCAGTTGCACTCTTATCTCGTCGGAAAGTCGATATTATTAAAATATGCAATTTTCGTCACCCCTTGTTCTACTGTTTAATGTAATCCATTGTGGAACAGGAGGTTTAATGTTATGGTGAGATGTTTCTGTAAGTTTTATTTGAGGTTTTGGTTTTAATTTTTTTTTTTTTTTTCAACTCCACATTATGTTAATAATCCTTTAGCGACATTTAAGGGTATATATATCACATTAAATAACAGAACCAAATTGTATGGTATACTACTTGTTAGTTTTATTATACACTACTTTTCACCAATTTACATTGTCGTCATCAGGTGGAATGATGAAATATAATACAAGACTGTATGTATGTCATTCACGGCCATTGGATTTGCATGTAGTAGTAGTTTAGTAGTATTTTATTAACGTGTTAACATTTACAAAATAAATAACATTGCTGCCCAGCCAAATTGGCTTACGAGACACGACATTCACAAATATGAAATACGCTCAAAAAGAAGAATTCTTAAAACTGAAAATTCATAAATGAATTAAAACAATTTTAAAATAAGTTAAAATATGATATGTTAAACCAATTTAAATATAAACTATATATCATTATTTACACAGTGTATATAAAATATTTTCGTTTCATCAAAATTTCAACGCAGGTCCTTGCTACTTTTCCATCGTGTGAGTGATTTCATACATTAAAAAATCTTGACAGAGTCTACGTGTTCTTTGTAAAATCTTCAGAATGGATTATTGTTCTTTCCTTTTAGGTTTATTACTTTTGGCTCTCAAAGATTAAAACGTTGAGTATAAAAGTGATTCAGTGAACATACTTGAATAACTGTTTCACTGGAACCTTTTAATAATGTTTCAAACACCTACTCGGTTTTAATTGGAAAAAGTCAAAAATATTAAAAGAACCTGATGACTACAGATCAAAAATATGTATTTATAATCCATGCATTACGTGATTCAAATGTTCATCCGACGATTGTTAATATGATTCTTTTTCTGTTCCAACAAGGACGAATGTATATTAACGCCTGTGGACAATAGGAATCCAGTTATTGAGGATTAAGTACTAAGACAATCGTGACTACATCCGTTAAGTTTATAAAATTGGTCTCCCCACCATTGGACAGCGAAATACAGTATTTTAAACATTTAACAATAGGAAATGATCATATCCTCAGAAATATTTCGGACTGTCGTGAAGAAACATATATCGATTATTCAAGTGAAATTGGGAATTTAATTTTAATAGTTCTCATGAACTTACTGATATTTACCTTTATAGATACAAGTAATTTCGAATCAAACTACTCTTGAGTTCAGAATGTGCAGACTGATTAGACCAATTATCAACAATTAACATAACAAGTCATTGATAATCAGGTTAACCTTCAATCAATTTGAGAAAACTAATCTGCGATAGAAATTAACCGTCATTTCAGTTTCTCTACGTTACTGGTAATCATTTGTAATTACTTTGTATTCGACACTAGGGTTACAACAGGCTAGGTGAGAGTTGTCGCTCGTAAGCAAGGCCTGTAGTGCTGAAGCTCCTGGCGACGATGGGGTCTGAGGGATGCTGGATACTAACAAAACAAGTGGATTTCAGGTTGCCCAAGGTGAATTCTCAGCACCCCAAATCTCACAGCGCTAGAAGGATAGGGGGCATGGTCAAATGGTCCAACCTCTACGCCACTAAAGACATGTTTTTTTTTTGTTTAACTTGATGTTTTATATCGATTTTAATGTGTATTTGAAAATCCTTGACGAAAGGTAGTAATTATACGGTACTAATTATAACTTCACACTTCATTTTGACTACCCATTCAGATAAAGCTAATTTTCAACAGGTCCCACTAAAAAATTGTTTCAAAAAGAGAAGACTAATACCACTATGTCAAGATCAAATTTCAGAACAGAGTAGAGTAAAATATTTGTACACCGCCTTCTAATGTGCCCTAAAAACAATCGATACAAAATAAGAAATAAGTACGTTAAAGGCCTGACCAGTCGTAGACTTTCAGACGATTTGATGCTCTTAATATAATATCTAGAATAATATAGAAATTACTGATGGAATCATATGATCTAATAATATATATATAATGTATTGGAATATAACACAGTATAGATCCCAGAGGCGAAATACATCCAGACGCAAGTAGGTAGGTAATCTTTCACCTATATTGCGGAAATGTGTTCTCCAGTAAGAGATAAGATCTTGCTAGAAGCTACACCTTTAGCATATTCCAAGGATGTGACTTATTGTACGTTTACTAGTTATCTTTTTCTACATACTTTTGACACAATGATAATAGTGGACAACCTTTCACCAGAATCAGAAACATTGTTAGGTAGTATTATATAGAGATCAATAATTGTATGTTTTTTTTTAAATGTTCATTTCCTATCCTTTAACGTCATTATCATCCGAGGTTGTCGTTACTTTTTTATGTGGAACTGATAAAATCTACAACATTCTACAACAAACAAATATCGTTTTTATTAGATCTTTCTGGGATTGTGTGGTACAACAACCATTAATCTAGACATTGATCAAGTTCCCATTTTCTGTTATAATACCAGATCAGATGCCTATTCGAAAAAAAATGACTATAAGAAGGCAGATATAAACATTCAAACACTGCTTCAGTTATATAGTTATTCTTTGTACCCGCCTTGCTATTTTTTTCATCGCAAAAGAATATTTTGCCTGTCTTCATAGGGTGTTAAAGTAAAGTCATAAAGACCAGTACTTGCTTATCGTTGCACTCTAAATGGTGGTATTGAACACCAATGCACTAAAAATATAATTTATTTGGATTGATCTATTAAATATTATGTGGCAAACAGATTGCACTTTCAGAGATGAGTATATACAAGCATTCCGAGATATAACAAGTATAGATAATGCCTGCAGTCAAACTGGTTAACAGATTACTATCTGGTTATGCCAAATATTTAGATAAGGTTAAAGATAAGCCAATTACAACAGAAAAATGAAAGCTGAAAAAATAAGTATGTTAAGTAACTGCACATCTTTTTCAGTAACCTGACACATCTCATTTAATCTCAGTAGATTTAGAACAAAAACATTGGAAACCGTTCCAACAAAAAGAAGCTTTTCTATCATTTGTTGTAGGTGTGTTTTTTAGCATCACCTATATCCAGATAGGTAATAATTTGTGAAAGTATTGAAATAAATGAAATCTAATCGTGTTTTACGTCCTAGTTTTCTATACCTTATTAAGCTAATAAAGACGGATAAGGTCATGCCGTTTGTCATTACAGAAATAGTTTCCTGCACAGCCTGTAGCACACAAGGCTTTGGTATTTTTCTCTACAAACGATTTGATGCATTTTCTGAAATACAGCTAATCGGGATTTTCTCTAAACATCATGGACGCGGCTACCTGAAGGATATTACCCAAAAACTTAGAAATAACCATTAGTATGGGCAATATGACGCCAACACTCCCAGAGTGCTATTTTCTAAGCATTGAGCACGAAGTGCTCAGGGTAAAATTCCACTGTCAGTGCAGTTATGAATATAAAGCTACATAATACAAGAAAAATTTCTCACCTTATATAACAGAAAGTAACCAATGTACATATTTGTAGGATAAGAAATAGCATAAATAATAGTTTAGCGATGAAACGATTACATCTTTTTGTATTTTTATTCCATCCTCTTTTGATTAAACTCGAGTTTGTTTTTCTAGTAATTTAAGATGTTTTGTTGTGCAGTATGAATGCAGTAGTCCATTTACACATCTGTTACAAAACTGGATAAAAATACTACCACATAATACTTTTCTCGATTTTAACACGTTTCTTAATTTGATTTTCAAGAAACAAGAGCTTCTTTAGAAAATAAAATACGTTTTACAGATTTCAGATTTTTTGTATGTTTTCTCACAATTGACAAATTCTTCGCAAAAATTCAAAATCTTAAGTAATCCACTTGGAAAAACTACAACGGTTCTTTACATTGTTGTGTGTGACATAAATCCAATTTCTGTTGTCATTTTCTAATTCTCATTGTCACAGCCAGTCACACGTATAGCATCAACTAATGATTTATTCTAGTGAGTTTCTCGGAATTTCCCTGAAAGATAAACACAGAATTTATAATAATTGTAAATAATGACGTGAAATGTAAACCACTTCACTAATCTTAATCGATAATCGAAAACCCTCGGACCAAAAACAAACACAGACTACATGTAAATAAACTTCCATTTACAATACCGCAAGATCATTACTGCAACTTAATTCAGTGAGGAAATCGATAGATGAAAATTCTATGATGAGATGTTCCAAACAGTTCTTGAATACAATCCGGTCTGTTAAATGTTCAGAAACTTCAGAGCCAATTGAAAATTATATGAATCCATGGATAAAACGAGGTTATTCTTGGTAAAATCAGTATAATATTCTTTTACGTAACCCGAAAATTTATCCCTTCTTTCCAACGAATCACGAACTTGTATATAATATTTCTTTACTACTTTGCCACGGATTAACATTAACCAAAGATTCAAATTCATTTTGATTATGATTCAGTTTTTCTTCTCACATCTTAACAGATGGATTCGGCAACCAAGTTGTAATTGTAATTTGCGTACATGACCAACTGATCTTAGGGGTCCAAATGGTGTTTGAATCAAATGTTACCATGCAAAGGAAAGTCATTGGTAAAGTACTAGTGCCAATGCTTTTAAGCACCTGCTAAAATTTTGAGAACACCAGTATGATAGGCCTATTATTTCACATTGTTGACACCTACAGCCTGTTAATGTGATGAAAATATGTGAAAACCTGGCAATGACTGGTATTTACCATTACACATTGCCCAAATGCTTCAACGGAAGTTTCTCTTATGGAAAAAAACTGATACATCTAATTCAGAATTAAATATTTTAGTCACGTGACATGAAATGTTGCGTCAAGCTATAGCTGGCTTCCATACGTTGTGAAACTATTCAACATGGATTTGTGTTGCAGGATTCGATGGCAAATTACAGCTGGGTTGCCTAATCGTTAAAGGTCAAACCCAGATGTATTATAGCATATTGAAGCACCGTCGATGTTCTTCTGGCAGAAAGAATGCATTACGTTGATTTTTCATACATTTGCCCTCTGACAACCAATTTGGAAACAGATTTTTATCCACATCGACAGATTTTTATCAACATCGACCTGTTTCCTATTATTAATTAGTTTGTCCATAACACATCTGTATCTTTTATTTTTTGCGGTGCTATAATAGCACAGAAGTTGTTGATAATATTAGCCTGTCATTTTAACACTACATTAATCAAACTAAGTGACACATTTCCTTGAAATCTCGAGAAAAAATCCTTGGTAATTTCCCGCCAATTACTGAATCAATAAAACCTTGTTATAGAGCCTATATTAATGTCATTAGCCGTCCGTCTAGTCCAGATCACATTTAGGAATAGTACTATAAATGATGGGTATCAGTTGAAGCATAAAATGACATTTGTTAGTCGGATTAATAGTCCAACTGCGACTGTTGACACTTTCTTCATATGATCATGTTATGAATTTCTTTGATTGGTTGGGCTAATGAAGTTTTGAGAGAAATGTTGACACTTCTTCTTATGATTATGTTCAAAACAACATGAATGTTTATCATTGCTTGTGATAATGTAGTTATGATCATGTTCTATTAAAAAAATCATGGATTTGTATTTTAGCAGGGCTAATGGAGTTTTGAGATAAATGTTGACACTTCTTATGATCATGTTCTATTCAAAATATCATGGAAATTTATCTTTGGTTGGGCTAATGAAGCTACGAAAGACATTTTGACACTTCTGCTTATGATCAGATTCTACCTTTTTTAAAACATCATAAACTTTTTCGAGATATGTTGACACTTCTTCTAATGATTATAATCTACCTATATTACAAAAATATGGAGGTTTATGCCTGATAAGGCTAATGCAGTTTCGAGAGAAATATTGACACTTCTCATCATGTTCTATATTTAACCAATATAGAGCATGATGAGGAGTGTCTATTCTTGATTTTGCTAATGAAGTTTTTACACTTCCGTCTTCTTAAAACAATGTGGTTTCCATTATTGATAATAGGGGGTATGTATGGGTTTTTTTTTATTTAAAAGTTCAAGGTCAATGAAGTTCTTATTTTATTGACTTTAAAAGGAAAACAAGAATGATTTTGGAATATTACCAGATGAATCTGTATACCCAGAGATGATGGGAGCCGAGATAGATAAAACGTTTGATCGTTAACGATGGGTTCCAAGAAGGGAGCCACGATGGTCATCTCCCACATGTCCACACTACTGCATGGCAAACAATTTACATTGCAGACTGCATGACATGGTATGTTTTCATTGTCGTCCGACAGATTCATGCTGACGTAACACATCACTGCGATGCGATTTCCTATTACATATAGTAGCTTTAATATCTAGTAACTATGATTCCCGATATTGCTCTTGAGTTGAGCTGTTAGTAAATATGCACGATACCAAGTCAAGTACTGCCTTAAGTACTATACTATATATCAAAGTTGATATTATGTCTTTAAGTCCAGATAGCATCTTTGTAACAATATATCTTGGAACCAATATTGTATGACTTAATCTAAGAATTCTTATTATCTTTCTATAATCGACTAAAGCAACATTTTTTTCACCTCCAGAACCTCAGGCATTCTGTCTGCATTTTAAATGTGAGCGATATTTTTATAAGAAAGTGTTCACGGTTTTGAAGCAAAACACATAACGGTAGTCGATAGATTAAGGGATCTGATGAGGAACGTTTTCAGACCGGTTTGACCAATGCCAACTGAGTTCAGCCCACAAGACGGAAAGCGCGGCGTAGGCTTTTATTTGTCTTCTGAGATAGTTGATATTACTTGATAGTGTACGTACATATCCAAAATTATATCGATGAACTGGAATAAATATTGTTCAATAAAGAAAATCATATTTTGTTTTATGAAACAGTCATGGTTGAGCACCCATGGATGGCAAGAAAAAGATTTGCCCGTAATTATTAATTTGAATGAATAATCGAATATTCCGTCATTCGGAAACAAAGTCGACATGTGATTTTTATTTATTCTTGTGAAACATTTTAATACTTATATCCGATTGAAAACAAGTTCTTTTGTTGTCTTTAGCTTGGCCCATAAATAAATTAGTTTGCCTTTTTCGAAGTCGTTGATATAATATATACATGCTGCTTCATTTATACAACGAGGAGTCACATAGTTGTTTAAAGCCATAAGTCATAGAAGTTAAAGTATCTTCGAGCGGAAACCTGCTTGCAAAAAAATTAACCCCAAGTGTTTATGGTCTTGACTGCTAAGAAGGGGTCGCATAGTTTTGAAGAAATATGACCAATAAAAATGGGCCAATCATAAGAGGTCAATAGCTTTAAAACTTGATCTTTTCTAGAGCCTAGGTCTTACATTAAAAACAAAATAGTCGTCAGCCGAACCTTATTCAATCATGTCCTGGGTAGGAAAGAAGAAAATCACCCTCTTTGCTGAAAAGCAAATATCACAATTCTTATTCAATATATATTAGGTTGTTTTTTAACTGAATAAAATGAAAGCGATAATTTGAAAGTCTTTTGGTTTTATTAGCACTTGATTCTTCAAAATTGTGTGGCAAAAACGCCCTATCAGTCTTCTCTCATCTGGTAACAAGTCCATAAAAACATTAAAGGATGGTCAGCGGTTTACAGAATTTAGCGATGTAACTGTTGCTACCTTATTATTGATATTGATAGCTATGAGATACAATCAGAACAGAACAGAAGTTATCATATGGTAGAAATGTCAAATTCTGACAGTAAAAGAATGTTGACCAGCCAAATGATTTACATCAACTTTTAGAATCTCTTAAGCCAGTGTCGGACGTCATCGCAAACAGCTGATAATGGATAAGTGTTAAAATGCAGAAACGTATTAGTCAATCAACAAAGATGTTGGGACTTGCATCAATTAGCAAATTTAACTTGCTGATGCTTGATGACCACGTATGTCAAGTTCGTTTTGCCTCTTTATCTTTACTCTTTTTTTTATCGCGTTGCAAAGACGCTATTTCTATTACCTACCTGAAATTTAAACATAGCAGTATTTCCAACATCCAAGATACCAGTTTTGTCCCATTACATTTTTACAAGGGTATCATCTGTGCATTATAGATTAAAACTGATAATGTGTTATAACAATTGTGTTCTGTTTTTTGGATCGTAATGTATCGACCTGTAACAGTGCTTATTTACCGACTTTATTAAATGATTAATTTTGAGTGGTTCATAACCACTGACTGCGCTGACAATATAAGAATTAAATGTGCTACATACCAAATTAATCCTAGTGACAGTGAAAGTGACAATTAAGGTATACTACTGAGTGTGCTTTGTAGAAAAATGGATTTAACCCGATAATCACAATGTAAATTGTTGTGTCCAATAAATGGAGCTGTATATACCATTATTAAAGTTGTCTTTTACAATCTCAAAAAATTCAAATTTTCAGAAGCCCAAAAATTTGTTTGTTCTTCTTTCAAAGAATTGTAAAGTCTTGAGTGGTTTTATTAAAAGTATCTTTAGATAAAACACTTGATTTCTTCCTCTGAATTCAATGTACGGAAAAAAACCGACATGCATCTATCATAATACACTATCTATCCATTGGGATCATTCAAGATGGAAATAAAGCCAAACCTTCAAGTTTACGAAAGGACTTGCCCACAGTGCTGCAAAGATGACATGTTCAGAGAAAAAGATTATAATACCGACTTGTTGTCCATAATTAGGCATTTATGGCATGAGACATGATATGGTTTTATCAAATTAAATTAAGCCGTGCATAACTTATTTTGTAACCTGTATTTTATCAAACACCATTCATTATCAAAACTTGCTTTAGTTAGAACCTGGTTATTTCCTATTATTAATAATAACCTGATTTATTTAGCTTAATTTAATTATACCTGCGTATTAATAGCGGTACTGTGGTTTAACTCTTTTATCAATAATGAAATAAAAAAGACACAGGTTTACTTTATCTTGTTATTTTAGAGTTTTTTCTTTGAAATGGCAGGTTAATGACGTCAACTGAATAATTAAGCAAAGACAACGATTTGTTCCAATTCAAAATTGTTCTTTTCTCAGCATGCAGGACATTATGTTCTACACTATCTGGCGTTTATAATGAACAGATATTTTATCAATAATTTACAACCAATTTTATATATTCATTTTAGCAGTAGCCTAATAAAAAGTGCAGGGAATAACTGAAGTGGTCGGGTAGTTTGTATCTAACTAGAGCTGACAAAAACTATAAAGACCTCTAACCAAATCTCAATACTGAAAAACACTACTGTTATACAATATTTTCGTTATTGGGATAACACTTTCTTGGTATAGCACAGATTCTCGTGTTGAAAGTTGGCTGAGACCCAAACGGGTTCCGAACCAGTGATCTCAGAGTCAGTCACCTAATCGCCAGTTATACATGTCAACCGTCTAGACTACTCGGCCAACGGACCATCCACCATAATGGAAGGCCGCGAACCGGTAGAATTTACTGCGAACATGCATTACCGATTAGGTGCCTGACTCTGAGATCGCTGGTTCGGAACCCCTTCGGGTCTCAGCCAACTTTCAGCACGAGAATCTGTGCTATACCAAGAAAGTTTTATCCCAATAACGAAAATATTGTTGCAACACCACTTTCTAAATGACAATAATTCATCTCATGTAATCAGCCTTGGGAGCTGTGTCGTTACCGATTATCAGAGGGGTAATGCACGTTATCCCAATAAAGAGTATATTGTTGCAACACCACTTTCTAAATGACAATAAATCATCACTACTGTTATAGTTTAATTTTGTTCTATTTGTCTAGATATATTGGAGCTTATCTATCATAACGATAGGCTTGATGAGATGCTTTGAATCGTCATTTACCTTAAGCCCACCTACAGAAAGCCAATCCAGGAAGCCCATCTTCACAAAGCCCATTTTTTTCTTGGTAGAAAATACAAAGGAGTTTAAATGAATATCTGTAATCCGTGATTGAATGTCTAGATTGTTACGTATATTACAAAGAAACGATCATTATAAAAAAAAATATGACAAGCATGTCGAGACTTGGTGAGTTGTAAAATTTCAATTCCCACAGTGTGGTTTATTAGTTTTATAAATTCGATATGACAGAAAGATATTATGAAGAGAAAATGGTCTCAACTTTTATCGATTGTTGACGATGAGAACTGTCAAATTTGTTTTTCATCAACTTTCTTAACTTTGATTTTCTTTCGAATACAAAGTAAAAAACTATAATAGCACATCATAATTCTGGTAGGTCGTAAAATAGAAAACAGTGTACATAGAAAACACATAATATTACTTGATGCATCATATTGCAATTACATTCCAATATGCTATTACAAAAGAAATATGTTTTTATGCTGTAGGCTTTAAAACTAGATATTGCGTGAAAATAAAGATCCTTTTGGTGTTTTCTGCAATTATTCCTTTTCTAAAATCGTAAAATTGTACCAGTTGATATTATAATCACAATCAAACTAAAATTATATACGTAAAAGCTCTTTTCCAGGAGTGGTTTGCAAAAAAACTTTACCATAAGTATAGTGTTTATCGATCACATTAAGCAATTATAAACTTTCAAAATTATACATTGATTTATATTCAGAAGTACCGTTCGAAGTGTTTCTCTTTCAGCTTACGCATTTTTTTGACAAAAAATGTATCCAATTTATGCTATTGCATACGAACCAGATATGCTAATTTCTAACAGTATGGGGAACCTTATTAAATGATTTAATTTAATATTTAGAAGACTACAAAATTAAAACATTAAAGATCATACTTTTTAACGACGCCTTATTCAAAGTAAATAATGCGTGAAGTTTTATTTAGAAACTTAATATCAAGAGCGGATTTTTTTTGGTTTTGAAGCTAATTAGGTTCAAATGGTGAGAAAACAAGCAACTTGAGTATTTGGCCTCGAATTACTAAAAAATTGTATTTTGCATTCTTTAAAGAATTGAAGGCATCCTGTCATTCTGTAGTTATAACTTATAAGGTATGTGTCTGGACATAGAAGACAAATTTTTTACCGATATGTAGGTGCGACATATCAAATTAACAAATTTACCTTGTGTTATACGAATATTAATATAGTGGATTCAGGTCGATATACACTAAATTCGAGGTTGGTATAACTTGCAACAAGTTTTGTATGTTCAAAGAATCAAATTTCAAGAGAAAAAGAATCCTTGGTTGTCATGTAGGTGTAATCAGGTGATCATATTGGGTTAAAAATCCGTCCCTGACGATGATGACAGTGTAAATTGTTGAAATGTGAATGCCCAGTTACAGTGAAATTACTCGTAACTTTTCAGAACAATTCATATATTATACGATAAAAATCTGTTACATATTTTTGAGTAACAATCTTTGCTTTTTGAACTCGACATGCATTCATTAAGTTCTCATTTGTTTATCGAACCGCTATTCTTAATGAAGTTTTTGCTACATCCATCCTGTTAATTGGGAGAATCAAACCCCCACCTCCTTCAAATCAGAAAAGGCTCCCGAGTTGGACGTTTTGAATACGTATACAAAACTTTAATACGGCTATTTTATGGTCTTCAAAGAGTCCCACAATTAAATACATTTTGAAGTGAAAAGAATTTACAAGATTTGTCTCACCCTGAACTTCACATGACTTTCTTGTCATTATACATCAAGTACAAGTTAATGAGTTGTTTTTTCAATTTTTTTAAAAAAGATTTCGTTTATTAAATTTCTCACTCTTTGAAGTCGGAATTTTGAAATTTAGATGATCAATGTGTTGCAAATTGGAAGGTAAATATTATGTATATCACAGGTAAAAAAAAAAGACAAATGACATAGTTAGTAAGGCAGAACATATTTAATACGTTACCTGTTTCGCATGAGCCCAATCTATTATCCAGAGTGTTAACTAGAAAACTTTTCTCACAGTTCAAAAAATATACCGCACACACTTCAAGAAAAGAGGTATCAGACTTCTCACTGGCACACACTACTCGCTCCAGTATCTACAAGTTTTAAAAAAAATCGATGTAGCGAGTATGTGTATCACGTGATGATAATACGGCTGTAATGTGAGTGATGAATGAAAGAAGCTCTAATTATAGATGGACGGACTACTTTTCACCCGAGTCAATTGAGTAGATAAACGAAACCATTTAATAGATCGATTACCTATACTGTTCTTTTATGTCGCATTTACCATACTGTCTTCTTGAAGATCTTCCATGGATTATCGTCACCCATCATAAAACTTAACATTAGTTGTCCTAAAAAATCTCAATGCAGCCTTCATCTTTGGCATAAAAAGCAGTTTATGCTCATCAAGAAAGTATCAGACCAACAACGTCTGAAAAAATACTTTAAGACTTTTTCACCAATTGAAAATGGAATAAGAGAAAAACATTATTATGCTGCATTGAAGTCGATGATTTTCTTCTATGTTATGACACCTATAGGCTACAAAAAACAAAGAGGACTTTGATTCTAAGCCCTATACATCATTCTCTCAATGCATAGTTTGTTCCCGTTTTCTTTGACTATCATGTATATTTTCATTTCATTCATTTTGTTTTTTGAGATCATTTTGGAAATTAAGCAGTGTCCTTTAATTATTTTGCTTCTCAGATAACTGTGGGCTTTCACTAATTGATTGCTTGAATGTCACTTGGGAAATTTGATCATAGCTGTTAAACGAGTACATATATTGGAAATGAATTGAAACGAATGTGAAAATGTTCAACTGCTCCACCGGTTCGGTATAAAGACACATTCTGTTAATTTTAAGCGTTTGGTATAAACTTGCCACATAAAATTCTCAAGAAGTTAACAGTTCGTGATCTTTACTTCGCCACTTCACGGCAATTTAGCAGTCAATGTGAAAAATATTAAAACGTTAAGTGTTTTTCTGTCAATCTGGCAGCTTATTGGTCTCTTCTCGTCAAAATTGTTTTTATTGAATCGAGCTTAAGAACGGGAATCAAAAACACCGCAAATAAAATCTTAAAACATCAGGAATTACTTCAAAACCATGTTCTACGAAGTGTATTCAATATGAACATCAATCAAAAATAATGATTTGCTAAAAAGAAGGAAGTAAAACGAAATTCAATCAATAAAATGTTGAAATGATTTTAAGAGTCAGTCTGTTTTGGGGAGTGTTTCTTGTGGTCAAATTTGTGAAAAACTTATATTACATTCAAGAAAAATCTATCCCTTTACGTATCTTTAAGGTTTAACTTTAAACAAATCCTGTTGTTCGTATCAACGCCAAAACTATTTATAAAGTTTACGTATACCTTTTAGATTCGTTATTCATTTGGTAGTTCTAATAAGTTACTGTACGGAGAAATATGTCTCATATGTCAGCATATTCTTAACATTAACTAAATAATTTGGACCAAACACCAAACCATTTTAACTAGCTCATTTAAAACAAATTCAGTTTGATCTAGTGCATATATAGAATCATATAATAAGAACTCGTTTCAGGTTTACTTTACGATGTTTTACGATGAAACTGCCTACGTGTATTTAAGAATCTGAATTCTCGTTTACAAAAAATAAAAAAAAATAGTTTTAACGCATAAAATATTTAGAAAACTTATTCTATGTTTGACACAAAGGCTAAAGTTTCCTTCAAACACTTTATAAGAATAATGCTATAAAAACGATTTAAAAAATACTCGCCAAAGCAAAGGCCGTGCACATTGACCCATACATAAGGGATAATTAGTAACATTTTCTTATTAACGCAAGGAAATTTCTCACATATAGTTACTTCAATTTCTAACCACATTTGAACAGAATGGATGGAATGATGCGACTAAATTGATGTAGTTTTGTGACACAGAGGCCGACAGTTCTTCTTTAACTGAACCGAACCACCAGAATCAGAACTTGTTAAGTTGGCTATTTTTAATGATTTTGTAAATCTTTCATAGAATAGACGAGTCCAATTATATTTAAAATGTTAGTGGTGACTTGGTAAAACAAGTTTCCGGCTGAACCAATTTTAAAAGCATTAAGTGGCTCATTATCTTGTTTTTCTAAAACCGTAAGACCGATTCAGAATTAGACGCATCCTTTCCAAATAGAATCTAGTTTAATTTCTTACTGATTCTAATTTATGATCTGGTTTTAGAGATTACTCATATTATTACATAAGCATGATAAGCAGTTTACAATATCAGACAGACGTCTAATGTGGTATCAGCCATTGCGTGAACAAGATTCTAAGAGATTTGCAAGGACCATGACGGTACATATTGGTCTTAAACAGTCGACCAAATAGCGTAAAGCTATTGCGTTACAGTATTGAAAATGTCTGCTCTCCGATAAAATGCGTTTCTTTGGAAAATATATATTGAAATCAAAGTCCATAATAGAGTATTTAATGCTCAAAGACTAATGGTCAAGGCAAAATAAGGCACGTTACCAGCATGCCATTGCTATAGTAGTTGAGAAGACCATGAATCCAAGAAACGGAAGCGGGATGTAAATCATATGAAGAAAAATAAATAGTCAAAGTACTCAAACCGATAATAGTAATGAGGTAAATGTGAATTTTCTCCAATATCTATATTGGATATCAGTTCCCAAATTAATCTGATATTTATCTGAGACAAGATATATATATATATACCGCATAACTTAATCGGATTAAAATTCCTCTCAAGATATAATTACTAACTGTTGTGGTAACATTTGAAAATATTTAAACGGAAATTTCACTATTTAAAGGGTATATTGTTTAGACAGAAAAAATTACTTTGAATTCATTGTATAATCTATAAACAAAATTTTGGGTAAAAATGATCCAAATGTATGCCGGTTTCTGACTGTTATAAACGTGGACTTAGACAGAAGACAGAATGTAGCACAATTTTTCCCTTCTCATTATTTTACCTCCTTCTCGCAATTATCCACTATCATCTATGGTCATTCTAAATATGTCAGCGAACAGTAGTCTATGAAAACCAATATACTTAATCATTACCAATTAAGCCTCCCCTTTAATGAATAGCAGAATTGATATTGGATATTATAACATCAAAAGGTTTATTGTTTAGGTAATTTGACAAATAACACAAATTTTGTCGATAAAGCTTTTTAAAGGAAAAGTATATTTGGATTTGATTAAAAGGTATTTCGTCATCCAATCCCCTCGGTCGATTTCCGTTCACAAAAAAGCAATATGCAGGAGAAATTACCCTTATGAGTACCCTTGTGAGATCAATTCAGCACGTGCATATCCGGTCGATGCCGTGGTTTCGAATCAAAATGAGACGTTGATCTCGTTGTAAATGTCCAAAAGACTGCTTAGAAATAGTTGATCGTGATTTGTCGAAAGAATTGAGATTCTGTCCTTACGGTTATATTCAAATCGAAAAGATGATGTCCAGGCTAATTATCCCTCGATGCATTAGATGCATAAAAGTAACACTATATGCCTATTTCTTACCTGCTTTGGCCAATTTTCAAGTTACACCTACCTCAGTTGTTATTGTTATTTTAATCAAAACAATATTGTTTGTTATGCAGCCTGACCTTTATGCCAGAACCTCGCCTGGAACTAAAATATATCATCCTCTGTCTTGGGAGAATATACAATCTTTTTCGTCTCGTGCAATTCATTAAACCTTTTCAGCTCGCAGGAATTATTTTCCTAAGGAAAAACTTTTAATGGTCTTAAGATTAAATAGTTTTTTATTATTCCCACTTCAATATTGAAGCCGAGATAAGAGTGATTGAATCTTTTCTAAACATTAACCAACAAAAGACGCAAATTCCGTTCATAACATTCATTAAGATCAAGAGTTTCTCGGTGGCAAGAATGGCATTAGATAATTATTGAAGGCCATAAGAATTCAAGACATCTTGATGCTTCACTTTATCATTAAAATGAAACGATGTTATATTGTTTAAGACATCAGTTATTCTAGATTCAATTTTTTATCAACTTTTATTGCATTAGGTCAAACGAAGTTACTCGAAAGATCTGAGAAATAACGAATTCTGTCACAATGCTGTCTTTTCTGAATTCCTGGTAAGCTCTTTACCATAAGAACTAAGCTATTTCTGCATAATGTGATTAGTGGGGCTCACTTGTCTTCAAGGAAGGAACTACATGCATATGAACAAAGCATGGTTCTGCGATGGAAATTAAACAGAATCCGCTTTGAAAAAAATAACCTTATAGATTAATTCTGAGTCATTTACTCTATACAAAATAAAACATATCTCAAGTCCTAATTATTGATGTTCAAATTCCGATAAAACTCGAAATCAACAAGAAACTGTTTTTTTCTAAAGTGTGATATTGAAGCACCAGACGAATACATAGTTTAGAATTGATTTTAACATATAATCTTTCTTGCCTGAACGTTATACTTATCAGAATCTAAATTCTTGTTCGCCTACATTTCAAAACGAATTGACGAGAGTATTTAAGTCTGAAAAATTCTCTGTAAGAGATTTGCGGTTCTATATTGGGGCTTGCCATGAACCAAGCCTCATTTTCTAATGAGATGTTCCTTTGAACATGTCTCATTTTGAGTTATGTAGGTTACGTGTGTTACGTTTAGATTCAGTTATTTCTCCTGTATTTTGTCAATATTATACCGTGTTCACCTCAACCTAGAGCTACTATCAATCCCCAAACAAATGTGTTTATATTATATACAACGTATTGTGACTGAAACGTCTATTCTCATTCCGATTTCTTGATTATAACATGGAATCTGGTCTGAATGTCTCAATTTATTCCGCTTGTAATTCTTTCTGATAACGTATCATTTATCAATAAAAGAAAGTGCTGGATACAATTAGACTCAGCATCATTTGAGGCGTGATGAGAACCAGTTAATCATACCAATATAAGACGCCCACTAAGTCATAGACCCTTACAGCAACAAATTTCCTGACTGTCATGATTATGCTACGAACCTTGATACTGTGAGGCAAAATATATTCGTGAGGCAAAATATATTCGTTTTGGTATGATCTCCGTATACTTTCACTCGCTGTCTTTTGGAGTTTGTGCTTGGACGCAAGGCTAATCAATATTCAATAGAATCGTGCATAATACAACTAAGGAGATTTCTGTCGAAACCATTCTACAAAGATTGCTTGCCAGTCAAGGTAATATACGCCCACTGACTGGCAGCATTAACTTTGAATAATAAATTGGGAAATTACACCAAAAATCATTCATTGAAAATTGTTATAAATACTAATGCCCACACCAGGTTTCATCAAAGTCCATTGAAAACTACACCCACAATACCATTTTGACGCGATCTTACTAAGTCAAGGGCAATAACTAAAATAAACATGGAAAATTATCAAATTTAAACTAGACCACCGTCTTATCTATTCCAATACTCATACCAAGTTTCAGAAAAATTTATTAAAAAGTTCTTCGAAAAAATAATCAATTTCGAACTTGATTTTTTCATAATCTTTAATAGTGTCAACAACAAATGTTGACGGACGACAGACCGACGGACAGGGGCGAAGACAATATACGTCCACATATTCATGCGGGCGTACAAAAATACTTCTCGTTATTCTTCAGCTTACCCTAAAGCATATTGGGTTTAGTCCAGACTGGCGTGTAACGTTATCTTGCCTTAAAGCATGATTCTGTTAATCCCTATTTGCTGACCTACTATATATTTTATTCGCGTCTTACTGATTGTGTAAATGCACGTCATTTGAAAAGTAAAATTTGAAAGTAAATTATTGTTTAATGAGGGAAACTTGGCAGGGCAGTAGGACACGCCTACCCATTCACTACCCATTCACTACCCAAGAGTTTCCTTTCATTTGAACGGCCATGTCCCTTAAATTAGCATCACTGACAAAGGTAACAGGGTTGAAATCCATACGCCATAAAACCCTGTATCCTCAGAACAATGTGACTTGCTTAGCCGCTGCAATCAAATATTGCTTCATATTCAGCACATTACAATATATTGTTAATAAGATTCTCATTTATCATTATGGGATCGATGCAATTTCGTTTAACCAATTGCTCAACGTTTTTATTGTCAGACTGCAATAAAATCAAAGATTAGTAACTATCGGAATTCGAAAACAAACTTAAGGAGCAAGCACCTTTGAAGGTTTCTTTCAGTTCTCGTGAAAATGATCATGTTAGAAAAGATATTATTCCCAAGAAAATGAAGCAATGTCTAGAAACTTATGTGACCAATCCATCTAACTTCACCACTGATCACAATTCTGTTATAGAGCTGCGTGTTTGACCTCGTTCAACATCCTGGACTATATATTCATGATTTATCTGCAGAGGAAAAGTAGAGAAATACAGAAAAATGCAAAGAAAAAAATGTATATTCGTGGTATTTAGTTCCGAGAAATTAAATTTTAAGATCACTGATAATTGCCCTGCCTGTAACGATTAATGCTGTTGTATCTAATTGAAGGGTACATGGCAGTGATGATTAGCCGAATCTTTTGCAATAAAGCAAGACGTAAAAGTTTTATGTTTTAAAGGGAGATTATGCACAAAAAATCCTACAATTATATTAAAGGGGAATTTTCTCCTTTCAAAGGCATATTAAAATTTTATGATTTATATTATAATCTTGTTCCGTGGAGTTACTGGGCGATTGTAGTAAAATAGTAATAATAGATTGAATATTTTATTCCAATTTTTATAAATATTTTCATGTTCATGGGGCAACAAAATATTGCTACACATTTCAACGCATTTCAATATTTTTCTAATGACATTCTCATTTGTCATTATTGGATCGATGCAATCTTTTCATTGTCAGAATGCAATAATATTAACTAAGATTAGCAACCGTAGAGATTTAAATAAAACTGATGGAAAATGCCCACGGGTATCATTTTATGGTTTTGTTAAATACACGATAATGAATTGAGGGTTTCAATGATTTATGATGAATTGATCTCAGAAAAATTCAAATTTTAAAATTTAGAAATCAATTCTTCAATACATTGGACAAGTTCCTTGAGGGAGTTGGGTCTTCATATATTACTTTGTCAGTCAAACGTAACAATATCGTACAGAGCTTATGTATTTAATACGAACATTTATGTCTAAACGTTCAGAGAGTTAGTTTTCTAGCAAGATTCGTCACTGCAGGGAAAACTTCATAGTACTAGAATAATACCTATTTTCGCAAATATATATATATATATATATATATAAATGTGCTCACAAATCAGTGCTTAAAAATGTGATGTTTCGTGGTAGTTTTCCTAATGAGGAATGGCAGCCTTTTCTCGGATATTCAAAGTTCTGAACGAAGGTTTATGCATTTGGCATCAGTTCCGAGCGTGTGGAACTTCTAAGCAGTTGTCGCGATGAGCATTTATCCTATTCTGACAGTATATTAATTCAAATGTAAGTTTATGCGCATTCCAGATATTGATCAAATTTGTGTCCTTCACATTGCACGTCGGGAATAGGTCAGTGTACCAGAAATGAAACAGTTGACCTATTTTACGGACATAAAGACACAACCATTAAAACAAAAGGTTGCTTGTTAACTACCACTTTTAATGATATTTATAACAGATTCATTTTCCCTAAGATTACAAAAACTCTACTTTATTATTTTACGGACAATAACTGTTGTCTAGAATGGTTGGTAGAAGTTTATGGCTAAAAGACTAATTGATCTAATGGCTTACCACAGATATTATAACCTTTTCTGTCTTCTCCAATTGTACTGTTAAAATTAGACAATATGGTTGTGATCCTCTTCCACGACGTCCAACAATGACTTTATTCACTATATTTGGAATATTGGACTGTGACATTGTGCCACAAAAGGCTTTCAATAATGTCTCTTGTCAATTATCTTCTCTAACTCTAGGCAGACACATATACCAACTTTTTCCTAAAATGGGTGTTCTGGAAGAAAGGAATATACACTACCTTGTTAGCGCAAGCCACCACAATACTTATTTTATTTCAGTGAAGCTGATTAAAAAAATAAAAGGCTTTCTAAATGGCTTCAGGAGCATCATATATTACAACAATTTTGTTCAATCTATCCTTGGTGATCGACGACAGAACACATTATCATTGCTCTCTAGGCCAAAACTCCTTCCAACAGTTGAATAACTAGACACTTTTGTTACTTTACTGTCTCAAGTCGCTATGTTCAATACATATCAGGTTAAACCCTTGAAGAAATTGCAGAACAATGACAGATCGTATACGCCCGCGTTATACTGCCAGTGAGTAGAGATAGTATAACGCAAGGCTTCGTTACAATAATCCACTTAAGAAATATGAAAACATGGTTTCATTCATATTTCTAATCAACCTGAACCTTTCACTCCAGTCAGAGTAGACACCGAGGGAAGTTAAATGAGTACAGATGAAAGATGATCAGGTTTAAATAATGTATAAACAAACTAATGTTATTAAAGACAGTAAATCTCACAAAGTTAACTCACTAATTCAATAATCAAATCTAGGGAATTAAGAAAAGCGTGTCTGGAATTCGAGTTAGTGATGTTTTAGAAAATATTGACATATTCTTGGCTGGTTAGTCAAAGATTTGTTAAGCGACCGTGACAGCATTTAAATTGTTTTCCTCTAGCACCGTCGTTCGATTTTGACTTGATTGAATTATAATCCTCTTTTTCTTGTCATTTTCTCATCATTTTGTTGAAACTACGGGTCTGTCTGGAGCGTGGATAATTAATTACATAGATCCATCTTAGGAAAATTACATTGCAGTGTTCAGAACAAAACCATGATTTTTTAACTTTACTGGCCTAGTGAAATACAGGATAAATTGATGACCATGGCGTAATTTTGGTTTGTTGTTTGATTATTAGACACACTTACATACATTACTCGTATAACAATCTATTTGCCGCATCTCCAACTCATCAAAATAAAAAAAAATCCATCATAAGAGTAATCGACGCACTTAACCTGTATCTTATATAAAATATATAACTAGTGGTGATAAAGAGAACCTTCAACCAACACATTGTGCATAGAACAAAAAAAAAAGGAAAAGAAATTCAAACATTGAACAGACATTTTAGCACAATATATCTTTAATATTCCATTTTCTACATGTCAATACACTGTAATTCCAATTTCACTGATTCATCATTAAATAGGGTACTTGTAATGCATCAATTATTGATGCTTTTAGATTCATTAATGTCCTTCTGAAAACATATTGATGTCTCCCGTAACATCTCTAGATTTTAAAAAAATATCATCTGAAAATAATGATCAATGATATTATCACCATGCATGTTTTATCCTTTAAATATAAGGTCAATATTAGTAAGCGTCGGATCTCCTTTCTCGGGGGACAAAAAACACTGTCCTCTAAATATTTTCAGAAAATGATAAGAATATTTTACCTGCAATCTGAATGCACTGTTACTCCTGTCTACATTCAGAATCATTTCAAGCAATTACAAACATGGCAATAATTCAATTACAAGTATTTGATGATGTCACTGATCGCAAAGACCCTATGTGACACAAGCATATTATTAGTGACTAAGTTTATTAGAATTACAGTAGCCACATGTGTCCTATTGAAAATTGCAATGGAGAAATGATGCTTTCATTAGCCCATAAGGTATATAAGAGTGGAACGTAAAACTCCATTCATTTCAACCTAGAGATTTATTCATTTGAGAGACAGCAAAGGGTTTATTCAGTTAAAAGGAAAATTATTTCTATAGATGAATTGTTAGATATCTCTATACTTTAAATATTTTTCAAGCTCAACAAATTCTTCACAACTGCAATTCCCCAGAAAAAACAATTAATTAGATTTCTTTTCTAGCTTCTTCAAAATCAGAGATCAAACAGACTTGGTTGAAGTTTGAATAAGAGCCGTATTAAGTAAAAGGTCGTGTTTTTTGTTCTTGGCATGCATTAACGGAACTCGAGCGACATTGAAATTCGAAGCAATATAAGAACATCATCTGTCTAATAAAACACTGCTTCTGAAACAAATAATTGGCCGGCAATCTCATCTTCTGATCACTCTAGATTCACAAATACACCCTCAACAACAGAGTAATCAATAACCTTGCCCTGATTCAAAACGTAATTTGTCCATTTACAGACGAAAATTGCAAAATCAAGGATAAAACGTAAACATTGGTCAAATATCATTAGAACACAAGGTCAACATTAATCAACTAGAAAGTGGTCACTTTATTGTCCTCTACCAACTCAATTGTCCATGAACTATTAGTAGGAAATCAAACTGAGAAATTAGATGACTTCTGATAACCAAAAGTAGAGAGAAGCAAATGATGAAGAAATGATATTAATACATTGTAGTCTTGTGTTCTTCACAGAATTCTCGGGCTTATGACTTTCAATTTTAGTTGATTAAAGTTGAGGAATCAGTTCACACATGACATTAATGAAAAAAATCACTTTTAAGATATATTATATATGGAAACCGTCGAAAAGGGGTGTGGGGGGTATCGGATCGTCTAAAGCCTACATACTATTACTATCAAACCAACAACGAATCAAAAAATCACCCCCAAACACTTCACCCTTCAACCTCCCCCCTCCAAAAAAACTAGAAAACTGGTGGCATCTGAGAAAACCTGATCAAGCACTAGATAGCTCACTGGAAATTCGTCGAACAATGGTGGTTGTATATCCTGCTCTCCCGCTTCAACAAAAGACAAGGAAAAATCTTCAGATACTTAATCTTGAATTTGATTGACGGTGAAGTTCCTAAACAGTTTAAAAATATATTGCAACTGTTCTTGCAGGAAATTGTTGATCCGGTAACACACAATCCGTGGGCCTATCATTAATTAGTTTTCATTGTCGCCTACAACGAAACTTGGTTCTTGGGGCTATTTGAAAGGGGGTCAAATTGTCAGAGGAACATAAATACCGATAATTTAAATCTATTTATCTCAATAAGGTTAACTTAAGTTGGACAGTTTGTATAACAAATAGTCTCTCCTGCACTTTACGTCTAGATTCAATTAGGAAAGTATTATTACCATTTAAGGAATTCTTTCCTTGTATCAATGTACTATCCTTCTACTACCAAGAAAATGTGTATGGTCTGTGAGTGACCAGTGCAGTGGCATTTACGTACTCAGTTTTTACAAGTGGTAGAGATCTTTTTTTTTTATATCAATATTTATTTCTTATTTACAGTGTAATATACAAACAATGATAAGGGGATCTGGAAACAAGCATGATGCTTATATAAATCCATTTCCCAAATATATGCAATTAATAGTGACATATAAGAATAGACAGTATAGACAAATAGAAAGAAACACATATACATTTACAAGTGGTAATATTGCTATACAAGGTACAGTCACAGATAATATAGATATCTACATTATGTACAAAAAGGATAGACAGACAGATAGATAGATGTGAAAAATAGATAGATGGTCCAGGTTTGACCTCACTTAAGTGAGATCTTAAGTAATATGCAAAAAATAACACTGGCTTTGAATGATTTAGTATACGACTTTAGGCTTTTTCGATATCAGGCGGTATTACTAAGTAATACACAAACCTATATGCTACGGGAAACTATTCCTGAACAAGCATCTTACATATTCAGCAAACGCGCTCTAGATAAACTTTATCAATAACAAATGTATGCACGCTTTTGCTCCTGATTCAGCAAAGGTATTCTCCTTACACATCACAGAGTAATTTGACTTGACTAATTTGAACGAGCGGCTCTCCTACTTTTCAAATATTTTCTACATTGACACAATTACAGGAAAGTACACCTTGAATGTAGACCGAAGAAGACCTGCAATCTAAATTAGTTACTTGTCGATGATAGACTTAACTTCCAATAAAAGAAGTTTCAAATAATGGCGTCGACATCTTCACTAGCCTTTCAAAATTTACATTTATTTTGACCAAGTCTTGTTTGAACGATCAACTTAAGCCATTGAATTGGTAGTTTCCAAGAGGGTATATATTCAATACAATATTCGCCAATGGACTGTTTGTATATAAGGATAGTTAGTGTAACTCATCACTGCCTGTTGAAATTACTGTATTCAATGGGTATCGTTTTTCAGCTTACACTAATCACGAGAGGAAGACACATTAACAAAACCACAATCTTCAAGAATAGCCAACACAAGAATCAATCAAAATTATGTTTACTAGTTCTCAGTCTACATTGCATTTGAGCACCACTTCTTCACAATTCTTCAGGTGTGTGCTTAAAATTAATTAAAATTAGTCTTTGCTAGATTTGAAAACCAGCTCTGGCTTTTCATGGGAAATCCGCTGGCCCTTTTTTGTTGTTGAAAAGCTGCGTTAATGATAGTGTGCTAAAAAAAAGAGATTTTGATGGTGGGGTGGTTTGACTTCTCTAAAGTGTATGATGAAACAGAAATTAGTATTGGAATGGCAGACACATGAACTCAACCGACATAAAATAAAATAATGTATGCAGTTGACTACTTTCTGGAACTTCAAGATAAATATAAAAAAATAAATCTTTCCTGTTTCATTTGATTTACGTCTGATTTATGGTAAATTTAATTTGATTGAATGCATTTGAAAATTATATTGAATTCTTTCACATATTCCCGAGCGGAATAAAAATTAGAGGCAAAGTTCGCGTCAAATCTTTCGTCGAGATCGATATTAATTTTTCCCATAATTATGAAGCTACCATGCCTGAAACTGCACGAAGTAAATTCTTCGAAATCATCAAACAATTTTATTTACACCTTTTTTTGTGATGTGAAAAGTCGGTAAAAGCACTTTTTATACGCCCACATGGAAATGTGGACGTATATTGCCGTCGCCCCTGTCCGTCCGTCGGTCCGTCCACATTTGTTGTATCCACGATAGAAGCTACAAAAAATGGAAATTATCGCATGAATGGTTTTTGAGTTATTGCTCTTGACTTAGTAAAAACGCGACAAATTTGGTTTGTATCCACAATATAGGCTTCAGTTTTTATCCGATATTAATGAAACTTGGTATACATGTATATATTGATGATATCTCAGTCAAGTTCGAAAATGGAAATTATCGCATGAACGTTTTTTGAGTTATTGCCCTTGACTTAGTAAAAATGCGTCAAATTTGGGATGTATCCACAATAGAGGCTACAGTTTTTAACCGATCTTAATGAAACTTGGTATACATGTATAGATTGATGATATCTCGGTCAAGTTCGAAAATAGAAATAATCGCATGAGCGTTTTTTGAGTTATCGCCCTTGACTTAGTAAAAACACGTCAAATTTGGGTTGTATCCACAATAGAGGCTACAGTTTTTATCCGATCTTAATGAAACTTGGTATACATGTACATATTAAGGATATCTCGGTCAAGTTCGAAAATGGAAATTATCGCATGAACGGTTTTTGAGTTTTTGCCCTTTACTTAGAAAAATCTTGTCAAAATTTTAGTTTCGATGCAATAAATCCTCCAATTTTCAGAGGATGTTGATGAAACTTGGTGTGAGCATTGGAATTGATTAGGCCTCAGTCAAGTTTGAATTTGACAGTTTTTCAATGAATTGTTTTAAGTTATTGCCCTTGACTTAGTAAAATTGCGTCAAAATTCTATTGTGGTTGCAATAAGAAGCTTTAATTTTCAAAGGATTTTGATGGAACTTGGTGTAAGCATCAGAATTGATAAGACATTAGTCAAGTTTGAATTTCTGACTTTTTTTAACGAATGGTTTTTGGGTTATTGACCTTGACTTAGTAAAATTGCGTCAAAAATATTTGTGGGTGCAAAATAAGCTACAATTTTTTAATAGATTTGATGAAACTTGGTATGAGTATTGAAATAGATAAGATGGTGGTCAAGTTCTAATTTGACAATTTTCCATGAACAGTTTTTGAGTTTTTGCCCTTAACTTCAATATTAATTCAGTGAATGTTTTTTAAGTTATTGCTCTATTTATTTTTCACATTTAAATTCAGTCGTTGAGCTTTCCGCATCTAATATGTGTAAAAAGATAAGGCCTTAATATAAAAACATAACCAATATAAAGTCCGTTATGTATTATTTTGTTTAAATATGGTTAAGGAATAAACATTGTCCGCTTTAGGAGTACACTAAAGCGCATAAGGAAGAGTTGGCGCAGAGTGGCATTACGCCTTTTTTTTAAAAATAGATTTCTATTAAATTTTCATGGGGAAAATATAAAAAAATTATGCCTTTAATTTCATGGAATAGTGTACAGACGTTGTATGACTATATATAGTATTGTAAAGTAAAATTGGCTTGAGGAGAAATTTCTGCAGCGTCGTTTCTAATTTAAAAACACAAGATCTATATTTGCTATTTTTTGTTTTTGATTAAAAACAGATCAAATGTGGCGAATTTTGTCTAGCTTCAGACTTCTATTTTATTCCTGCGAGTGTAATATTGGCTAAAAGCGAACATTTTATAACACCACAAGGATTCAGTATATTGTGGTAGTCTAATCAAGCATTTGGCTATTTAGCAGACTATATAATACAAAACTTAGAAGCGAAAAGGGTGATATGACCTTGATTTTTGAAAACCAGTTGACTAATGTCAATTAGTTTGCTCGATAAGTGCATCTATAACGATCTGTACCCTTTTTTTTTTATTTTACAATGTACCCTGTACCAATGACTTCGGTTGATGTATGTCATTCTTCCCTTTCTGAATAGCGTGTTATCCTTACTATTATTAAGAATGGTTAGCAAATTGTTTTTTCTGAAATACAAGGGGATAGTATTGCTGATTTTGTGGTATTATTCTTTATCAATATAATTAGGTGAAAAATCTGATTTGCCTTATGGGGGCGAGTAGATAAGGTCAATGAGAGATCAATAGCGTAAATCGACTGTTTAAAACCACAATAAACTGGATGGTCACCGATTGCAATCACTCAGGTTGACAACTAGATCAAGTGGTTGTTGTACAGTTAAAATAGGATTAACTGGTGCAATTAACAATTTGTAAGGCGTTGATGTACTCAGGTCGACTTGATCCACCGATTTTCAGATTCTCTCGGATGTTACCATTTGCTAACAATAGTTGGAATCCAGTCATATGATCATCCTGAGCCTCGATTTGAATGTATACTTAATCTCCTTCAGTGACTCAATAAACTTGAACTTAGTTCTTATAAATTGGGTTACTTTTCATTAAAGCAATATAAGGAACCTTTAATCTTTTCTCTTACTTCAGTCAATAGCCCAAGAAAATACTGCATTGATTTTCTTCATTCATCTTTAGCCACAGAAATTAAACACACACTTCTTTGATGTTAGTCACTTTCTTCTTTCTTCTTATAATCATTATTCAGATAAGGCAGCACAAATTCCACTCTTTGTACTGAAAGATGGTAATTCTGCTTTTTGCCTCTTCTCTGTTTGAGTAATTTAGCTGAATCAATATTTTTTGTGTGATAAAGGGTTAGGTTTGTCTCGTTAAGAAGAATAGTTACTAATGACTTTGCTGGGGAATATATAGGCACCATTTAATATAAACGTTGACTCTCCTAAAATTTGTGTATTTCTTTCCCGTAAACCTAATTGACTTCATGTAATGGAAAGATAATAATTTTGTAATGGTATTGAATCTAGGTAGTGAAGGATTTCCGTCCTATTAAATTACACCAGGGGAAGAAAAATAAATAAAATTTGATAAACTTTGTAGATTTTTCAGATGATGGTTTCATTTACGGTGTATATGTGCACCACGGGCATTTAATCTATAGTAGGTATATCTGTTTTCTCTCATCCTGGTACACAAGTTTTGCCAGGAGGCCTTTGGCAATTTTGGGTACCTTGCACATTGGAAGGACATCTTACTATAGAAAAAGGGCTGAAACTGAGTTGCAGGTTCAAAAATGTAGTCAACAATATTGTTCCTTCTAAAAGGATCCAGGTTCGCCATGTTGGGTAATTGATTTGGGTCTTGATTAATAATAATGTAAAAGTCTTCAGAAATACATATACTTGAAAAAAAATGAATAATTCATTCAAAAAAAACTAAAACTATGAATTTTACTTTATCTTTTCTATATTCTATATATATATATATCAGTCGTTAACTTTCTTAATTTTCAAACACGGATAATTTGCAGGCTCAGGTTACCTGTGAGCTAAACTTGTCGTGTTTCTGAGAATAAGGTATTTAACGATTACCGAACCTGTTGTTAGTGTATAATTTTGTTATAATGACACAGCCCTTTTGCATGACCAATTCTAACAGCATTTTGAATCTTATTTCCGGTGACTCGTTTGATCCCATTAAGCCACACAATGACTTAAGCTGTTGTTAATATTAAGAGTTTTTGTGACACTTACTTAAATTTGATGAATGTCAACGGGATATATAAAAGTGAAATTGAAATCGATTAAGCTGATAATGAAAGTAGATATATTTATTTTACCGGAATAAATCACAACTATTATTAAAAATATCCACGTTGTACATTTCCGCTTAACAATCAAAGTCACGGTTGGAGTTTGACATTAGTTGACTTAATCATAGATAAAACAGCCGGTTTCTTAGATTCAGTCTTCCAAAAATTTCCCATTATTAAAAGGTTACAGCGCAGTTTCAACTGTGAATGTAGTATCGTTTTTGTTAAATTAAGAACATTTAAGTTAAATAAAGGTTATAATTCTTTTCGTATATTTAATGTTATTGTTATTTTAAAATTTAAAATTGAATGACCTACTCAAAGCAGATAATAGCCTACGTACGGAGAGCGCTTTAAAAAAAATACAGAGAACAAGGGATTTTATAAACGTTACCAGCGTATCAACCTTTTTCCGCCAATTTCAAGAAGATTTATATAAAATATTTGTCAAGGAAGTCGAATCTGTCTGTCTGGAAGCTACTAATCACACAATTGACTAAACTTATTACAATGCCCACCCACCTTAGATTTTCTTCCCAGAGTCTGCCCAAACATAATGTATTTCACTAGTCTTAGATTGGATTAACTATGAACACATTTTGTTACATCCTGTGATCGATCTCAACACTGACTACAAGAAATATACATATACAAATGTATATTTATATAGTAATAATGTTGCTCTTGATATAGATCGTATGTATAAGAAAACATATAAACCAATCTTGAAAATTAAATTACAAATACCAATTCCTGTATAGTATTTTACAATAATACAAATTACGAAATATAAGTGCAATTTACGAAGCTAAATCAATATGACTAGACTATATCATTCTTTTTCAATAGGATATACTGAGATAATAATAGCTTTTGTCTCTTACGTATAATGTGGTTCTAAATTTAAATCATTTTAAATTTGTTTTAGCGTTTGTGTGTGTATGGGATTATTCCAATCCTGAAATATTGACCCCAAAACGACCAAGTGTTCCAATATCTATGTTGTAAATATTTAATGGCAACTTATGTATCAATCACAAAACAGGACTGCACAACGCTTATACATAATTTCAAAGACATTGTATATAATATTGTATTTATGTATTGTAATTGTATTACTGGTAAATGGTAACAGATTAATATAGGTCTCGACTTGTTTCTGAAACCATAGTCTTTATATATGTATGTATAATTTGTAATTTGTGAATAAATATTGTTTAGAAAAAAAAATGTATCAATCACTGGATTTAATGGAGCCAAGCGCACTAAGACAGAAAGAAAAGTCACAGTTTCCCCTGTTTAACACTAAAATTTACATCTTGATATTCGAGGTGGATCTGCAACAATCCCGTTGTCAGTCAGCCTTGGTGAAAACTGAAATGTGCATTAAAGACTGGGTTTAATTATTATAGTTTTGTCTGGATCTGATTATAAAGGATTAGTAATATCAGCTTCACGGTATCACAGAACATTTTAATTCTGATCGAATTTATAAGCAAGTATAAACAGTAAAACTCAGTAGACGCCAGTATTCATTAAGTAATTTTTAACATGTTTAGTAAACTTGATATTCAGGAAGTTATCTTAATCTTCCAAAGTTCGGTGTATGAATTTAGAACGTTGTGTGTACTCTACTTCAAATCCAAGCCATGGAAAAGCGTCTTCTGGCTATATGCACTTAAGAGATCAATGGAATAGGACTACAAATGGATTAAGGTAAATGGCGCTGTTCCGGCAAAGTGTTTTTCATGTGTAGTAACGTATAAAACCTTTTCGATTTATCAATTCATCGATAATATTCCTATTCACCTTATATCGTTCTGCCTACTGGAAGAAAATACCAATATAAAGATAAATCGGAACCATCGACTGTTTTGTCAACTCTTACCGTCTGTTATATATTCATTCACATTCATTAATATACTCGATCTAGCCGAGCTGTTTTGGAAAGTGGCCATTTAGAGATACAGTTTACGGTTACACTTATTTTCCGATAACCTAAACAATCACCATAGTACTTACATAGTAAAAATAATCGTACTAATACAAAAGTTCATTGAAACCGATTGACTGAATCAATTTCTAAATAAAATCAGTCTGAAAAAATAAACATGTTCTACGGCGAAGGTAATTCGAGTGAAGATCTGAAATGGAAGTTATTTTTACAATTCACGCCTTCGTGATTTACATACAGACGTTTATCAATGAAAAGTATTTAATGGAACATGGTAGTGGAAAAGTATCGAGGTACTCAAAGTACACCTGATCATATTTTGAACATTGCCGGATATTGATTTACAATCAATAACGAAATTTGCCAAACATTCATATGAATTGACCTCAGAAGTTTAAAAGTACCGAATAGGACAGAGAAAGTTAAATGTCTTGAAAAGTATTATAAATAGATTTTCCATCTTTCAAAAAAGTATGGGACCTGTCTTTTCTGGCATTAATGGATTAATATGCGATAGTGACGTCATTATACAGTAATCGGAATATCGCTCTGTCAGCTTATCACAAAATGGAGTTGATCCTCTTTTGGATGTGGATTGCAGAGAAATGGGGGAAGATTCTCTATTAGAAATAGATTTACCACTGAACTTAATAGCTAAATTCTATTTATTTATTTTTTACCTTCGAATAGCAGGAACATAAAAGACTGGAAAGGTCGCGCCTTTGAGGAAATATAAATAATCTCTTGTTTGGTTATACGGTATTAGGATTCTATTCTTATTCTACTGACCCAAAAGTTAAAAGAACATTTCTGCAGGCAAAATTCTATATATAGATGAACAGAGAAACTTCAAAGACAAATATATATCTTGTATTCCATCCACAAACGCAATAGTCAATTTGTGAAGTCTAATTTTAGAGTGATCATTAGTTAAAGACAGTGTCCAACATTGTGAAATGAGGACATTTTGCTAGGACAGTGGCAATTATTCGACTTCTTACTTTACAGGGGACGTTAACGTACACATTCTGTAACACACGGACTTTCGGTTGATTGTACCAATCGAACGACGTGCATCATTGACAGATTAAAAAGTCCATATTACCTTGATAATGCCGGGACTGAAGCCTGGGTTAGGAATAAGCGTGTAAACCACCACTGCTTCTGTTGTAAAATGTGCAATTTTACATTCGTAAATACGATATGAAAAGTTGGAAATTTCGTATGTGAGGATGAATTCGCTCGAAATTGAAAAAAATACCACTATATCGCAATAACTCTTAGACAAGTATTTGTCCCTTTTATCATATTAACCCGTGTAATATTTAAAACTGTTAAATATATTGTTGAAGAAGCAGTGAGGACCCATAAATTACTGTTAAAGACATCTTTGATATAAAAAGCTCTAAGACATCGATCTTTTACAATACCAATACTGGTATTTGATTATTGATGTCCTGTGGGCGGGTTAATATTTAGTTTCTATCTCGAAGAGTATTCTGGCGGTTCCGTCTTGTGCCGAGGTTTATCAGCTATCATCCTTGAGATGATACATAATAATGAAATATCAACGAACTATTCACCAGATACGAAACCCAAAATCTGTGCCTTAATGTCTCTGGCTAACATTTTAAATATCATAAGCTTGAAAATATACAGGTTGAAGATTAAAGTATCTTTTTGGAATCGGCGGCTTGTCCCCATATTGAGTACAGCTTCAAGTACCCAATAGATGTAGCCTATCCAGAAACGCTACATTGGCGAGTCGCCTCTTTGACGTCTACCATCATAATTAAGGAATGATTCTCATACACTTAATACATGAACTGAATTACTCTTATTTTCAACCCACAGACAATCTAAGACTATCATTATTATTGTGAACATATCGTTTTGTACTCGGTTAATTTATTTGATACATATGAAAATAATTGGCACATTTCACTCAGGAAAAGTAACTTAGTCATACAGTGTTTAAGAACATTAAGGGGTACGCCATATCAATCCGATTAAAGGGATGATAGGCGTTAGAACGAACATAAAATTTTAAGTTCACTCAAATTTGGACAATAACAGTATATATCCATCAGTGGACTTACCTATACATCAAAATCCCTCTAAAATCCGATAAATCCCCAAAATAAAGTAGTTATCATAAAACGCTTGAGCCATCCATCAAGCGATTTTCAAATCGTGTAAATATAAAGGGAAGTAACTCTAACATGTGAGTTTTCACGCGTCCTTGACCTACGTTGAATTCCACAATGATATTTTAGCGTTGATTTACCAGACGCTTTTATTCTCAAACTGAATGGAATCGTCGCTGGTTCACTTTTTTTTAAAATCCCGAATATATTTTTATTGTGGCTTTTTAAAATTTGGTAAAGTGTGGGATGCATACTTATTTAACTAATAGTCAATATGAAACACAAATATAAGCCGTAGGACGAGTGTATTCTAACGCCTATTATCCCTTTAAAATTCAATTTCGTTTAAGTATTTTTGGTCGACCTACAGTAGGGACTGACAACAAAATAATAACGAAACGAAATTGAAATCTATTCTTAATTCAGTTGTGTCCATATAGTACTACAGTACTTCCCTCGTTCTCCCTCGACACATATCTGGTTAATCATGTTTTTTCCTCCAATACTTGGACTGCATAAATAAGTATGTCTGTTTCCTGAAATCAAGGGACCAATAAGCTAACGTATTAAAACAAATTTAAAAGACATATCTCCTTTACTCTTGCCTCCCCAAATAGTCCAATTATAGTAGGCGGTGTATACAAAACATATTAGCGGAAATAACCATTAAAATTGATAGTGAGATGAATCGATTTTAAGACGAACAATTTATTTGTAACCATATTTACTGCGGTGGAACTAACAATTTCTACTAATGTTTTTTAATCTAGACCTACTTTAGGTTTGAATAATGTTTATTGCCTAATGGCCATGATCTAGAATCCATTTATCAATTTAAGGAGATATATACGATTGGATACATTACAAAATGGATGAAAAAACGGAACTAAAGCCGAAACATTGTAGAAATTGTGAACTTGATTGCCTATGATTAGTGGTTCGAGTCTTTGATTATTAGATTGTTTTTTTTTTCAATCATAATCCAATGATGTAATGCATGTATATTTCTTGGGAGGTATTCCCTTGAAGTTCTGAAAGTGTGAAAAACTTATCACAAAATTCTTGTGGTTATTTCAGGCCAAAGCGTTGTCAGTGTTAAAACAATCTTGATAATAGACTTGAATAATATGACTCTGGACTCGTTTTGTGATGATGCGATAGTTAAAAATTGGTTGTCACTGTTTGATACACAGTTGTACAATTTCTTGTCATTTTAATCATTGCTTAGATGGCTACAGATCTTTAAAATTTAAATGTTACCAACATTACTACGGTATGAACTTTAAGTGCCATCTTCTAGTATTCTGGCCTTTAAAACACTCAAGACAGAAGAATAATATACTACTTCAGTAATATTACGATTGCCACCCACCACAACATTCTACTTATCTCCAGTATAAGCCAAATTTAATTTAATAGTCTCTCTTTCCTTAAAACATTTTCCATCAATCTGTATGAAGATTATTTTGGATTAAACGAGTAGAACACTGTTTTATTATCATGGGAAGTTTACGAATAACACTGCATATTTTCACACGTTTCCTCCTTGATTTGCCACAATGAGACACAGCTGATTTCGGTTAAATCAATGATTTTAATTATTGTGGTGGGTATTTTTAATTGTCATAGATAATTCTAATGGTCGTGGGTAACTTTGATTCTTCTGGGTAAATTACCGATGATCGGTGTTGAAAGTGGTAGATAACTTAATAGTAATGGGTAATTCTTATTCTAGTAAGTAATATCAATGATTGAGGATAGCGTAATGGTTGCGAGTAACCTGTTACAGGTAGTGGTGGTTAACTTTAATTGTGGCGAATAAATCCAACTAAAACTAAGTGTTTGATGACGTCACATCGTATATGTTTAGATCACATAAGGACTTTTTTGTTAGTGATGTCCAGAAGATAATTGGAGTGGTGCAAATTGATTCAGATACCAATACAACTTTCGAAAACCTCTTTACAATCTTTTTAAATGATGGTAAATTAGTTTTTGTTGATTTTCTCTTTGAAAGTGGGTTTTTCCCGATTGTTGTTAAGTAACTATACTGGTACCTGAATATACCTGAACGATGGTAAAGAGAACTGTGGTAGATATAAATACACTATTCGAAAATGGCACTCTCCTTTGACTTGTAACGATGTTTTCTTTGTAATTTATTTTCTAGTCTTAATAAATATAAAACATACAAACTCTATGGATATACTATTATTGTTTGTATGTTTTATGTTACTCCTATTCCTATATGTCATACAAAGATTATAATAAATATTCGGGCCGTTCAGCTATTTTATGTAGACCATCATACTAATCAATCTCTTTTCACAAATATTTTCACCAAACTGACCTTCTTCTAACATTTCATAATATGATTTAAAAATCTATATTCATCGGGTTGAAATGACCTGGATATTTTGTGCTCCTGTGTATTAGCATTGCAAATCGCAGTATCATTCTTTCATGGTCATGTTTTTTAATATGCTTAAAACACTGAAAAATAAAGAAAAAGAAACAACTATATTTTACAAGGAAAAAAACCTTAGGTACACAGTTAAATAATCTACACTGGCTTCGTGTTCGTCAAAGAATCAATTTTAAAATTTTGTCGCTGACGTATTAGACTGTCAACAAAATAACCACAAAATATCTCCAAATCCTACTGTCAGTTTACAAGCCAAAACGTTCATTAAGATCTGAAGGCAAACTGTTACTGATGTTCCTTCATACAACCTGAAAAAAAGGTACCTTTCGATACAGTGCACCAGTAATTTGGAATACGTTACTGCAATCAATTCGACAATGTGAATCTGTATCTATATTTAAATTATAGTTATGCAGTCACTATCATTAACCCATCAATTGAGAACACTGCCATGCGCCTTGAGAAATTCCAAGAGGATTGAATCGTTGCGCAATATAAATATCGTTATTATTGTTATTATGATTAAGGATCATTTGGGCATTTGCGTTTCGTCGCCTTTACCAAAACTTCTTAATATGCATTAATGGTTATTTTTGCACACTTCGTATAAGATGAAGTCCGAAAATTCATGGATCTATCAGTTTTAAAATCGGATGCCAATATAGCGAAACACCAATATATTACTTTTCTAAAGGCCCCTTAGAAACACACTTTTTTATACTATTTAGTGAGTTATTGTCTCATTTTACCATTAAATGTGACTACAATAATGGCGAAAGCGTTTGTAATTGACCTGCCTCATTTCATTCATTTATCTTATTGATCTTTGCTGATCTAATTTCACAGTTTGATTTCCTACTAATAGTTCATGGACAATTGAGTCGGTGAATTGACAATAAATTGACCACTTCCCAGTTGAGTTTGACGAGATTAATGTTGACCTTGCTGTGGTGATATTTCAATAATGTTGACTTTATATGCTTCATCTATCCCCTGTTTGTCATTTTACATTCTCATGGAAACATTACTGAAGTAATCATATAGCTTAGTTCTTGATGATCAAAATCTTAAACACAAGATCCAGAGGCTGTAGAGCAATGAAATATGTTATAATATATACCTAATTGAGGAAAAAAATATTTATTGAAGGTTCGCAATCATATTCTTTGTCAATGGTCGATTCAGATGTAGTGATAAGAATGTCACTGCGTACTTTGAAAAAGTATTAACTTGAAAATTCTGCTTCCAATTTGTGCACAATTGATCAATATGAATCCGCTACCAAGCAATTATATCTGAAAAAGATTATTGTGACAGTGGCTCATATCATTTATCCTGTACACTTTTCTATTTTCAACTATCAAATTTATGACTTATCAATTAAAAAATTATACGCATTTATTATTTTTTCTATTGTTAATCTTCTATTACAAGAAGTCAAATTGGTGTCCGCGTTGATGTTAAATAGTGTCCATAGATTCCTCCAGCAAAGTCATTAGTAACTATTCTTCTTAACGAGACAAACCTAACCCTTTATCACACAAAAAATATTGATTCAGCTAAATTACAGAGAAGAGGCTAAAAGCTGAATAACCATCTTTCGTGAGTATAAAGATCGGAATTAGCGCTACCTTTTTGTTGGTAATTATTACACAAAGTTTTAGAAAGAAGAAAGTTACTTACATCAAAGAAGTGTGTGTTTAATTTCTGTGGCTAAAGATGAATGAAGAAAATCAATGCAGTATTTTCTTGGGCTATTGACTGAAGTAAGAGAAAAGATTAAAGGTTCCTTATATTGCTTTAATGAAAGGTAACCCAATTTATAAGAACTAAGTTCAAGGTTTTTGAAGTTAAAGAATATAAAGGTTACACTGAGATCTCACTAAAATATGCTCAGTTTCAAAATGCATGGATTACATATTGATGTTTACTTTAAATCCCGATTGGGCAGATCTATTTGATTAGTATAATATGTCTGAAGAAACATCTTGATATAAATACATGCTTAATTCATTTCAACCTTTAACACATTTAGGAAAAAATAAAAACAAAAACATCCTCATTATACTGTGGCAAATAAAAAATAAAGTCTTTAAATGGTATTTAGCAATTGTGAATACGATATATAGGCACAGCTTTATGGAACAACAATCACTGGTTAAAGTTTATGCAAAGTTTCGGCGTGTTTCCCTCGCCGTTCTCGGGCACAGGTATATATATAAATATTGCCATGCATAATTAATTGTCTGAAAAACATCGTTATATCCAAAATTATTATATTATAAGACTTTTTGTTAATTTGTCTCTTTCAAAATATTGGTTTTAGAAAACAGAAAACATGGTCGTAATCAGTAATTACTGACCCTATGTAACCATTACAGTTAAGACGAAATTCATCTTTAACGGTTTTTTTTAAAATCACTTTGCGTGACTTCAAACGATAGTCAAATACCCTACTCTGATTGAATGAGACCAGGATGAATGTGCAATCAGAATTTTTGTTACTTCTATCGGTTCATTGAATTCCATGCATTCACATTTAGGTTTTTGAATTACTATTTTTTTTCTCAAGATATTCTACAATTTTGTCACCCTAAGAAAAGTTGAAAGTTGTGTAAATTATGAACTTTGAGCTGCTCGTCACTAAATAAATCGTGGAAAAAGTAGCGAATATTATGTACTTTTGTAGCAACTATAGCCATTGCAAAACGGAAATTCCTCCAATTGCAAGAAAAAAGAAGCAATTGGAAATCTTCTGGATAACCATAATTTCAAACATCACAGACGAGTTGTGTGAAACGGGACAGAAGTAATTCAATATCGAACTGTCTTAAAGCACGAGAGATGGCTGAAGAACAATAAATACTTCAGTTGGCAGTCAACTTATACAAATTGTAGCGATTAAAGAACAGGGAATGTCTATTCCGGTCTCCAATTAATTGGAAGAATGTTGTTAAAACCGGGCATGGATCGTGACAAATTGAAACAATATTCAGATCAGTGCTCGTCAATACTGCGAATTGCAATAAACTTTTCCCATTAAACTAGAAAACTGATCCAATATTATTGTCGACATGAGACACCTTTTAAGAACATAAACCTTCTGCTTTCTGTTTTTTTCTTCCTCTTAGAAAATGAAATGAAATGAATGGAGTTCAGTGTCCTACTGCACCTAAAATGTTAATACGGTTAAAGCCATGCAGTTTTTATAGGTGTCTCTAATATATCTAAAATATGGGAACACCGTTGTTAAAGCAGCATTGTTGAATACATAAAATAATTTAAGCGCATAATCATGTTTAATAAATCTTAAGGTTCAGCTGTTCGAGCTGCTGCTCTTAACTCATCAGGGGATATCGTTACCACTCCGTTTCTTACTTCTACAGCTGTTATACAGTGTGAAATACCTAGGGGTCAGTTGTGGTTCTTAAAGGACAATGCTATTCCAGAGAGTAAATTATACTGAAACAAGGTTATTTACCAAAAAAATTTGTCATTGTATTTTTAAATGATGAATAACTTCCAATCGCTATCGAAGGGACATAACTAGAACTAATAATTAGAAAGTATGCGGTTTCTCCAGAAATATGAAGTTAAAAAACTAAGTACAACTACAAGCAAAACAATATTTTCCAGAGCATTGCAAAATTGATGTTATTTAGCAGTGGACTCCTTCAAAAGTACCCTCAGGGGATTCGCAAAGAGTAAGTATTTTCTGATTCGAGTACACCACCCTCCACTATTATATTAGATTGGTGTTTCATTTTTGGCGTCCTCAGCAATCTGCAGAACACATTTGCTAATGCAAAAGGGCATACCATTTAAAAGCCGTAAAGCCGCCAGGGAAAGTCCTTAAAGTACATTATTTGAGTCCCGATGGAAAGTATTGTAATTTATATTACAAGGAAAATAGTTCATTCAATTCCAAAAGAGATGGACAAGAACATACTTACAGTCATGATGCCGATCGGCCTTTGTCTAATGATACTATTCATCTATGTTGATTATTTCAATGAATAAATGCCTCCAGCCAAAATTAGCTGTTCGACCAATTAATGACCTATAATTTTGTTTATCAATTTATCTTGTGGTCAGAACTGATGGTCAAGAAAATAATATTTTAATACATATATCTATTCTAATATGTATTTGATTGCTACTTTTGATAAAGATGGATAATTGGTAGAAATTTTATTGTTTGGTTGTTTTGTTTTTTTATTTCGTTGATTGTATCAGAGGGTGGATGCAAAAGGGAATTATCTACATCAGATAAGATCCCAAAATGGTATATAATGCCCCAATCGTGCATTGGTTACTGTAGAATCAGTTTGGATTTGACAAAGTTGATCGACTCGCAATTCAACATGATGCTTGAGATAAAGGTGGGTCAGCAATGAAATATAAACCGCGTATATATTGCCTGCTGGCTGTCAAAATGTATATTTTGAGGATGGATTTCAATACGCTAAATACCGAACTTCAGTTAAGAATTGTTTAACATAATATTTATTGATTATTCTGTCGTATTTACAGATTTTCCTTCTAAGTGTAGCTACATTACATGTTACAGTACAGGGTAAACAAGCTGTTACTGAAAGGGCGGAGGATGTCCACTACGGTAGGTTAATCCAGTAGGTAAATCGAGTAAATACAAGACATTACCTTATGACTGACCTCAACCTCGGCTGATTATTTGTATTCATATTAGTCATTACAAACGCAAAAGATTTACAAATGCTCCTCGATACTTCTTATCATCAAATAATTGCATATTTATCAACTCATTCTTTTCTATTGGCAGAGATCTTACTTTTTTGTATCAATTCGCTACACTGAATAAAGCATAATTATGTTAAGCATGGGCTTTATGTATGGTTTCTTACAGATACTGTCTACATTAATCACGATGGACCTGTTTCCAGATCAAAACGATCAACTGAAATGCCTCATACAATGTTCTTCAATATCAAGTCGCACAAAACTGATATCAAATTACGTTTAAAAAGAGCCCCAAAATTAGATATACCAACATATATACTTAAAAATGGCACCGTTGAAAGGGTATATATTCCAGACTACCAGGTACGAGTAAATCTTTTCTGTCCTGTCTTTTGTATTGCGGTTGTATATAGACCTCTGCAATTATTTTCTGAAATATTTTCTATCTTAAATAAACGTGAGTACTTTTAAATTAAATAAATCTTTATTTCCTGAACATTGGTTCATAGTTATAAAGCACGACAATTTTTCATGTCTGTAATGCTAGATTTTAAAGCAGTTGAATTTTAAAAGGAATGGGGTAAAATATTATCACATTTTGTAGAAACATGGTGTATACATAAGTTATGATACAGGAAAAGCTGTTATGGTATCAGAGAAAGGTGGTTATTATGATGTGGTAAGAGATTTATATTTTAAGTTTATGACACTCAATGTTAGGTGTCCTCTTCCAGTTTAAATTTAAAAGGAACCAAAAACACTTTTGTATGGATGGAAAAGGCTTTCAAATCAGTTCATAAGGATACATAAATTGGACATTCGTTTATAAAATTGGATTTAAAAAAAGATGATTTTAAAATCACAGAGTTGTGGCAACATTAAACTTGTTTTTGCTAATTATTTCTTTTCAAAGAAACCCCTTAGCTTGTAAGATATTGATTTTCAAAAATATTTTTAGGAAGGAGATGTAGTAGTAAACAACCAAAATCTTCAAGTGACATCCGTCGGTGAAGGCCGCCACAATCTATTTGCGGTTGGACCTATTAACTATGGAAAAGATTATAAAAGTGCAGATAAATCTAGTAACTTAAAGCCAAATATCTCCATCCGTAAAGCTGCTCGTAGATTGAGGAAAGGGCGCAGAAATCGAAGTAAAAGACAGGTGACTCAGTATGTCGCTGAAGTGTTGATAGTTACGGATACCTCAGTTAGAAATAAGTAAGTCATCCCCTTCCAGCATTTATACTAGTTCAAAATAAACCAAATTTATTTCTACTACAATATATACTGTATAAGGTGACAGCAGCGAGGCAGAACATACTTCCTTAACATTTCATACCTTGCGCGGCAGGATATGTTTACTTTCCCGAAACACCGTATCTGAATATATATTTCAGGTTTATTGCTAGAAACGGGGATCTAGCCATAGCTGATGCTGAATTAAAGACATATTATGCATTAATAATTCTCGGGGTAAGTCTATTAGGCTGTTTATGGAGCTTTGGATAATCACAGTTAACTAGCTGAATGGAAAACCGTTCATTGAATCGAATTAAAACATTTTCTAGTTGACTACTTATGAGATTTAGCAAGATGGGAAATATTTATAACTACATGTATGTGTTTTCTTTCTAAGATGACTGAAAGGTATCAAAGTATTTCGCTGTTTTATCCCGAGGTATCATTTATTGTGGAAGGCAGTGGTATCATTATACCTGCAGTAAGTATTACATGTATTATTATTTGTTATTACGCACTATTGTTGAAATCGGACTTTAAAAAACAAGCGCTATACAGTGGGGCAGTTAATTGGTTTATGAAATTAAATAGCCTAGTTCATTCTCTTCAATTGATAGGACTAAAAAAACAAACACTGCCTTTTTTAGTCTACAAATTAGATTTATTGAGGAACTCCACTCCGTGTCCATATTTTTTGTTTGTTTGAATTTTTAGCCAATAATATCACATAATATTTATATTCAGACGATAGACGACGTACCATTCTACAGAGATAATCAAAATAGTGGTTTGGTACAATTTAATCCAGCTTTAGATGCTTTTACTGCTTGGGTTAACCAAAATAAAGCCACTTTACCTAAACACGATCATGCTATGTGGTTTACGAAGTAAGGCTTCGTTCATTGTTATTTCGTTGATGATTCGTTGTTATTTAAAGGAATTTTTTGGCGAATTATATTTAAGTTTTGCTACTGGTTTATATATTTCCAATTCGGTTTATCAATCAGAGTGTGATGAAATGGTTTTGTTGAAAACATTAAAACTTTGAGTAATAAGCTTAATATCTAACAAGATTGCATATGAAAAATGGTGACGTATATGCACACGCACGCTTCATGTATCTAATACGTTGACAGCGCCACAAAAGTTGTTTTGTTATAAAAATGCTATACAAGACACATTTGTACATTTCATGTTCAGGCTTAACTCAAGAGTTTGAAAACAGTATGTATGTTTCTGAATAAATATGTTTGTATCGTTTGTCTTTTAGCGATAAGTTAGCATCTGGTACATCCACGTCAGTTATTGGTAAGATTTTCTTCTCTCTCTATATATAATATATACTATATTATTCCAAATCGGAATTTTCAAGTGGGAGAATACTCAGATATACATGGTTGTATTTTTAGAAGTCTGCCCTCTTTCTTTAAAATTAATAAGCAAATGAGGTTTAACAAAACACAAACATTGATTATTACTGAAAATTTACTTGAGAGACTGTGTTTGTAACAAATGACAATTGCGCATAATTCTTCTTTGACAAACGCTATCTACAATTATACAACCTCGAAATTCAATTTCGAAATGGTCCTACTTTGTAATATAGTCTTGGTATATTGATGTGGCAAATTAATCCAGTTCGGAATGTTACGTTGCCCATGTGATCACAATTATCAAATTATCAATTATTAAAGGAGTAGCATGGTTGAATGGTGTGTGTAGGGATCTAGGAACGTCAGTGGTTGAAGACTTTTATTCTGGTGGAACTACATCTACTGCTACCCATGAACTAGGTCACAAGTAAGTCAATCAGAAACATACTCGACTATTACAAGCTACGTTTCTCCGTTTACGCAGTGCAGCTTGATATTTAGATACTAGGAATATAAGTTTGATCATGATACACTGTATGTCCTTATAAACATGTCATTGTTTACGATCTACATTGGATGCATTGCAATCCGATTTACATTGTGTGCAATCCGATCTACATTGTGTGCAATTAGATTTACATTGTGTGCAATCAGATCTGCATTGTGTGCAATTAGATCTACATTGTGTGCAATTAGATTTACATTGTGTGCAATTAGATTTACATTGTGTGCAATCAGATCTGCATTGTGTGTAATTAGATCTACATTGTGTGCAATTAGATTTACATTGTGTGCAATCCGATCTACATTGTGTGCAATACGATTTACATTGTGTGCAATCAGATCTGCATTGTGTGCAATTAGATTTACATTGTGTGCAATTAGATTTACATTGTGTGCAATTAGATTTACATTGTGTGCAATTTGATTTACATTGTGTGCAATTAGATCTACATTTCGTGCAAGAAGATCTACATACACTTCCTTCAGCATGATTGTGTTGTCAGTGCTGTATCAAGCCATTTACAACATGCATTCATATTGATTGTTGCATTAACCTAAACATCAATGTGTATTTTCAGCTTAGCGGCATATCATGATGGTGATTTTCGAGAATGTTCAAATAATGACTATTATGTAATGGCAGCATTCGCATTCATTCCAATTGGTATCCAGGGTTCTAACCCATGGTTCTTCTCGTACTGTTCATCTGTGTATATAGTATACTTTGCTGAACAACAGTAAGTAGGATCAATTTGGCCATCTTTTTGAAAAGCATCGTAAGCCTTGACAAAGCAAGATTAAGATAAGTAACTGTAAAGATTTGGATCATTGCCGGTCACTGGGTCTTCCGTCAATTTTCTTGATTCATATGATACAAATTTTGGGGTTAAATGTTCCGTGCTTGGATATATAGTGTAAGAATACTTTTATAAATTAATGCTGAGCTGATTTTTACACTGGTTTTATTTATCAAGCCAACTCACAAAAAGATGCCATTTGGCGGCTTGAATAATGGATTTATTTTTCTGTGCTCTAATTCTGACTCTTCAACTTGAACAGGAATCAATGTTTGACAACTGATGATAACGGTATATCATCACCTTCATCATCTGAAGTAGCTGGTCAATATATTGATGCTGATGAACAGTGTCGTTTAGCTTTATCTTCATCTAGTTCATATTTCTGTAGAGTAAGTAACACCACTTTTAAAGTATTAAATTTACATCTGTTGTGGGTTGTGCTTCAAGCCGATATGCAGATTGTCTTTCAAATTCTTATATATCACATAATATTTGGAAAGTGCTAGAAATGTACTCTTTTTTGTCTTGTTGTTACAGAACAGACAAAGGATAGAATTAGGATTCCCATCAATGTGTAACAGGTTGTATTGTTATAATCCACAAAATACAGAATGTGAATATATTGGATCCTTAGATTACACGTCTTGTGGCAATGGACAGGTAAAAATTTTGTTTGAGTTTTGTTTTTTAGTAATGATTTGACTTTATACAATCCGATTTCAACCAATGAACCATACAATCTACCTAGTGACAGATCCATTTTACGAGAAGAGCGTCAATCAGATAGCATGTAAAGACAATAATTGTTTTTTATTATACGTCAACTTTGACTATGATAAATTTTTGAATGAGATCGATTCGACAATTTTAAGATAAAATGTTTTTAAATTTTGTCCTGAACCATGTTAAGATGCATGGAAATATATAAGGACGAAGGCACCAAATCAATTTTATATTTCAAAAAGTTTCCTTGTGGAGAACTCTTTCAGTTGCTCAGTTAGAGCATCTTGCCTATCGCGTCCGAACAGCTTTCGCTTTTGAATCTCTTCCTCCACAGTTGTCTTACATTAGGTCAATCTGACTCCTTTTTGTAACCGCGTTGGCACTTTTTATACATGAAAAAAAAAGGTTGTATAGATTTTAAAGACTGACATAAGAAAAATTATATATTTACAGTGGTGTGAAAAGGGTGACTGTGTAGCTGCTGCTTCTGCACCACAAACAGCAAGTAAGTTACCTTAGAACTAAAATAGACACATCTCATTCTGTATCACAGATATCTTAGCAACGAGGGCAGTGCATTTTATCGACACAGTACGTCTTTTGTTAATAGGAATTTGTATCAAATGATTTACACAAGCTTACATGCTGCATTCACTTTCCTTTGTAGTTGATTGTCCTCAAGGCGATAGTCCTGTAGCATCCTGTAATCCTGCTGATTGTTCAACTTACAATACAGCACAATTCACTGATTGTTGTAAAACCTGTTCAGCAACATTTCCAGTAATCTCTCAAACAACCTCACCAGCAACCTTACCATCAACTTCTCCAACTATATCACCATCAACGTCCCCTACGACAGCAACAACCTCACCTACAGTATCACCAACAACCGTCCTTAACTTATCACCAACAACTTCCCCTACAACATCACCAACAACTTCCCCCACAACATCACCAACAACTTCCCCAACAACATCACCAACAACTTCCCCAACTATTTCGCCAACAACTTCCCCCACAACATCACCAACAACTTCCCCAACAATTTCACCAACAACTTCCCCTACAATTTCACCAACAACTTCCCCTACAATTTCACCAACAACTTCCCCTACAATTTCACCAACAACTTCCCCAACTATCCCAACAACTTCCCCACAACTCACCAACAACTTCCCACAACATTCACCAACAATTCCCCACAACTTCCCCTACAACATCACCAACAACTTCCCCAACTATTTCACCTACAACTGTGCAAGTCACCTGTTCAAATCTTTGTGCATGGTGTAGAAAAAAACCGCAAAGATTGGAATCAATTGGCTTTTGTTCTGGTTTTGCTCCATAGTAGATTCAATACTGCAGTACTATAACAAATAATAATATAAATAAAGGTAACAAACGTGATATTATCAAAGAAAACCGCTATAATATAAATTTTACATTTTCTCTTTTAATACAGACTGATTAATGCAACTAATTTTATTAAGAAGCAGTCTCTATCTCAATTTTGTTTCAGAAAAGAATGTAAAATTTATATTTTTTGGAAAACTTCTTCAATTCAAAATTGACAATGAAACATTTATTAGTTATCAACTTAATTTTTTTTTAATAATATGAAGCTCAACATAGTATAAACTACAGCTTTTGTAACTTTGTAGATTGACAGACCTTTGGCAAATTGGAGTCAAAGATGTTTTGCAATGTTTTTACAATTTTTGTAGTAGGCTTCAAAACTGTTTGTATGCACCATATTGGCCAGCATCAAACTCCTTATTATGACATTATACACATACACTTTCAGTAAGCTTATAAAGACAAACTTAAAACAGTTACTTATTTGGAAATTATAACCTAATTATATTATAATGCATTATTAACAATATAAATGTAATAAATTTTGATTAAAGTATTGATCTATATATCACATGTATATTTTATTGCATTTTACAGGCACCTTTTTTTCTTGTATTGCCATTTTTTTTTTTTTTTTTGTTAGTAACCTTTACATACTAATTTTTGATGAGTGTACTGTCCCAAACAAATTTAATGCGGGCAATATTCTACCATATACCTTAAAAATGTCACTTAGAAACCCCAACATTCCTGGTATACAATAACTACCTTCAATAAATAGTCATCAAAAATACGGACTAAGACATGAAACGAGTTTAAATTTAATGAACGCCCAAAAACCTGTCAATGCGTAGTTAATATGCATTACACGAAATATGATAAGCCAATGTATGATATTGAATTAAAAGGCATTCTGCATAGGACTCACCTTTAGGAAATTATGCTACAATACTTCAATAATATTATTTAATAACAGATATATACATGTAAATACAGTACTACTTGATATTGGAATCTTGCTTTGGTCAAGTAGGACTGTTTATTTCCCTACTTTAATGCTCTGAGTCACAGTCATTTCAATAACATTGAGGACAATTATTATTCTTCACTATAGATAATATTTTATTGGTTGTTAAAAACCATGTATTATTGACTTTTAATTTTCCAGTTAAGATAGATAACTGGTTAGCTGAAGGACATATTTCACTATAATTTAACCAATCCTTCACAAGCTGCTAAACTAAATAAAAAGTTTTCTGTGGCAGGGGGCATTTTTCTTTCACGTAAGTTTTCTAATGTGATATAAGATTGATGTTCTTCATCTTCGGTACACAGTGATTTTAAATTGTTTAATAACTCTTTTGTTTTATTAGCAATTTCCTGAAAAATATAGAAATAAATCTAATGTGAATTAATTACCTGGTGCAGATGGCAGGATTAATTAAGCATCAGAAATAGTATGGCCAATATTGTACAAGTATTAAAGGCATTTCATCTTCTGACTGAGATGGCATGGTAAGGTTTTCTCAAAGACTTAGATTTGATAGTATTTCTATACTGTCAGCATGATGAAATTCATTGCAAACTCCAAGATACACTTTCTCCAAATATAGTGGATACAACACTGTCTGAATATATACAATAACTGAGCCTCTATCAAAGTATGAACATGGTCAAAGTTTAGAATGCTAGGCTAGCTGAGACATGGGTAGTGTGATTCTTGACTTGTGTAAAGTTTCATTTCACTAGCTGTACATTTTGTTTTCTACTCACCTAAATGGTCAATCAATTAGAAATACTGAGCTTCAAGACAAAAAAAAATCAACAATGGTAACTCTTATTACTTACTTTAATAATATCTTGATTGGTATTATTATCATCTTCTGTAGATTTGACCATTACCATGGCAATGTCTTTGTGTAATTTACCCATAGCTAGAGCCTCTGTAACAACAATGTATTTCCTATTACTAGTAATTTTGAACAATATACAAAAATTTACATGCTTTTTTTTTAAATTTTTTCTTATGTTACCTAGAAGTAGTATATCCATATATCTTTATGTTTTTAATGATTATCTTCCTGTTTCTATATATCTTACAAAGATTGTAATTTTTTCCTGTTTATCTTAACCTTTAAAAAGAATTTTCTTTTTATAAAACGCTACCTTTTGCTTGTGGAGCAACTGTAATCTGACCAGAAGTCATATTCACAAATACATCATATAGATCATTTCTACAAAATAAGAAATCTTCAGTTCAAATGAATAGCCATTAAAATGGAGGCCCAGTGTACTGAAGGCTACCCTTTAAAAAATCCCTAAACAGTTGACATTTGAAAAAAAAAAAAAAATAGGCAAATTTCTCTCATTGAGGACTGCAATACATTCCATCAACAGTTTGAACAAAGTAAGATGTTCAACAACACATTTATCTTTATTTCCTTGTTTGACTCAATCAGCATAGTTTGGGTTAAATTTTAATCATAGTTACCTCCCCTCAACTGAAGCTTCTACAAAGCCAGCAATATAATGACTAGAAGTTTTGATAAAATTTATTTCTTCATCTCGTAATTCTAAAAATGGGTAAAGTATTTCCCAGTTCTGTCGATGCCACACCAGAGAAGGTAGTGCCCTGCAAGAAAATATCAATATTGAAATAAGCCATATCAAGCCCTTTTAGATATAATCAACTAAAAACTTAATGGCAATTTTAATACAAAGGTGTAGAAATGTTTAGGATCTTCTCACCTTGTGAATGTTAATAGATCAAATAAGGAATGTGCTGGACCATAAACTACTATTCTCTTTTTTAACATTAATGCTGTATATATCAATATAGTTTCTACACCAAAAGTTTTTATCACAGCTAAAATTAGAAATCAGATAATCAAGCAGTAGTTACTCAGTTTGTTAATAGTTACATGATTTCTTGAAAAATATATTTTTATAGGTCATCCATATATTACCAATTATGCAATAAACACCCGACATTCGATTCTTAATTTTTAATTCTGATAACGCTGTTTACAGGCTAACTAAAAAATCTATTGTATTCTGTCCCTGTATGATCAGGTTATATTAATTTTGATCCATCTGCATTCAAGAGTTGCATATATGTTCAACAAAATTGTAAAGTACAATAACCCATTCTTTGTTTTGTGCTGTTTTATCAATTCATTGGTGTTTTTATGAATTTTTGTAACTTGTTAGTAGCTGACATTGACTTCTTTTAGTTAATGCAGTAAAAATTATACCCATTGCTCAAAACAGGTCAATAGAATAAAGAATAAAGTACAGAAATATAATATATTCTTCTTACTTCTGACTTGGCTTTTACCATAAGCTTCTTTGGTATTAAACTCTTTTAAACTTAATTTACCATTTTCTCCATTTACACAAATACCTCTAGTCATAACCGACAGGTAATTCTCTAAGATTTTAGCTGGATTTCCAGTTTGTATATAAAGTTGTGAAAACAATTTACACAATGTTTCATATCTCTCAGGATTAAAGTCTTTAGTAACTAAAACTAATGAGACTACTTTAACCTACAGTTTCATAAAAAAACAAAACATAGATTTTAAAGGGATAATAGAATGAACAAAAAAACTGAAACTTGGCCAGAAGCTCTATTCATCAGTAAATATACCTGTTATTGCCATAAAAAATCATAAAGAAATAAATAACTACCCAAAAAAAAGCAGTTATCCATAAATATGCATTTGATTACTGAAAAACGCTTAATAAATTGATTAAGCATTTTTTTTTAAAATGACTGAGTTTTCCAGATTTTAAGGTATTCTGCTACTTTATGACACCAGATAAGTTTACTGATGAATATACTCATATTGACCATTCTTTGGCAATAAAATTTTATGTTCATGCTAAGATGCAGTATCCCTTTAATAGACTTTTTGTCTGTAAAATTACATAAAAGAATATCTATAGGTTCATATAGTTACAAATAGCCATTAGGGACCTTGGATGACATATTCTGGATCATCAACTAAAATCCCCTAAATGATGCAATAAATGTTTTTAAATTTATAACAAACAAAGCCATATTTTTTAGAACTATGAAAAGTGTTTAGCCTACTGAAAAAAATATTGATAAATAAGTTCATATCGAAACATTTTGAAAAAAAAAAGTAGGCCTACTGGTAAAGCTGCATGTAGGAACATTTTGTTTTAGCCTATATTTGAACTCACATTAACTAAAGGTGTTTCAACATCATCTAAGGCTGTACTTAGAATGTAAAACCAAGAATGTTGCCATCGACTGTAAAGAAACTGAACTTGATGTATAGAATCCTTCTCTTGACCAGACTTGTGAATTAAGAAATCTCTTTGCTGGCTGCTAACTGATGGGTAGGACCAAGTCCATAAAACATCTCCACTTTCATCTTTCTCTGTAAACAGAAAATAGGCTTATAAAATATGTTGTCAGTTGTCCAAAGCAGCAAATTAAGTCTAATGTATTCATCTCACAGCGCTACATTCAACCCATCCAAGCTACAATAATAGTAGCTAAATATCCATAAAGTACACTGAAAATTTATAGAATTAACAGCAGACCTGAACAAAGTAAGAATCCAATGTTAAGTAGACTCCAATACAAAATTTACAACAAAATATCATTTTCAAAGTTGGTAATGCAATAGGATTATATAAGAGCTATCGGAATTGCTCGCTGGTACTAGATCATCATGAATTTGTTGATCTTTTTATTAAATCAAATAAGATTAAGAAGGGGGCGTTACCAAATCAAGTTTTTTTACACGAAAACTTCACTATTCTCCGCAAATCCAAACTATCGTAAAATAGGTTTTGCATTAGTTGACAACATTTACCTATATCGAGATCTTAAATTACTTTTTTGACCCATGTCAAGAAGTAAATGCATAATTAGACAAACCTATCAATCCAGTTGACAGCAAATCGCAAAAAGACGCCATGTTTGGTACGCTAGTAACTCTACTTCCGTGTAACATCGTCCATATTTTATACAAATTCGACCAATGAAATTGTTCATAAACGACCGTGTAGTACCATTATTGACAAAGTGTTGCAAACGACCTTCTGTGAAAGTTAAGCTTTTCAGAGACTGGATGCATACCTGTCTACTTTGAAAAATAGTTCTTGGGGGTTCTTAATCAGGATTTTTACCTTTCCAAAAATATAAGATGGTTTCAGAATATTCTAGTGACTTTGTATATTAGGGAGGTACTCGAGTTCCAAGAAAACCAAGTTATATGATGTTTCAAGCAAGAGAAATTTAGCTCCATAAAAAGCTCCTGTCTACTTTAATTCTGTTTGAAATCGATTTTTACTTTTCGCAAAAAAAAGCTAAATCACAGACTTTGGGAGATAGACTAGTAAAAGTAGTTCAAGACAAATCGCATCATACTGTCACATTGAAAGATGTCTGTAAATAAAACGTTTCGACTTGGTTCCCCATTAATCATCGAGTACATGAATTTGAAAATTGATACCCAAAGTAATCATGAACTTCAGAATAACATTCACAGAGCCATGGTCGAGAGTACCCCATTTCACTCGGGTCATAAATGCCGTAAAACGTTATATGGAAAATGTTATTCCTATAGTTGTACTAACAAAAATGTATTCTCTGTTTCTCTTTGGCGAATTGTAAACACAAACTTTTGAAAATTTGAGAAGTAAAGAAAAGTCGTCTTACCGGTTGCTATAAACGAAGCAAACTGGTACCAGTGGTTAAGACTCGAGTGAGTACATTTGTTAAGGTGACATTCTATAGTTTTTCTTGATTACTATTAAGTAAAAGGTGTTAGGGTGAGATGAGAATAGTATTCTCAAGAAAGCACTGGCCTAGGTCATGAAGTAAGAAATAACATTATAGGATGAGATAGTTAGTGTAAACAATAGTTAAAAATGGTTAAGGTTATAATCATGAAAGTATGGAATTCTTCAACGGTTATGAAATCCAAATCTAAAAAAACAAAATAACTTTTTAATTTTGGTCCTCATTATCCTGTTCAAATACTGGAGCCCATTGACCTATAATAAACTAAAGTATATGCTGATGACATTTGACTAATAATTATTTAAGGTAATATGTGATATATATATCAAAAGGGTGTCGTTTTTAATTTGGCGCAGGAAACGTTTTGAGTAACCCCTTTCTCGTAATTTATCAAAAACAAGTCTACACGCGGAATCAAAGTCGGTCTGTTGTGTACAAATTCTATGGAACCTTAGAACTTGTGATTTGATAATGCCAGAAAATGTGTGTTTCGGGTGAAACGAATTTTTAAATAAAAGTTGGTGGGTATCGGTCTCTTTGAAATATACTTTGATATCAAGTTTTCTTTTTTCGTCAAAATTGGTACCCTTGAACACTGTCGTGTCCAGGAAGTTCATACTTGTTTCGCTAATGTTTGCTGTTAATTTTACTGATGGATGATGGTTATTCAGAATTTCAAAATACTGCCAAAAATTTTCAAACGATTCGGTCCAAATGATAAAAATGTCGTCAAGAAACCTTCCATAGAAGAAATGTTTAAAAGGTGAAATTTGGTCTCTTTCGCATTCCGATTCGGCCATGAATATATTCGCGTAACTTGGGGCAAAGCGTTTCCCCATAGCAGTACCAGATATTTGAAGATAAGTTTTTCCGTTAAAATTGAAGTCATTTCGCGTGAAACAAATTTCCAAGAGGTCTAAAATTTCCTTATCAGGTCTTTCTTCGCACGGATTTCGTTCAAAGGCTTTTCGGATAGCGTCTAAACCGGTCTTGTTGTCTATATTAGTATACATTGAAGTCACGTCCAATGTAATAAATTTCGCATCAGGAGGAATATTTAATTGCTTTATTTTTTCGACAAAATCGGTAGTATCTTTTAGATAGGAAGGGTGCTGACATGCCAATGGTAATAAAAAATGGTCAATATACTCGGAAACTCGGTATGATTCGCTCGCGCAGTCTGAAATAATGGGTCTTCCTTTTGGAATTTTATTTGGAACAAACCATCCGGTTTCTGGATCTTTATGTATTTGGGAAGAGTGTAAATATGCCGTGTCTGATATTTTGATCTGCGGAAAGGTAGTCAAATTGAGCTTCAGAAATAAAATTTTTTGAGACTAAAATTTTTAATATATCATTGATTCTTTTCGCCGTTTCCATGAAAATTGGTATCTCAAGTTCGCGATAATGATGTGCTTTATTAAGTTGATGATCAATTTCAGAAATGTAGTCAACGGGGTCTTGTATGACACAACAACTGCCTTTGTCGCTTTTTCGAATGATAATGCTCTGATCGTTTTTCAAAAAAAAAGGTGTTAACCTAGAAAGTAAGAATTGACTGTTACAGTAACAGTTAGTTTCTTTACTCTAGATCTATGCAAGACACATGTTAAAACGGAGAACGGTAACTTGGTCACAAGAAATTGGGCACCGGAAATATGGTCACAGTAATATGGGCACAAGGTAATTAGGTCACAATAATACGGGCACGAGGTATTTTGGTCACAGTAATATGGGCACATTTCCTGTGAGCAAGTTACCTACATTCCTTAAAACAATTAAGACGATTGCACAAACTGTTGCAAATAGGATTTAAGCGATAAGAATCTTAAATTTTATATTATAATTGTAAGAAATTTTCAAGAAATATCCACATAAACTAAATCTACAACTAAATGTTTATATCCCTAAGTATGCATGTCACACAGCTAAAATAGGTGCTCAAATCAAAAATCAATCTTTATAAAACAAAATTATAAAACTACATGGCTGCAATTTCAAGGAAATTCCACACTGGCTATACTGACATGACAAAAAAACCGGGGTATTTTGCTTGCACACAGGCAAATGTGACAAATAATAATTTTGCCAAATAAACAGATTAAGCTCAATTCTTGCTCATTTCCCAGTAATTAAAGCTCTGGGAGTTTAAAACACCAAAGAAACCAAATCAAAATCATTATGTTTAACTAGACCTGTTTTCATTCTGCACATGTTACACAAGAAGTGCTCCCACACAAATAAATTGTTTGCTCGTAAAGTTACAAAACTGCAGAAGCCCGGAGAACGTATTTCTAACGATTCCGAGGGTCCAAAATCCGAATAAAAATGTTTTTTGGTTTTTTTTTGTAAATTATTTAATCTGTTAACTGAAAGTTTTAAGAGAGGACAATGGGTGGGGGCTAATTCCCACATGCGTGGCCCAGACCACATGGACCCCACCCTGTCGACGGAGCTAGTTGGAGTTTATATAATATTTGACCGCTAGGATAGCCTAGCCTAATAATTATTGCTACTATTCTTCCTGCCATTGTGGCCTATGGGCGCAAAAATAAGACCTAGCAAAACGATTTTTACTGTTCCAATTAAAACTAGTACTATGTAGTACTACATAGGTAAAATATATCTAAATATACGTTCAAACTTACTTTAGTTTTCATTTCGATTCGTTGAACGTACTGAAAATCTGTTTTTCTTACGGTCTCTGGTAGCCATTTTGAGTAAGGTGGTTGCACGTAAATAATTGTTAATTTCCAACGTTTCTTATGATGAAAATACTGTCCCCAAAGTGTTGTCGAATCTGATCATTAGTTGGTTGTCCATTTGTGTCTTTGGACTGTATGACTGATGTCCGATTTGGCAGATTAGTCTCGATTAATGAGCCTCAACACAAACAAAAATGTCTATAAGCTGCACGTTTTGACACTAACGACCTTGACATTAAAATGTCAACATTGACTTAACCAATGAAATCACATGTGCCAAGGTCATCAATATCTTATTTACCATGAAATCAGTCGGTCTATCACAACTTTCGTTAGTGTTTTTTTAAGTGTTAGGACGAATAATCTTCAAAAACTACTGAAGTTTAAAGTAAGCATGGCCCTACAGTCTGGTAGGAGATTACTTGGTTTAAAGTTGGTTAGAAGAATCATACAAGAAAATGAAATCGCTATGTTCAGTACAACTAGATCAACTAATGCAAAAAGTTGTAAAGTTTTAGTTGTTGGTGGGGGGACAGGAGGAATATCTACAGCTGCTAGATTTGTGAAGAAGGTTGGAAAAGGCAATGTCATCATTATAGAACCTGCTGACGTAAGTCAAAGTGATCAAATTAATTTTATTTGATGAAAAAAAACAATTAACAATATTTGATAAGAATATTCTTTTGTTACAAAGTTCTACCTTTGTTTGGTTTTGAAAAGTACTTAGATTAAATGGATAGTACCTAATTAAACAACTCAAGGAAAATGTTCTAGGAGTAATGAACCTAAAACTGCAGTTGTTGACACAGCATTCCTTTTGGAGAGCAACATTTACTAACTAGTTACATTGTTAATTGACTTTGCAACTGCAAGGATAGTGATCAATTCATGCAAATTTGCGTATAGTATTGGCATGCCATACTGGAAAACATGTATATTACGCCAGATATCCCTGGCGTGGCATAAGTTACTTACGCAAATTTTATATTAACGCTAGAGTAAATTATTTATGAAGTCCAAAAATTTGGAGTAAATTTCTGGTGAATGAAATCTCAATTGGCGTGGCATTTATACTAAGACTTATGTTGGAGTAAATCTCTGGCAGATGAAATACAAACTTTCCAGTATGGTTGGAGCAATTAATGGTTTTTGCTTGCATTTAAGTTTGCTTTTGTAGTTTTTAGTGGTAAACATCAAAGTTTGAAATTTGTAGCTTTATTACATAACATAGATAAATATCTTGTATTTTGATGTAAAATCAATTTCCTTTGTACTTGTAGACACATTATTATCAAGCTATGTGGACCTTAGTTGGTGGTGGTGCTAAAAATTTTACAGATACATCTAAACCGATGAAATCTGTTATACCTAGTGGCTGCAATTGGATCCAAGATAAAGCTGTTAAATTTGACCCAGAAAATAATACAGTAACAACAGAAGGAGGTGAAACGGTAAAATTAATAACATTTATACAAGATTCCTCTTTTCTTCTTTAAATTGATAATGCGTCTTAGCATGAACATAAAATTTTAGTTCTCAAGAATGGTCAATATGAGTATATATTCATATATATATATATTATAGTGAACTTACTTGGTTACCTTACAGAATCCTTTAAAAACTGACAAAATTAGGTCATTTTTTGAAAAACGCTTAATCAATTTACTAAGTGTTTTTCAATAGTCAAATGCATCTTTATGGATAATTACAGAGCTCTTAAGGGCCAAAATTTTCAAATGTTATGTTCATTATAAGACCTATTATCCTTTTAATTAATTGTTTTAGGATTATCATCTACATTTTTTAACAAGTTTTTATAGTATGCATAACTTTAACTGATGAGTATGTTGCCAATATGAAGTTCATATAAGTTTTTATGTACCTGGGTTATCACTTTATCATCACAAAATGAAATTTTTAAATTGACTGTCTTCACCTAAAATTCTTTTTATCTGTCCAGGGTCCGTTATCTTTTGATAAACAAGCTAATGAAATTATTATTTTATATTTTACAATACATTGATATGTCTTTTTAAGTCATTTTCATTCATAATTCAAAGTTTTGTTTTATTTAAGTTGCGGTAGGTATTAATTGTTTCTTTCTTCATTTTTTTTCAGGTCAACTATGAATATTTAATAGTTGGCATGGGACTTCAACTTAATTTTGGAAATGTAAGTTTTTAATTGATCAAAATGATTGTTGAATAATTTAGGCCTCGTCAAGAATTTGAAATGGAAAGGAATTGAATCTTTGTTGCGAAATGATAGTGAGGGAATAGTGTCAGATCATTTAAGAAAATAACAAACCCAACATTATCCAAGTAATTTTATATTAGACCCACTGCAGTTACATGCATTCCATCAATTTTAAACTACTTTATTTCTCATAACGACAAGCATATGATAATTTTTTTGGCTATATACATTTTGATTTTGATATTTTACAATTTGTTTTCCTCAGTTTTGATGCTAATTTCTGGTTATTGTCATGGAGTTACATTGTCTGACATTATTATCATTTCAGGTTAAAGGTTTGCTTGAAGCCCTAAAATCTGATCCAAATGTGGTTTCTAACTATTCAGCAAACACTGTCAATAAAACATTTCCAGCTTTACAGAATTTAAAAAATGGTGAAGCTATATTTACCTTTCCTAGTACACCCATTAAATGTGCTGGTGCTCCCCAAAAAATAATGTATTTAGCTGATGATTATCTTCGAAAGGTAAGTATATTGAGAAATATATAAATATATAGGTATATGTAAAGGGATTAGTCTTGCTGGATATTATTGAAACTCTTGTACAATATATCAGAATGGAACCATATATCTATAGATATTCTGAAATAACAATATAACTACTTGGTAGATATTCAAAGATTTCCTAACCTTGTCGACACTATTTAAATTTCAGAATGGTAGAAGAGATAATGTACATATTAATTTTAATACAGCACTGGGTGTCATCTTTGGTGTTCCAAAATATGCTGAAAGTCTCAGAGGGTTAGTTAGTAAAAGGTGAATATTTTTATTCCATAAATATTGATTGTTGAATTCTGAATGTGATATTCCATGGAATACCAGTTATTTTCAATTTTCAATTTGTGTTGAAACTAAGAAGTTATTTTTTAGTGTTTGATGCAGATATGCACTGTTTTTTGGTATTTTAGAAAGAAATTGACAATTTTATTGGAAACAAAATCAACAGTTTATTACCCTACAAAGGTTATCTGTAATGACTATGTTATAAGAAGCACCACTAAATATTTAAAAATTTTCAAATAATTTGTATGTTACAGGAATATAAATGTAAATTACAATCACAATCTGACAGCCATAGATGCTGATAAGAAGGAGGCTGTGTTTGAAATTCTAGGTAATGATAAAAATGAAACCAAAACTTTCAAGGTACAAACAATATCTTTTCAAATGAGAAAATTAATTACTATTGAAAAAATATGGATTTTAAGAAAATTTATTATATTTGACAACTACAGTGGTTTTGAATTGATTTTTTTTTTTTTTACTTAAGGGGGAATATGAGCAAATTTAGTACATTTTTGCAAAAGAGTGCGAAGTATATATGGTTTATAGGACATTTCTTTAAAATTATCAGCTGGATTTAGTGAATACTGTCCAGTTTATTTTACACCAATTTTCTCAGGAAAAATAGAACATGATGTTTTATTCACCTATATATTAATGGCTTTGGGGTGTCATCTTCATCAAATATTATCTCTTCAACATCCTACCGGTACCTATTATTATGTTTACGTTTTGATTTCAGTATGACTTTATTCATGTTACACCACCTATGTCTGCACCTGATGTATTACGTAATTCCAGTCAACTTGTTGATAGTACTGGATTTTTAAATGTTGATAAAGAAACATTACAACATGTTAAATATAAGAATATATTTGGTATTGGAGATTGTACTAACATACCCACGTCCAAGACAGCCGCTGCAGTTGGTAAGATATTTTAATATACATGTATTATAAATATATAATAAACTCTTTCCTTTACATATGTCAGAGGTTGGTCAATTGCACTAAACTTGACAGAGAGTTTTTGCACTTAAAACTTATACCAATTGACATAAATTTATTTCACTTGATATTTATAATGCCAATGATATATTTATTACACTTGATATTTATAATGCCAATGATATATTTATTTCACTTGATATTTATAATGCCAATGATATATTTATTTCACTTGATATTTATAATGCCAATGATATATTTATTACACTTGATATTTATAATGCCAATGATATATTTATTTCACTTGATATTTATAATGCCAATGATATATTTATTCACTTGAATTTATAATGCCAATGGACATATATTTATTTCACTTGATATTTATAATGCCAATGATATATTTATTACACTTGATATTTATAATGCCAATGATATATTTATTTCACTTGATATTTATAATGCCAATGATATATTTATTTCACTTGGTATTTATCCTAATTGACAGAAAGTTATTTCTATTGATTTTTATACCAATTTACAGAAAGTTATTTATCTGGAAATTTATACCAATGTATAAGAAAAGAGTATATTTTATTTCCATATTCTTTTACTTACAGCTGCTCAAAATGGTATTTTATATAAAAATCTTTCAATGGTCATGGATGGTGGTAATATCTCATCAAAGGTAATGGCCTAGTCTAAGCTCAAAATATATCAAATGGCAGGTATATGGACATAGATCTGGGAAGAAGGTAGTGGCAAATATTTGTACCCTCAATTGAAAAGCTACAAACAAAGGCCAAAATTATTGCTTTAATGTAATAAAGCAAAATCAGTTAAGCCCAAAGCTATGCACGTTAAGGATCCTTTGAAAGGACCCTTTGAAAGATGTGATTTTCATAGCTGAATTTTCATCTTAAATTCACACACAAATGTATTGCACAGATCTTTATTAACCCAATCAAGATGAGAAAAGTAAGACCTCAAACTTCAATTTATTTCTTTTCATTTGCAGATTTTCAATTTTTGAATTTGGTTTTTGTTTTTTTGTTAGTATGATGGCTACACTTCCTGTCCTTTAGTTACATCTTATGAGAAATGTATACTTGCTGAATTTGGATTTGATGGGAAAGTCATGGAAACTTTTCCTTTTGATCAAGGTAAAGAAAGGAGAAGTATGTATTTGTTAAAGAAACATGTTATGCCGACCATATATTGGGAAGCAATGCTTAGGTAAGTGAGGTACATGTATAGAATTATCCTTATTGCTGTGCAATTATATCTTTGCAGCTAGTAATAAGTTGAAAACAAAAATGAATTTGAAAAACTAAGAAATTCAAAATTTTTTTTTAAATACTTTTGAGTTTTAGTAAAGGATGTGATAAACTTTTCTTTATTGTAAATTTATCTTTGTCTGTCTATAAATGAAATAATTTAATCCTTTCCATTTCTTTCCTTTTTTTAATTTCAGGGGATATTGGAATGGACCTGGTGTCTTCAGAAAATTAATGCACTTTGGAAAATCTTAAATATGATCAGAAAACAGATGCAATTAAAAGGTTTATGATCTAATCCAAAATATATTGTTATACAGTAGCCTACATATATATTGCAGTTTTGCAAGAAAAATAATTTGGATTTACAATAAAATTGTAACATTAAATTTATTGATATATAATTTTCATTTATTTCTATACAAACTTATTAATGGAAGACCACTGCAGTAGCAGTCCCTTGTGAAGCTGCACAGGGTACAGATAGGAAGAAGGGTACAAATGAGGATGAATTTAAATGAGCAGGCCTCTCTCTCATTGAACGTCCAAGAAGACATTGTTCAAAACATTTGTTTGATTTGTTTTATACTGACACCATAAAATAATATAAGCAAAAACATCTGTGAGTTGAAAATCGTACATTTTATTAAAATTGTTTTAAGATAAGGGGTACTCTTTTGTAGGGTTACCAAATGACCTTTGTCTTCCTACAGTACTAATATTCCTATAAATTTCTAATTAGTTTGAAGATGGGCAGAAATGTCTACCTCAGTGGGTCGATTTTTCTTTTGGTCCAAACTGCCAAGTTAGGGTTGTCTAAGAGATAGTCTCTAATGTCCAGACTATTCCTGATCCTTTGAGAAAATTTGACTGGATGATGGAGGCTACTAACGGGCACCTGCACATCTCTGAATGAAATAAGACGTATTGATCGAGTCTTATTGACTTTAAATCTAGGTTGACGGCCATCTTTGATGTTTGGCGGTTCTTACAAAATACAAATTATATGTTTCCAAATTACGTAAAAATGTACCCATCTTCAAAGTGAAGAAGTACATATTAATGGTAAGATGCAATTTATTTTTATGTGTGTTAATCTGTTATCGCTACACTTCTGTCAGGATATAAGATAAGCCCTCTGATGATTTCAGCCATTCATGGTTGACATCAATCAATGTACGGGTCGTTTCGTTTCAACAATACTATACCCAAGACATAACGACCCAAATAGTAGTGATCATGTGATCGAGTAAATAGCTTACTGAATACCTGTCCTGCTGATTCTGTCATTTGATTGAGTTACAGTAAGGTGAAGGGGATTATTTTGTGGGCGCTCCTTCACTGCATTTTACTGTAGGATTTTAAATAGACCTAGACCTATTACCAAACAACATATTCTCATAATGGAGTTGTCATCAGGTTTGGTTTCATGTTTATTAATTTTCAAAAGAAAGGCAAAGATTTTAATCTTGCTTTTCTTTTATTATGTTCAACACCAGGATACAGATTTTTGTAAGCTTTACATTAGGATAAATAGGTACTTTTAGTCTGCACATAGAATTAATACTTTTAGTCTGCACATAGCAAGCAAAGACTTCTGCAACATAATTTCAGAATAGCGGTAAACATAATTTTATCACAGTCAATAAATATTGCAAAAAACATGTCATTTTTATGGTGTCTTTTCTACCAAATTGTAATGTAGGATATGACTAAATTAATTTGATAGGACTTAATATTATTTCTCTCTTACTAATTTAAAAGTTATTTTTATGAAATAATTTTCTGTTGCAGGTTTCAATGTATTAAAACAAACGTTATCAGACAAGTTTCAAATACAATGTATTATGGCTGATAATTCTGATACTGAAGAACTCCGCAATGAAATCAAACGGTTAGAAAAGGAGAAATCGGACTATGAAAGGAAAAAAGAAAGAGAAAATCTGGAACAAAAACTGAAAGAACTTAAAGGAGCTTTGAAGGGTAGTTCATCTGTAGCTTCGTCTCCATCCAATGCAGGAACAAACAATATTAGAAAGTCTAGGAAAGACTGTAGCCCCACTGTTCAAGAGTCGTTCAATAGAATAAAGAATAAGTTGGATTCCTCTATCCAGTCGGATAATGATGATACTGACAGTAATAATGTATCTGATAAATCATCATCAGAAGAAGATGAAGGTAAGATATTTTAATACCGTACTTCCAATTAACCTTGAAACACAAAGTAAACCCCTTGAAAATAAATACACTTTATCAGAAGTTATACTACATAAAGGGTTGAGGTGATTGAAAAGATACACTGGTTACACTGTGGTTCTTGGTCTCTTTTTACTCTTTTTTTAAGGCTGGTATTTTATCAAATGACTTATGATAGTGATGTCAAAAAACCTTTCTTATCTTAAACTAAGTAAACATCATTTTGTTTTTGTCTGTGAAGCATTTAATGGAAAAAATTCAAAGAACTGGTTTCTTTGTGTAGACAATAATTTTAGTGGCATTACCAAACCAACATGTGTCATCAAATTCATATATCAAATATTAAATAAAATTTAGCTGATTAATCCAATAAATAGAAATTTATATTAATAAACAGGGTTGAAGTTATTTTCAATAACTTAAAAGATAAGCTTATATCATTTCACATGCAGAGTTGAAATGTTGAATTCAGGTAGATAATAACAAGTATATGAGATGGTAAATATACACCTGTATAGCTAACGGTACATCTTTCTATATAGTATATCACATTCTTTTATAGTGTCATGGTTACTAATACCAAGGGTCAATGACTATATTATCAGTTATCCATAGGTTGAACCATTAAACTTTAAACTATAAAGATCCCTATTCAGTCAGCCCCTCTTGAGTTATTTGACACTATTGTTTGACCAGATATTTATTTTACATATTGGTACTCTATATTTAACTTTATATGTCAGTTGTGACTTGTTACAATGCCTGATTACTTTAATAGATAATGAAATCTATTTCATCAAATCTAAGTACTGGTATTTAAACATATAATTTTAATTTCAAGTACCGGTATGGTAAATGATTTAAACTTTATGTTCATTCAAGGCTATGTTAATTAATATGACCAGATAGAATACTTATTGTAATCTGTTTAATATCTGCAAAATTTTGTGGCTTATAACATTTTTTTTAGATTTAAGTTTTACAAGCATACACAAAATCTTATTGTTCAAATTCAATTTGTATGTTATCAGTTAAGATAGGTCGAATAAAGTAAAGTATTTTAACTTGAAGGAATTGTGTTATGTGTTTTGTGATTCATTATAATATGTTAATTATATTTTTGCTAATGAAGAAGACTTTCATCCTATTTTTAATAATAATAATATAATAATAAACTCTTTATTTTACATGGGTCAGAATTAGGCCCAATACCCAAGGACACGGTCCTGTCTCACATTCAGCCCATGGGGCAATACATTGGAAAAAAAAAAATAAAAAGAGAGAAAAAATAAAAAAATCGAAAATACATAATATCTCAATATACAATTTGTCTAAAATACTAAAAATACACAAGTACATGTAAAAAAGAGAATCGTTATCTTGGAGCTAAGAAATTTGTTGTACCGATTTGATTTTTTAGATAAAATAGATAAAAAGTACATCAAAGTAGCTTTTTTTCATAGCTATCACCCAGTTGTATGACTGCTATACAAAATACAGAAAAAAGGGCTATAATTGCTCCTCAAAATTTGAAATTGCTACACAAAATTCTCTCAAAGGGCAAAAAACTGCTATGCAAATAAAAAAAGTATTTTGTACCCTGGTGTAATTCTGAGAATGTGCAGCTTACATTGATCCTTACAATTTAAACAATATAAATATAGGGTGAAACCACACTGTTATAAAGCCTATAACATTTATCTTACCTAAAACTAAAATTCATTGTTGATGGTTTGAATTGACCTATGCTGGACTCAATTAGTACCAGGTTGATACATCACAAGTGCCTTTTTTAAATTTTTTAGCTGAAGAAGTTATGACAGCACAACATAAACAGAAGATACAGAAACATCGAGATACCTTAGTAGAAAATATGATACCAGATGACATATTTAACGATATGATAGCAGGAAAAATTTTGACAACAGCAGATGTCAGTAGGATCAAGAAAAAGTCAACAAGAGAATCTGTCAATGAAGAACTTTTAAATAACTTGGTGCTCAAATCTGACAGAGCGTTTTTTGTTTTCACAAAGGCTTTGCGGAAAACATTACAAGAATACTTAGCCAATCTGTTAGAACCACCTAAGAAAAAGAAGAGAAAAAGACAACAGAGTAAGCAATGAACCTTTATTTTATATCTGTAGATATACATAGGCCAATAAGAGCCTTCATTTTTATGAAATTTATTAGCTTGAGAGGGACACAGCTCATGCTGGTGATGTATTTCAATTGTAAGCCTAATAGTCCTCAAGAAGCTTTGACAATCTCTAACTTGCTATGCTAATGTAATTATATATTGTTTTATATTTTGATGTATATAGGAGAAATGAATATAAGTTTAGATGTAGATAAAGTAATTCCAACAAACACAACTCCTTCAACCTGTACTTGTCAAGAAGTGGAAGAACAAATATTAATGATGTCTAAAAATGCTTATAAACATATCAGACGACGAGATCAAAGTGCTTCTGCTTTCGAACAATTCCGTAAAGAACTGGAATCTACAAACACTGTCATTAAGGACTCCATGGAAATAATGAACACTCTCAAGATACTGTGTCGTCATGGTGAAGTGTCTGGAATTATGCGTGGAAGTGTGAAATATAAATTGAAATTTCAATCTATTGAAGATTTAGAGAATATATGGAGGTTGTATCAATCGAGAGAATTGATAACATCAATACAATCTAGTTTAATAACACCTAGAATTTTACAATACTTTAAACTAAAAGACATACAACTAGGATTAAGAATAAACGAAAATGAGTATCAAGCTTGTCGGAGGGATTTAACTGATTGGCACAAAGGTACAGAACTTCCTATAAAAAATTATTTATTAAATCTACCAGTATCTGTAATTTAGATATTTTATGCTATTCATTGTGAACAGAAGTTCAAAGATTGATCCACAAAATCATACTGTCTCACCTGTGTTACTGACTGTCATTATCTGTGTACTTTTAGTGAGCAGAAAGAGAAGAGTAAAGGAAAAATCAGGATCTCATGTGCAGCCGCAGGTATATCAGATTTATGATAAAAACAATGCACTAGCATTTCTTCAGTGATATTAATTTGATCCGTATGTCAGCATAAGGGTCTAGGGTTTGATCCTAGTGATCCGTGAATAGATCAGGTAGATCAGGATAGTACCTTTTTACATATGAAAAACTACTTTTCCTCATTGCCCACTGCAAGACATCACACATTTCTGTGCAGAATTAATCCAGCCCTTGTGCAACATGCTTGTAATTGGTGTTCTTTAAGAAAATAAAATTTATATTATAATGAAGACATAAATGTAAACTCTGAATTCAATTAACTTCTGTTTTTTTTATTACATGTAGGTCCAGATTAATCCAGGTCAAGATGTAGAAAACTCACCTTCTCCAAAATCACTTCATCCACTTCATCACCATGGTAGAAGAAAAGCTTTTAATGAATTGTAAGTTTGTTTCTAAATTCACCATATCAGTTGCTGCCATGCCAAGTTATTTAATGCATGCAATTATTATAAGATCAATATCAAAGTCACAGAATATCACTACTGTCCATGAATGTTGTTAATTTGAAGTGAACCTGGTGTCAGATTTTATTATTATACGCCCACATGAAACTTGGTATGTGTATTCATCTTGATAATATCTCAGACAAGTTCGAAAATGGCACGATTCCAGATGTTGGTTTATGAGTTATGGCCCTTGATTAAATGAAAAAACATGGAATATTCTGTTTGCTGAAGTGGGCGTATGTTACCTTGCAAGCTATGTTTAAGAAGAGATACTGATAGTTAAAAAGACAAATATTTCATAAAATCGTATTCTTTATTGCAGGCAAAGGAACCATGTTTCCAATCAAGAAACAGTGCTAAACCCATGAAATAGGTTAATTTGTGTTACAGAAGGCATAAACTTTATTTATTTTTAGCTCAGAAATTCTAAATTTTTAAAGCCTAAGTAAGAATTATGTGGTTATTTTTTTAAATTGCAAATGGAAGTGCTATGAAATTGTATTTTAATACTATTTTTGTTTTGTTACTGAATGTTTTTATAAGATAAATTATGAAGAGTATTATTAAAGAGTAAATGGTACTGGTTTTTGTTTGCTCTTATATCTTAGCAAGAAGATATTTTTGCTCATCCTTGTCCAATTGAAACGTAAACAGGATTTGTTTTGGGGCAATATTATTTACAAATATTCAAGAGTACAATTCAACTAGTCTAAACCTTTTTAATGTGGGCATATAAAATTAGGGCAGCAGGCGGACAGACAGAAAAGCAAAAAACCTCCACATGGCTCTTTTCAATCAAAATGGCTTATGTGGACTCCCATTTTGTACGTCGTTAATCATGCGTCCTACTGGAGCACCATCTGTTAAGTAGCGATAGGACAAGTTGCGTTAGAAGTAGGTTGTTGTACAGTTAGATCTCAATATATAATGGATTACTAATATGTGTGATGAAACAGGCCCAGTAAAACAAAATTGCACAAATCTAGAATACATAACAATGCTTTACTGGTATATAAATAACTATCACATTTCACAGCCATAAAAAAAACTTTAAATAAAAACTGGACAAGCAGAATGCTTACCAGAAAATGGTAATATATAGAGTTCCATATTCATATATGTTAACTTAATGTTTTACATGCTCATACAAGCAGCGTAATGTTCAGAAATAGTATATCTATATAGTTGTGCTCCTTTATCCATACTTATTTCTATGTCTTGTAAACAGTACTTTAAATGTGGTTTACCAGATATTTAGCCCATGATGTCAACAATCACAACAAACATTTAAAAATAATAAATCTAGTCATCATCTGATGTAGTAGCTGTAAAACCTGACATTATTCGTTTAGGTTTTATGTCTGATGTAGGAGACTGTCTTGAAGATGATGCTGCAAGGAAAAAATATAATCAATGAAATGGAGTTTTATGGCCTACTTAAAGATCAAAGTAGAAATATACTGAAAAGCAAGAGAAACTTCATATAAGTAAAGTGTTTGTTAAATGGACTTGAATACAACAAGAAGAAACCATTAAATACATTTATTGTCTATGGAACATCTTAGTCCAGTCAAGATGTCAGTATTCCGAAAGAGATGTTACTTTTGCCTTTTAGTATACTAGTACATTTCAGATTTTACACCAAAAATGGACATGATAAGAGATTTCAGTACTTGTTTCTCCATTTTCATTTTCAAATGTAAATATTTTTCAACAATCGATCGTGATTGAGCAACAATTTAAAGAGCTTTGACCATGCCGTATCTCTGAAGGTTCAAATTCTACTACAGTTTAGAATAACTCATACCTGATAAATTTCTGTTTTTATTAATTGGAGGTAAGGGAGGTGTACCAGGTAACTTATGTGGACTGTTATCAGTATTTCTAACACCATTACTAGCTGTTAGAGCAGGTTGTGGCGTAGATGGTGGAGCACTAGAATCTTTCAAACCTGATAACAAAACAATTTTCCATTTGTTTCAAATCATTATCAAAGCAAAAGATGAATTTGAAGATGTTTAAGCACCAATTATTATCATTTATTCACATTAATCTCCTTAAAGAAAAATTGATAAGCAACAGACCCAAAAAAATCCAAAATGCAAAAGGGGGACAACTCCTAACTTTTTTTAGGCTTAATAAATGCTCAGATCACTCATAACTTCTTGAGATAGTATAAAAGATTTTACAACTTTGTTGGGTGTCCAGATGAGAGTTAAATATGATTTGATGAAGTACCTGAAATAGTTTGCTGTCTGTCTGTAGTTTTAGGTTGTACTGCTGGTCTATTTACAGTAACATATGTTCTCAATGTATTCTGTGTAGCATTGGTAAGTCTATCATCTGTTAGAGGGTAGGATAATCTGGTGCTGAAATATAATGTGCATCAATATTAAAGAGAATGGTTTCGCCATTTTCAGGTGTTTATTTGAGTCTTGAATATATGTAAATAGTCTTCTGCTAATTCTATGTCTTTGCTTTATATCACAGTGTATTGAAATGACAAGTTGTATAGATTTGAAGGCTCAAATTTCAACTATTACTGATAAGCTTTTTTCAATTTCCAGTCTCTAAGACTAAGGTATAATTGCTCAAGCAAATGACAAACCAGTCCGCTTAAATTTCTTTTTGGAAATTATAATAATGTCAGTAAGCATCTTGCAGTTCTGATGGTACTTTGTGTTGGGGGGAAAGTTAAAGACTCTTCAGAAACCAAAGAACAGCAGTAAAGCTCCTTGCCATTTAATTACTATTCTCTGTCTGAGACTATACATAGGGTCAGAGTTTGTATGTCTAAGTGGGGTTCTATAGCACAGCGGTTAGAACATGGGTTCTTAACGTCATGATGTCATATGCATGGATAGGTTGAAAATGTCGGACGTGACCTCTAATCTTGATCGGTGTGTGAAAGTTTGATGACCCTAAATAAGTCATTTTCACTCATAATTCCAGTCCAAACAGCTGAAAATGGGTAGGATAATCTGGGAAAGATCAATGCCAAGAGGTTTGACCAAGGTCCAGCAGGTAGAAAAGATCCCGGTCCAGACGGACTTGTGAACCTAAGTTGTTATCCTGGTAAAATATAGTTGTTTCTTTCTTTTTTCTTTTTTTTTTAATCCTCACCATGTAGAAGTTTTAATTAAACCTACCTGATGTTATTCTGCCCAATCAACATTCTGTTAATATCCAGTTCTAAAATTCTGGGTGTATTATGGAAGTTATTACTGTCGTCTTTAGATGGTCTTGACTGAGATAAGTTCACCTACAACAAAACAACCTTTTTACAGCAACAAATCCATAAAACATATCACATACATGTGTAATCTACCGACTTCGTCTGGTTTCTACTGCTTTTGCATGCCGTCTCCCGATTTACCAGCGGGAGACCCAAATCTACCAATATTTTTTTTTTTGAAACCATAATTTTCACAGGACCTACCGTTTGTCAAATGTCAAAATTCTTTACCATAAATCATTGAAATATTCTTTATTAAGATGATATCCTTTTTTTTTTCACAGATTGACGGTTACAAATATCTGTAGATGGACTTTCTTATAGTTTGGTAAGAATTGGTACTGTGTACCTTTGATTTGTAGAAGGAAATACACTTACATTCCAAGTTGCAGAAGATGAATTACCAACCCAATTTCCTGCAGCACCAGCTACTCCTGTTCCTGATAAACCTACGCCATCAGGTCCTTCAAATGCAGTTTTATTTATTGCTGGAACTTGATTCGTCGATTCTCTACTCTAAAATAAAATCCAGTATCATAACAAATCTTAAAATTCTTCAATAATTTCAATTTGCACACGTCTCATTACTTTTGGTAGACTGATTATGAGTTCCTTCAAATTTCATAAACTAACAAAAATAACAAGTAAGATTCTAATAGATATGAATACGACACCTACCCTGTGAGACAATGAATAAGGGAGATCACTCTACATACCTGTAAAGTAATTTCTCTATGTATATTTCTAATATTAGAGGCTGGTGTATTAACAGGTCCCTGTGTACTGTGATTATCTATTAAACCTACAGCTGATTTAGTTTTTCTGGACTTAATAGGTCGACTTAATTTTCCATTATATTTCTGTTGTAGTTCTCTAGAGAAAAAATATGAAAATTTTAAATGAGTGTGCAAAACTGTCAAGCTATCATTATAATGCAATTTACAGTCTGAAGCACACACAGCCCAAGTTTCTTGTCCCATTTGAACCACAAGATACCTTTTCCATCTTAAAAGAATAAAAACAAAAACTGACCTGTTACGATATGAGTACATTGGTTTAATCAGAAATATTCCTGATTCATTTTCTATGCCATCTAATGTTTCCATTAATAAATTAGCCATACGCAATCTTTCTGTTCCCATAGCATCCATTTTCTCAGCCCATCTCTTAGCTCTCTAGAAAATAAAAACATAAAAGATGCAGAGCTAGAGTTGGTTTTGTCATTATTATTGAGCAATCCATAGAGTCTGCAACAAAAGAAAACCAAGAAATCATGTCACTTTTGACTGTTCACAAATTAGAATCAAAATCTTGATTAAACACATGAAAATAATTTCTTACGCCAAAGTGAACTCTCCTTTTTGCAGGAAGACACTCCATTTTTTTTTTTCTCACAGACACAAACTGAACATATATACTATATAACTGAACAGGTATGTGTCAGAATGAGAAATGAAGTGAATAAAGGGACAAGGGTTTTGTCTCTAGGATTTAGAAAGTTAATCTTATTTGGGGGTATTAATGGTGTTATATCACAGTGTAATAGGATTATGATATAATAATATATAAAAACAATTAATAACACCCAGTGAACATAAATTAATATTTAAAATTATTTCACTAGGTAATTTTTAAAACTAATGTTATTACACTTAATTTGGTTATGAGCATCATTTACCCACAGTTGGGTGTTTGCAGTCATTTACAAGATTAAAAATGTGTTGAATGTATATGTAAATCAAATCTGTATTTCTAAATTACTTTAGAAATAATATCTATTTTGATCATGTAAGACACAAAAACTTTGACAAGGTTGTGCCCTGATATTTGAAAAAAAGGTTTTACTATACACAAGTAGCAACAAGTTACATTACAATTTTCAGTCAGTTGTTTGTGGGTTTTGAAAATGCACTAAAACTTAGCGTTTAAAATATTTCTATAATCAAAAGGAGTCAGACATCTGATGGACAATCGGAATTAGGCAGAGAGAAGCTATGAATGACCCTGATCAACTTGAAAAAAACAATTGAGACCATTTTTTAAAACCCCTGGAGTCAGAGAAGATTACTATGTTCTACTTCTTCACAAGATTTTTATGTACAATATGGTAGATCCTCAAATTAAATGAACTAATTTAAAAATGTAAATCTCACCTCATTTTGAAGATCTTCCATCTTATCTAGAACTTCAAAAACTCCATCATCTAAATTCTTATTCTTCTGTACACTTTCTTAAATATTAAAATTTTTAAAATAAATATATAAGACTCTTTGTAATCAACTTCCAAATACAAACTTTGCATACGCCTGCTTTATGTAAATATATTCAAAATAACTTAAAGATAGTTGCCAGGCAAGGTAACATACGCCCACTGGCAGCATTGAATTTGAAAGATAAATTGAGCAATGACTCAAAAAAACATTCACTAAATGAATATTGAAGGCAAAAATTCAAAAACTGTTTATGGAAAATCGTTAAATTCAAACTTGACCACCATCTTATCTATTTCAATACTCATACCAAATTTCATCAAATCTATTAAAAAATTGTAGCTTATTTTGCACCCACAAATATTTTTGACGCAATTTTACTAAGTCAATGGCAAAAACTCAAAAACCAGTCGTAAAAAAAAGTCGGAAATTCAAACTTGATTAATGTCTTATCAATTCTGATGCTTACACCAAGTTCCATCAAAATCCTTTGAAAATTAAAGCTTCTTATTGAAACCACAATAGAATTTTGACGCAATTTCACTAGGTCAAGGGCAATAAATCAAAACAGTTCATTGAAAAACTGTCATATTCAAACTGTCAATTCCAATGCTCAAGTTTCATCAAAATCCTTTAAAAATTGGAAGATTTATTGCATCGAAACTAAAATTTTGACAAGATTTTACTACGTCAAGGGCAATAACTCAAAAACTGTTCATCAAAAAAATTGCCAAATTCGAACTCGACTGTTGTCTTATCAATTCCAATGGTCACACCAAGTTTCATCAAAATCCATTGAAAATTGTAGCTTCTATTGCACCCACAATAAAATTTTGAAGCAATATTACTAAGTCAAGGGCAATAACTCATAAACTGTTCATCGAAACATCTTCAAATTCGAACTTGACTATCGTCTTATCAATTCCAATGCTCACACCAACTTTCATTTAAATCCATTGAAAATTGTAGCTTCTATTGCACCCACAATAAAATTTTGAAGCAATCTTACTAAGTCAAGGGCAATAACTCATAAACTGTTCATCGAAAAATCTTCAAATTCGAACTTGACTATCGTCTTATCAATTCCAATGCTCACACCAACTTTCATTTAAATACATTGAAAATTGTAGCTTCTATAGTGTCTACAGAAAATGATTTTTACCCAATTTTACTTAGTAAAGAGCAATTACTCATAAACTATTCATCGAAAAATCGTCAAATTTGAACCTGACCACCGCCTTATCAATTTCAATGCTCATACCAAGTTTCATTCAAATGCATTGAAAATTGTAGCTTCTATTGCATCAATTATTAAATTTGACCTGATGTAAATAAGTCAAGGGCAATAACTCAAAAAACGTTCATCGTAAAATCGTCCAAATCAAACTTGACCGCCGTCTTATCAATACCAATGCTCATACCAAGTTTCATTAAAATCCATGGAAAATTGTAGCTTCTATAGTGTCTACAACAAATGTTGACGGACTGACAGACCGTATAAAAATGAAACAAATACAATATTTTCAAAGCACCAAACATGAATGGCTAACTTTCATTTACATTTTAAAAATGAAGAAACAATACTATGTTATATAAATTTACCTTCTATATATTTCATACGATTATGATGTACAAACTTGCGAACAAGATGTCCTAATCTTTGGGCAGGTAAACTGATATATTTATCCATTTGTGATACAGCTTCCTAAAATTTCAAAATAAACCAGGATGAAAACTAGATGTACACAATGATCTATAGAGAGCAAAATCAAGAGGACTTGCTCAATCATAGAGGATATCAGCATCAGTTCCTAAAGCAATGTTTAGATATATACATGAACCAACTGTTGCTTTCACAATCCCAGATTCTTGTCATTAATTTTGATTGGTCGAGAGTTTACTCGTCTACCAATTAGATATATATTGCAGGAAAATGTTTGATTGACCAGACGTAAGATCTTTAGTAACAGCTTAATTGTGGGATGATCGAGTCTACAAGGCCAAGGCAGTATTATGAAAAAAATGGCTGACTGTGTTAGTTCTTGCTGAGGAGCGATTATGAGCACAGAAACTGGTTTTGGCATCACAACCAGGACAGATTCGTAAGAAAGTGATTTACCGCTTTAAGTTTCGGTACAAATAAAAAGGCTTTCTGGTTTCCGCTCAGACATTCGATAGAAAAATTGTTTTGAATTAATGAAAACAATGATTCAATGGAGGCCGCCATTTTGAAATAATCCAAATGTTACAAGATCACTGATTGGATACATTTCGTAGTGATGTACGGTTTGCCAAGGGAGGTTATTAGTCTCCAATGACGAGAATCTGGGATTGTGAAAACAACGGTTGGTTCATTTATATATCCAAACATTGCTTTAGGAACATGCATCATGCCCTTAAAGAGACAACTGATCACTAAATAAATACAAAATCCTAATTAGGACTGCAACCGGTCAATGGTTCTGGTTTATCATATCCGTGTAATACACAGCGTGTCTGGTAGAATATTGGTAGTATTGCAGATATGATGTGAAATGGAGGTTTTACATTCTATTTTTCTTCATATGAAATTGTGTGTAAAGAGGAAACATTTTGCCAGTGGTTTTAGCTTGTTTGATTTCCAATTGTTACCGTGTAAGTATTCTTAAAGACACTGGGCTTTGGTTTCTTGACAAAACCGAACACTGAGTTACGTTTAGCGTAGGTTTAAAGCCAATAACAAAGACATAATAAGCATCAAACAAACCTTGTATTTATTTTGATCAAGTTTCTCATCATTAACAGCTTTCTTCATTATTTTAGCATTTCGTTCAGCATCTAACCGTGTGAACATAATAGATGTATCTGGTGATGGGGCTTGGCTTAACTACAATATAGAAATGAGAGTTTGAAAATAAGTAAGAATAATGAGCTATTCAGATTCAATCATTGTACAATAAATAAAAAAAATAAATTGACCGATAGTGTAAGCAGTCCCCTTGACTACCAATGATTGTTGGGATATTTAATTTTTAATTATTTTTTTTTTTAAATTCACTGACCTATACTATTGTCTTGATGTCCCGCGGATCCCATTTGCAACCGGCCATTTTTGATCATGACAAGCATATATGGCCAAATCAAAGTCCCTGGCACAATTACATAGTGAAAGTTGCTTCAAAGGATATAATTTGTCAAATAACAGTAGGCTATGGATTAAATTGAGAAAGGACTTAATGGCAGTTTTAATTCTAATAGGATAATGGAAGACAAAAGTGACCACTAACAGCTGATCTGAAATTGTTTAGGAAGTCTATAAATAGAAAGAAAAGCAATGTTAAGAAGCTTACCTGAAATGATGGTGTGACAGAGCGAGATCGAGGCGCTTTTCCAAGGGTAGATAATTCTCTTTGTAAACCATTGATTGTCTCTTGCATTCCCATCATAACAACAGTATTGTGCCTGCAAAAAGAGTAATTCTGAGGTACACAGAATAGTCATTTTACACAAAATCACCATGACAACTTACACCTTGCTTTCTGAATCTGATAAGCCATTGAAAGGTGGCACTGCACTAAAAACAGAACTGAGCCAGGGCTATTGAGTTATTTTTTCCCCAGTCTGACAATCTACTCTACAACTTGTACCTAACTGTATACTGTACATCAATGCCATGAATGTGTGGTAACAAGGATCATATTGGAAATAATTAACTTTTAGAACTTATTGTCATACATCACAGATACTAGCAGCTTACAAATTTTAAGAGAATATTTACGTATTAAGAAGGGAAATTGATACCGGTATACCTTAACTGATCCTCATGCTTTCTAGTAGATTCTTCTAAATTCTTATGTCTAAAAATATATTAAATATATAAGATATAGATATCAATCCTGGCAACCAAAAACAAATTAACTGACTTTTGAGTAATTGTGGATTTGATTTCACCATTTCTCAAGTAAAAATACATTTCAAGTGTCTCAACAACATTATTAATCTTTGAAATACCCAAATAGATGTCAGATGTGGACAAATCACTGAAAAACATCTGAACAGGTTTCAGATGTGGACACATCAATAAGAACACCCAAAAGGTTTAAATGTGGACAAATCATAGACAATTCCAAATAGCCGTTTCGGAAAAAAAAGTGAGTTCCATATGTGCACAAATAATTGAAAACATCCCAGTGGGTTTCAGATGTGAACAAATCAATGAGAATATCCAAAGGGGTTTCTGTTTTGGACAAATTAATGAGAACATCAAAATTTGTTTCAGATATGGACAAATGATTGAGATCATCAAAGTTTGTTTCAGATATGGACATCATCAAAGTTTGTTTCAGCTATGGACATCAGATCAAATATAATAGAACTGTGAAGTACACCTACAATAAGTTACATTTTTGTTGTAAGTCTCTAACATAGTCATTATCAATATTATCTGGATGAACTTGACTTTCTCGCGTTGGTAGTGGTGTTCTACCAGACTCTGGTGTTATCATGGTGGGATCACGTGATACAAACATCACAGATGATACAGCAGGGTCCTAAAATATAAACATGAAGACAATAATTAAGGATGAGCTGCTGCACAATTGGTTTGAGCATTGGAATGACATCATTTACTTGGTCATGTCAACAGATGGTGGGGTCATGGGTTCTCTTAAGGGTATGATGGTCTCAGTACTCCAGTCTACCCAGTTGTAAATGGGTATGGATAAACTGGGAAAGATTAATGGCAAATGGTACTTGCAGGACCAAGTTCTTATGCTAGTAAAGACAAACTGATTGGTGAAAAGTGAATCTTGTCTTAAAAATTCTGAAACTTACCCTATCATTAATTAATATACCATTTAATAATGTTATTATTTCACTGAGAACTGAAAAAAAAAATCAGATTTTCAAATAATAAACTTATATTTGTTCAATTTATACTCAATATAGGTTATTTTTCTATTTATCAATCTGCATAAATAAATACTCATTTATATATAACTTTATAAGTTAATTGTCTTATCCGTCTTGGGTAATATCAAAAAGAGCTTAGAAATGATTAAAAACCTTTTGCTATTAAATCATTCAATATTAAATCGACTTAAAGCAAGTTCAGCTGTATTGAATATTTTCTTTTCAATTGCCCTACCTGTGCTCAAACTTTTAGTCATTTTCTCCAACTGTGGTAAAACTTTAGAATTATGTCGAAATCGGTGAACCTCTATATCTGATATAACTTGACTAGCAGACATCATATCTGTAATTAAACACAAAAATTCATGACCGAAATCCTTTCATTTTTCCACATTTTCACTTTTAAACACTCTATTCTATTCATAATAAAAGCTACAAATTCAGGCAGGTCGGAGGGACTGACATGGAAAAAGCGTCTAGTCGTTTGGATGGGACAATAAACCGAGGCCCCGTGTGCTACAGGCTGTGCACGTTAAAGATCCCTCGACAGTTAGAAATCGCAAAAAGAGTAGGCTAATGCTGCTGTCCTGGCAAAATTTCCCTCATTGCACACTGCATGGCGTTGCCCGTCTTCATATGCCCATAAGGTGCAGAAGAGTAGGACGTAAAACTCCATTCATTTCATTTCATACAAATTCAGTCTGCAATGAATAATGGCATCATTAGCATGTTTGAGAAGGACAAACAAAATTAAAACACATAGATATATTAAGACAATAAAATCTTATAATTTCTCAATATTACCTTTATCCAATAATGTCTTAGCTAGCGCATCTTTGAACCCCATACCCATATTATATGTTTTGATATATTCTTGTACAACTGGGTGTTCTGGTAATAGCTCTCTAAAAATAAAGTCAAAAATGCACTTACATATGATTTAGTTTCTTTAAAAAAATTAATAATAATAATGATAACAATCATAATATACTCTTTATTTTACATGGGTCAAAATTAGGTCCATATCACAAGAACTAAGACTAACATTCAGCCCATGGGGCAAAACAATGGCAAAAAAGTCTGGCATAAAGATACCTTACATGATATTATATAAGGTTTCTGATGTAAGATTTTAAATGCATATAAAAAAAACTGAAATCTTAAAGGCTTATAAATCTTACCCAGTTGCTGAGAAACCAAAACCCTTCAGGTAATCTAAAAAAGAGAAAAAATTTTGAAGAAATCTTTTCATGCTACAAGGATCTTGCAGTTAAATTGAAAAGTTTGTATTTCAATGCATCTTAAAAAACTACTTAGATATTTCTCATGAATATTTGCCATATATAGGCCTACCTTCTTGATCTTCATCCAACTTTTCTTCAGAATCTTTAACTTCTTGTATTGATTCCTTTAAAGCTGTGGATTTATGTTTTCTATCTTCTGCCATCTTTTTACTCTCTTCTATTTTTGTTTTATACTCTGATCTCAAGGATTGGCGACTTTTAGCAGACGACAATCTGAGGTCGGAATCTGTACCATCAGCTGGAATCTGTAAGAATTATTATTACAAAATTTCAATACTTTATTTTGAGTGAGATGGATCAATCAATCTATTGTTGATTTCAATCAAGAAAAGTTTTGAAATAAATTAATGTTTTGTGAACTTTTTCATTTATATGACATTGTGTAAATGTTTAAAACAACATACTGCTGTGGATATTATTTTCATTACAGATCAATTTAATATCAGCATAAAAAAAAAACATGTATAAATCAAAGGAACTATATATAAGCTATCAAATAATATAAAACAAAATTATAACAAAATATCAAACCACAAAAAATTACTTCATCACAGCAATCAATAATTATTTACAAACATTATTAAGAAATGAAGTCTCTGCAAAAACAAGGTTGGTTTAAAAGCTCTGATTTTTTTTAAAAAGTCAACAAAAAGAACAAAAATTTCAGCCCTCAATTTCAATTCTTTGCATAAGGTGATATGAATAAGGTCTTATATTGCATTACCAATTTCACAAAAATATGCTACTGAGACATATTTAAATATATCAGAATACTTGTTTGAAATTGTATGGAATGAAGATGTCTTCCTTTAATGGCTTTCCATGCTGAAAGAGCTCAAATTGATTTATATTTCCAGTGAACTAGAAGCAGAACTAGGCTTTATATGACTATTTCCCCTTCATGGTTCTATAGTCGTAAACATTTGAGCTACAAGAAAACATGAGCCGAATAAGATACCTTATGAGTTATAGTGCAACCTGGCCATGTGAATCACCACCGATCAAAACTTTTATTTTCTTTGTTACATAAGCAACGAGAACATGAACATAAAAAGGTTATATCAATCATTTGGTAAGATTTAAAAACAAAACAACATTCAATGGTTAGAGTTAGGGTTTGGTGGCTTCAACAAACATTTACCTTGACAACAATGACATTTTGTTTAGATGAAGGAGTGGAGCTGGAGTCGGTCTGGGATCCTCTACTCTGTTGATTTCTATAATCTGAAATATCTGAAACTGGTGAATTGGTGGTATAACTTCTGTCAGACACAGCACTTGATTTCAATAATGATTTCCTTTCATCCATTTGATCGTCCTGATTAGAACTTTGTGGATCAGCAGTTTCTGTGTCTTCAACATCATCATCAGCAGCATCATCATCATCAGCATCATCATCATCATCATCAGCAGTATCGTCATCATGTTCTTTGGATTCTGATGTAGTTCTAGCTGAAGATATACTGATAGGAGATGATCCTTTATCTGCTGCTTCCTCCTCTTTAATAAATGTACCTTCTTGTTGAAGAGTTCTTTGTTCAACATCTATGGGTGGTTTGGTCTGATCTTCTGCTATTTCTGGAGTTTTGTCCGTCTGTACATCTTTATCGTTAACATCTTCTAGAATGGGTAGATCTCGTAATGATGCTAAGGAATGCTCACCCTGGAGTGAAAGTGATGCATAATATTTTTTTTTTTCAAAGCAAGTGCCACTGATGAAACTTTCTCATTTCAAATGAAAACAGAAAACAATTTGTATCGTTATATTCAATCTGTATACATTGAATGTTATGATTGAATTTAGCTTTTCCTTACAGCTGACACTTGTTGATAATCAAGCAAAATAATAACATAAAGAAAGAAAATAATGTAAATATATATCAAAATGTCACAAATAGAAAATGTATGTTGAGCAAAGGTTAAGCAAGAAAGTATGCTTTCTTAGTAGCCTACTGTGAAAATATTTGATTATTAGAAAATGTGGGAAAAACATCCAACTTGATGATGTTATATATGTTGAATTGAGTTAATACACATGCAATATTAGAGTTCATTTGACAGCTGAAACGAATCAATTGTCCACAAAGTCATAACAGAGAAACACATAAATGACTTGAATTGTGAAATGTTTGTTAACACAATGTGTAAAGAAGTGAGAACACTGAACACAAAATATATTAAAACATTTAAAAACACATTATTAAAATAGAATAAGCTGTTAGTAGGTGTTGTAACATTTTAAATCTCTGGTGCCACAAACCTCTGTCCCACTTTCAAATGATATTTCACTAAATCCATCATCAACAGTACTGTCTAGCAGATGTCTTAATTCTAACTCTTTCTCTTCTAGCAGACGCCTAGACACACTGGCTAGTGTCTTAAACAGACTGTCTGGTCGTACACCAAGTTGCATAGCTTCATGAGTCAACTGACTAGCTAGACTGACAACTGAGACTGATCTTAATAATTCCTCTTCTGCCAAATCCACTTTCGTATCATTCAATACTTTCAAAGCAAGGCGTACAGTTTCTAGTATTTTTTGTTGATAAGCTGGCAGCTTGTCTTCAGGGTCGGCCATCATTGCTTTCAGATTCTTAATAACGTACTGTTGAATTGGTGGCAAGTTTGATCCTGGACTTAAGGACTAAGCAAATAGCACAGAACAAATAAAAAATCTTGACACCCTATTTTGAAAGCTTTATTTAAATGACAAAAAAAATTTTTTTTATTGCAGCTCATCACACGATATAGACAAATACTTCTGATGCTTATCAGGACAACTGGATCATTGGATGTATAAATGTTGCCTGTTTTAGAACAAAAATGTGTTCCATTTTGATAATAAGAGATTAACTTTTTGGACTAGAGTGTTCTAGCAAATAAGAAGAAGTAGTTATAGGTTTTTATGCTTACCTCTTTGTTATGGACATCTTTATCATCTATCAATATATCTTCTCCTACTGTTGATGCTAGAGCCTAAAATACAAGCCCAATATAATCTTAAAAACATTGGCAGTGCTAAAGATTCCATTAAGTCTCTTGAAGTCAATTTGTCCTTTAATCCTTTCAACACCAGTAACTGTTTCAGCAGCCACAGAATGATATTATCCTCGAGTTCTCAGTGAAGCAGTTGTCACATAATATTAAGAAAGAAAGAGAAAGACAACTATATTTTTTCAACCAGCTGGTCCTAGACCAAGACTCAGGGCATTGATCTGATCCCGGATTATCTGTACCCATCTACAGTTGGGTTGACTGGAAATTATGAGTGAAGATATATTATTCATCGTACTTCAACACGCCAATTGAGATCAAAACACACAATAATGATAAACTTTAAAGATACATTTATATTGCATTTTATTAAAACTCAGCTGTCAAAGATTATAGAAATGATTCTATTCATTGGTTCAATAATCAATCATACCTTAGCATCATCTGTTTGTTGCATGAGTTTTTGTATATCATCATCACTAATATGTGATGTACTAGGTACTACTTTATTTAATGAATTAATAGCCATTGCCATCTCTTGTCTCTTTCTTGCTTCCTCTATTTCCTATAGTATAAAGAAGATTTTTCATATTTTTAATCGGTATTGGACATCAGGGAAAACATTGATTTACACAATTCCAATATTCACTAAGTCATATGAAGGTACTTGAAATTCCTTTAAACATTTTATGTTGCAGCTTTCTCAATGGTTCTTAAATATTCTTAGCAGCTTGTGAAATAGTGGTGTCATATTCCATTAAACAGTGCTGTAATGACATGAACATGATTCAAATATTTCAAATGGTGCAATTTTCCAATTTAAACTTTTATGAGATCTATGCAAATTTGGTTCAGTCAAATACAAACAAATAACAAGGCTGATAATCCTGGACATTGGCTATGTCAAATCTTGTGTTAATGTTCCATGTTAGTGTTACCACCATCACATAGCATTTGTCATAATAATATATTATATTATCTGGTGTTAACACCAAATAAACCAGTGTTAACACTAACAAAGAACACTAACACGAGATTTGACCTCACTGACTGTCCATAAATATCAACATCATTATAAATCCTATACCAGTTTTTCCTGTTCTGTTATGAAATTCTCTAATTGTGTGATAGTGGTGTCAGCCTCTTGTTCGGCATCTTTCTGTAAATCTTGAGCTTGATTGACTTGATTTAATAAAACCTTTCTTTCCTATCAAACAAAAAATAAGTACTGTAATGGAATATTTAGAAATAGAAACAGTCTTGTATTGGTTATATCCAGGACAGTAAAGAGCCATATACCAAGTACCGGTATGACAAAAGAGAAATTTTGTCTAAATAAATTATAATTTATAGTTATTTTAATTCATGTTTGCAGTGAAGGTGATTGCCAGCCTTTTTATATAAACAAAAGGCTCTAGTTGTGGCCCTGATAGCAGTTAAACCAACTGTACATCGGTCTGTATTCCTGCATGACCAAGCAATGAGCTAGTCCAGATTAGGCCTACATATTGGATAATAATTTGAGAACCAAACAATTTAAAGACCACAAAATAAGCATGGCTGTGTAAGAAATGCAATAAGTCTTACTTACTGTGTCCCATTTAGACTTGTGTTCCTGGAATTGACCCTTCAGAGTTTGAACTTTCCGGTTCATTCTAGCCAAGGTCACTTGTAGTTTATCTTCAAGGTCAGCAATATGGCTCATGGTCTGTAAAACAATTCAAATTAAAAAACAAAGGATGTAAAGTTTCTTTATCTGCATTGTTATATACTTGTTTTATACAATAATGAAGAAGTCTTAAGACTCACCAATTTACGGTACTGCTTGAACCTTCCTGGAACATCTGGTGCCGGTACACCAGCCTGTCAAAAACAAATTAAAGTAAATTCATTTTAATTCACAACTAGTTTCCACTGACTTCCAGGTAGGGTTTGACAAAATTCATGATTTACCTTTTACAGATGACCTTATGAAGGTTAAAAAACAACAAGAATAATATATTACCCATGATTCTTCATCTTTCAAATCATAAACATTGTCAAAGACGTCTGTTTCATCAACAGTTTCTAGGGTAGACTTTGATCTTTTTTGTTTACTTTCTGGTTCAGTTACATCAGAGATTTCACGTCCGTCTGTTAAATATACATTACATATACATGTATCAAGAATACATACATCAATCAAAGTGTCTATATAAATATTTTCATCAATTATGGATAGAGGAGTTTGAAATAAAGCCATGAACAAATGAATTTTACATAAATCCTCTTACAATGGTTTTTCAGTGGAAAATTCTTTCTTTTAATAATTACCTTGTTTGCTCTTATTCTTTCCCTGAAATAATTAGAAACACAAATTTTATGTAGAATTTTCATCAATGGCCAGTAGTTATTAATCATTTTCAGGAATTGTTTTTGCTTTGAATAGAGAGAAAATACTCTTGTGTGTGCCTCAAGAATTCTTACAGTATATTTCATGCTTAGTAACAATTGACATGCCATTTATAAACCCTTCATATGCAGTTTTATAATTTAAAATATATTTAAAGTATATTACCTTGGATTTGCTAGCACCACTGTTTCGACTGGTAGCTCTACTATCCTGTAAAAACATTGAGCAAATATTCAAACCAAACACTCTTCTGGCAATTTTATCCAAATACAATCTATACTATATATCTGAACTGACCTCACATTCATATTACTGATTAGTACTTATTTATCTAGCTCTATTGTGAATAAAGTATCATTATTTTATTGTTGTAAACTTGGACAAAATATCAGATCATATCAGAATGGTAACAACTAATTCTAATAAAGATTTAATCAGTGAGAAGTAGTTTTTATTGTAATAAATACAATATAACATTGATCTTTCCTCTTTGAATAAGATTATTAATATCAAATATAACTTATAACATTATTACCATTGATAAGTGCATGACATGAAATGAGTTAAAATTGTCTATTGGGTATTTCAAGCAGGTAAGGATTCAAACTAATTACTTAAAATTTGGGAAAGCTAAGTATTTTTTTTTTTTAAAAACTATCAAAATATGTTGAACCTTAAAAGGGATAATAGGTCTTAGAATGAACAATTTCAAACTTGGCCAGTAGGAGCTCTATTCATCAGTAAATATAATAAATATAAAAAACCTTAGTAATTAAGCTTATCCATAAATATGCATTTGATTATTGAAAAACACTTAATAAATTGATTAAAATGACTTAAGGTTTATGAGTTTTCCAGATTTTAAGGGATTCTGTTACTTTGTGACACCAGGTAAGTTCACTGATGAATAGATACTCATATAGACCATTCTTGAGAACTATGTTATGTTCATGCTAAGACGCAGTATTGCTTTAAATAGTGAGTTACAACATATAAAACACCAAAATTTCTTTTTAAATTTCTCTTCACAATGTCAATCTATTAAGAACTTTGTACTTATACCTTGACTGCAATAGGCACTATTCTTGTATGAGATTTTATTGGATCATATGCAAGTGAATACAGTCAATGAGAGCCCTCGATAGAAAGGATGTTAATATAATGGCTTCATGTTTAAAGATTTTCATTTGAGGCCTGTGATTGGTTATATTCACTTGTGTACATTCCAATCAAATCACTTCATTTACAAATTTACCTGAATATCAAAGTCAAATCCAGTGTTTGTAATAGCCTTACATTGTGCAGATGATTTGAGGTCAGAAAATGTAAAACTGAAAGTGTCTGACAAAATATTCAAAATTTGCCAAGGCATCATAAACAGCAAATGATAATTCATTTTTTCATAAATATTTTTGTTTTAAGTTTGAAATCAGTCCTACCTTAAATCTACGTAACATGGTTTCAGAGACAATCACCAAAGTAATCAACAAAAGAATTAAGGAGGCAAACAGCCCATTCCTTATCTTTCTATTACCTCTGTTGACACAGCACTTATACAATAACATATTAAACATCATATTTCTACCTTGTTACCATAGTAACATAGATATAGTCAGAAAATGTAATATTTACATCATGAAATGTAAGGTTTCACAAACTTATTTGGCCAAATATAAATGGTTTCATTAAATAGGTCTAGTTTACAAAAACTACTTTACAAAAAAATATTTCAGGGCAACCCAGTCCCCATTGTGGCATGAGATTGGTGAATATTAAACAATAAACCTGGTTCTAACATAAGGTTGTGTGAGCAAATGAAATAAAATGAATGGAGTTTTATGTCCTACTCTTCTGTACTTTATGGGCTAATAAAGATGGTTGGTTGTGTGAGAAAGCTCCTAGTTGTAACATGAGGTAGTGTGAATAAGCCTTAGTTCTCAAATTAGTCTAAGTGAGCAAGTAATTGGTTCTCACATTCGGTTTTGTACAAAAGTCCCCAATTCTAACATAAGGTTGTGTGAACAAGCTCTTGATTCAAACATGAGGTTGTAAGAACAAGTCTCTGGTTCTAACATGAGGTTACGTGAACATGTCTCTTGTTCTAACATTAGGTTGTGTGAACAAGCCCTGATTCTAACATTAGGTTGTGTGAACAAGCCTGATTCTAACATTAAGTTGTGTGAACAAGCCCTGATTCTAACATTAGGTTGTGTGAACAAGCCATTGGTTCAAACGAGAAGTTCTCACAACCTCGTGTTCTCAAGGAGAACATGTCTCTTGTTCTAACATTAGGTTGTGTAAACAAACAAGCCCTGATTCTAACATTAGGTTGTGTGAACAAGCCTGATTCTAACATTAGGTTGTGTGAACAAGTCTCAGGTTCTAACACAGGGTTGTGTAAAGAAGTGAAAACTATCTAAAATGTGGTTGTTATGAAAAATATATACAATTTGGGAAGCACTTGTATTTAGGGACAAAAATTACACGTAATGGTTATTTAACCATTCAGAATTCAATTCAGATTTTCAAAATTATTTTCCAATATTCATTTCACAATTTGGCCATAGTCTTACAATTGAATTATGAGAGGAAATGATAAACATTTTATACCTTATGCATGGAATGTCCATGTTGTTTCACCTTTACTTTTCGAACAATGGAAAGCTTGGTAGAAAAATTTTGAATCAATTAAAACAGCAATGAAAATGAATTCCAGAAAATTATATTATGCCAATTAATAATAGTACTGACAATGATCAGAAAATCTAAAAGTACCTGTCTTGAACTTTGTCTTGAAGGATCCACACTACTTTCTGTAGAAGTTGACAGATCAAAATGCCTGACTTGTTCTGGTCCATCAGAAAAACTTCTCTGAAAAATTTAAAAGATGGTTAGATCTCAAATATTATTTTTGTGGGTCATTCAACATTTTGGCAACAGTATACTAAAAGTTACAAAATAAAATGGTGGCCTCCATGATCATTGTTTAGAAGAATCATGGTCTTGTTTCGCAAAACAAAAATGAGATCAAATCCTAATGTTAATAAATACTGTAATCTGATTGGTTATTAAATCAGAATTTAAATCTTATATCAGCGATTTACAAACTATCATCTTTAATTTGAGAGTTTTTTAAATATTAGAAATAATAAAATTATTTGGATACAAAATAAATAACTAAATAAATAGGTTAAACAAATCTCAAACAAAATAAAATTTTAATTAATTAATTAACATAAATAATTAATGTTAAAAAAAAACAATGTTAAAAAATTAAAAATGTAATTATCATTAAAATGAACAAAATTCTGAACAATAAGAAAAATTTTAATAGTTCATCATGCCTGATTTTACTGAACTGTAGTAGTCTAGCACTAAATAATGTGTCTATCTAAATTTTTCTATCTACACATACATGTACCAGATTCATATTTTTTCAAATTGCAGCTGCAGGGAGGGGGGAATTTGCTGAAACATTCTAGAAGTGCAACACATTTTCAATAAAATGAGGTAAACAACTCTAGCATAATGACTAGTTTTAGAATTCTGGTATTAATGACGATGCGAGAATCTGCTTTCAATGGAATGCAATTGTCCTGTGGTTATTCTTGTAGCATTCTAGCACTAACTGGCTGTTGTTTTAACTAAATTTTACTATCTACTGTTATATAACTGCTCTGGCCTTTGAAATTTTTCTGAGTTCTTAAGATCTATTTTCAAAGGTCATATTCCATATACTTAAATGTTGTAATAAGTTTGAGAAAGATTGGTAAAAGCCATCAGGATTTTAATAAAATGTGAAATAAAAAATGTTAACTTTTTTTTTGTTAGAGCAAATAGAAACAAAAACAACAAAATGAACCTCAAATTTAATTCTGAGAACTTGTTCTTTAAGGGAGTCAATTTCTTCCTGCAAATAAAATGTATTTAAAAAATTTAAGGTCAAAATATAGAATATATATTATACATCATCGTGTGGACTGGAACATCCCTGTGAAACTTATCTGACAGTATGAGAAACCATAAGTTGTATTTCACACAACCATCATTCAACTAGATGGCTTCTTTCCAGTTGCTAGTAAAGTCTCTCAGGCAGTTGAATAGCTCAGTAGCAAGTTCAATTGTCTTCTGCTAGGCAATAAGATGTCATGGGTTGGAATCCTCCTCAAAGTGCTTTTGGTGTCAGCTTTCTCCCCTAATACCATTTTAACAAGTATCAATTCAAAATAATTAGCAGGAGATTAAAATATCTCTTTTGAGTGTGCAAACAAAAAAAACTTTTGATAATGGTGAAAAATTTCAGGGAAAGTAGTAGGGAAAATCCAAAAAGTCTAAAAAAGAGCAAAAGGTATGTTTCATTTGCTTCTCTAGTCTTATAAATGATAATAAAAAAAACGTTTAATATATCACATGAAAATAAACTAATGAATAGTAACTTAATATCACATAGTGTTGAAAATATCATATTATTGCTGGTTAAATATTGAGATATTATAAGTTAAGTTTGTTTTAATATAAATTTAATACTAGGTATACGATATATAACATAGTTTATAAGTATGTATTATTATATTATATTCTTTGATCCATTGTATCATAAAATCAACATGGTTCATATTACAAGTTTATTAAATTTTATTGGCCTGGAACCTTTTTTTAAAATTTTGGATTAAAAGGTCAGGAGCCAATCTCCTTAAAAACAAATCATATATTTTTTTTAAATTGATTTTCAGGAGTTTTCTGGAATAATGACAAAGGAAAACATTGGCTGTTTTATTTTGGACTAATTTACTTTTCCAATACATCCATTCTTTTTGGTTCTTGGACAAATTACAGATCACTTTAATTTGTCCAAGAACCAAAAAGAATTTTGACAAGGACAAAATAAAATCAACAAATGATGCAGCAGATCAAATATGACCCTGACAGTACCCTGAAAGTTTTACCAAAAGACTCAATTTTAAATACCAAAACAACTTCAGTTCAGGTAAAATTATGTAAACTCTATTATTCTCTTGGTTAGTTGAAAGAGAACTACAGTACAAACTTATGCAAATTAAACAAGTAGTGTCTCCAACTTATTCTGAAGGTTTCAATAATATTGAGTCATTTTAAAAACAAACTGTAACACTAAACTGCTGAATTAACAATTAGTAACATTTGCCATTGGCCAAAAGTCAGACTGCTCAAAATCTGTATCCTTGGATATTTATGCCAAATTTTAAATTTATTTTGAAATGATGCACTTGTACATATATTCACCATAGTTGTATTGACATTTTACACTGTTTTTAAAACATACCTTTTTAGACACATAGTGATATCGAGGTGGATTATTGTCAATGGTTGTTCGTAAGTCTGTATAAGGTACAACTTTGGTTGACATCTTGAATTTTTTGTGATTATAATCCTTTTATCTAAATAACATTTTAAACTTTAAAATCTCCCAATACATGTTATTATTTATCTTATCGACATGTTGATTCGTAGATTATAGAATGATTTTTAACACTTCACTGACTTATATCAAGTCTTAGATTTTTGTACTGTTTTAATCCACCATTGACACGTTGCCAAGAGGGTTGACTTCGTAATCAATATTCAAGGTCACATTAAGTTTCAAATTGAATTCAAATTATTTTGAGTTCTTATTCTGTGCTCTAATGTTTTTACACTGAAAAGTTTTAATCAATCTTACTACGTCTGCAAACCAACCATTTTATCAAAAGATAGCTTGCCAGGCAAGGTAATATACGCCCACTGGCAGCATTTATTTCAAATAAAAACTTTTCAGTAAGGTTACAATAAGTTGAATGAAATATTCAACCTTCCAACCTATTTTTTTCTAGGGTCTCTAGTTTCATTAAAAACTGTCAAGAATTGTACCTAATAACAACTCATTAAATATTTTTCGGTATTTTTATGATTTGCAATAGGGTTCACCCTTAATAATATTTTGATATTTTTAATTCTTAATAAGGCTCATCCTTGGTTGATATTAAACAATTTCAGCGAGTTTTGTCAAAAAGGAATTTTTTAGAGTGTCCACAAGCCAAAAGTTGAAAGCGTTTTTGAAAACAGGCGCAATAACTGACACTAAATATTTTTCGATTTATCTGATTTTCAATAGGGTTTATCCTTGTGAGAAATACTAAAGCCAAGTTTCATCAAAATCCATTCAAAATTGTTCTTTCTAGAGTGTTTACGAGTTAACGCGTTTTCAAAAACAAGGTCAATAACTTGTACTAAATATTTTTCGATTTTCAATAGGGTTCATCCTTGGGAGACAACAAATAACACAGCCAAGTTACATCAAAATCCATTAAAAATTGTTCTTTCTAGAGTGTTTACAAGCTAAAATTGAACGCGTTTTCAAGAACAAGGGCTATAACTGACACTAAATATTTCTATCTATTTGATTTATAATAGGGTTCATCCTTGGGTAAAAACAAATACTCAAGCCAAGTTTTATCAAAATCCATTAAGAATTGTTCTTTCTAGAGTGTTTACAAGCTAAAATTGAACGCGTTTTCAAACACAAGGGCAATAACTGATACTAAATATTTTTCGATTTAACTGAATTTCAATAGGGTTCATCCTTAGGTGATTACAAATACTCATGCCAAGTTATGTCAAAATCGCTCAAGAATTGTGACATGTAGAGTGTTTACGAGACAATAATCCAACACATTTTATAGAACAAGGGCAATAATTCCTATTAAATATATTTCGATATGTGCTATTTTCAAAAGGGTTCATTCTTGGGTGATATTAAACAATTTCAGCAAGTTTCGTCAAAATTGGTCAATAACTGTGCTTTGTAGAGTGTTTACAAGCTAAAAATTGAACGCGTTTTCAAAAACAAGGGCAATAACTGATATTTATTTTTTTTCGATTTGACTGGTTTCCAATAGGCTTCATCCTTGGGTGATAACAAATACTCAGGCCAAGTTTCATTAAAATCCATTAAAAATTGTTCTCCCAAGAGTGTTTACAAGCTAAAATTGAACGCGTTTTCAAGAACAAGGGCAATAACTCATACTAAATGTTTTTCGATTTCGCTGATTTTCGATAGGGTTTATCCTTGAGTTATAACATACTCTCACACCAAGTTTCATCAAAATCGGTCAAGAATTGCACGTTGTAGAGTGTTTACGAGCCATTCAAGAACAAGGGCACGAACTCATACTAATTTTTTTCCGATTTCGCTGATTTTCAATAGGGTTCCTCCTTGCGTGATCATAAACACTCATATTAAGTTTCATCTAAATCCGTCAAGAATTACAGCGTGTAGAGTGTTTACAAGCAATTGTGGACGGACGGACGGACGTGACGACAATATACGCCTCCCATTTCATGTGGGCGTATAATTAAAATGAATTTCTGAGATAGCTTCAAAGTATGAACGGCAAGTAATTCTTGCTCAGAATTAAATTCAAATCAACTAATATGCCACTAAAGTTGGTAATATCACAAAATACTCCATTATGTGTTTAACTTTGTCACAAAATGTGGAATTTTGAAAAACCACATTTTTCATAGCATGTAGATATTTCCATATAAAACATAATAAAAATATTGGCCTTCTATGAAAAACTTATGTCTTTCCAAGATTTTTCAATTAATAATCTTAATCAAGATCATAAGCTATATATGGCTTTGGCGGGGTGTTTTCCGTGGGACCAGGTCTCTCGCCAGAGGGATCGGGGACAGAGTCAGTTCTGAATTTAACTAGATATACAGTTGTATGGATTGAAGTCATATATATACAATTCAAACTCTATGAGGGGGCTGTATTGATTACTAAAGGCAAAGATACACTTTACTTTAAGGCTACTTAATCCTCCACTTAAAAACATGAATAACGTAAGTAGATACTATATTTTAAATCATATCTTACATTAATATACCATTAACTCTATTGACTTATTATATTCATGTATATCAAATTACTGAGGTTTAATATTTAGTATAATGACAATCAATAAACATAGATCAGATGAATCTGTGTATATCCATTATTCAAGATTATAACAAAATAGGAAAAAAAGGAGGGAAATGCAGAAGTCTAGTCAAGTACATACATGTGTACTCTACCAATTTCGTGGGGTTTCTACTTGACTCAAGTAACAAATACTCTTAATAGAATTAAAAGCAATTTTGACTAGGTAAGGTTAAATCAAAGAAACTGTTCAAGGTATATATAAACATAACAGATTGATATTGATAAAAAATGAACATCATGCTAAGTTTCATATCAAAAAATAATTCAAAATACCTCCAGTATAAAATTTCGAGGCGTTTTTGTCAAATCAATACCAGAAAATTGAATTAGGTGCCTACAAAATCAGAGTCAAAAAATGAAACAAAATTGATTGGGTTCTGACAGTTTTGACAACTATTTGGGCAATATCAACTGAGATCTGACATTAAAACAGATATTAAGAAAAACAAATTTCAACATTATTTCAAGGAGGAGCAAGGAGAGCTCCACTTTTTATGCTATGTAGGCCTTGGATTAACTGAGAAGAGCTCCACTTCTTGTGCTATCTAGGCCTTGGATTAACTGAGAAGAGCTCCACTTCTTGTGCTATCTAGGCCTTGGATTAACTGAGAAGAGCTCCACTTCTTGTGCTATCTAGGCCTTGGATTAACTGAGAAGAGGCTTCACTTGGTTAATAAAATATCTAGGCCTTGGATTAACTGAGAAGGGCTCCACTTCTTGTGATGTCTCAGCCTTGGATTGGATTAACTGAGAAGAGGTCCATTTTTTGTGATATCCAGCCCTTGGATTAACTGAGAAGAGCTCCATTTTTTGTAATGCCCAGACCTTGGATTGACTGAGAAGAGCTTCACTTCTTGCGATATCCAGGATTTGGACTGACTATGAAGAGCTCCACTTTTTGTAATGTCTCAATCTTAGATTGATTGAGAAGAGCTGGACTTCTTGTAATGCCCAGCTCTTGGATTGACTGAGAAGAGCTACACTTCTTGTAATGCCCAGACCTTTGATTGACTGAGAAGAGCTTCACTTCTTGCGATATCCAGGATTTGGACTGACTATGAAGAGCTCCACTTTTTGTAATGTCTCAATCTTAGATTGATTGAGAAGAGCTAGACTTCTTGTAAATGTCCAGCTCTTGGATTGACTGAGAACATAGCAGTTATCTCCCATTCTCTATAACCAAATGTAACTTCTAATGAGGTAAAAATATATTAAAGTCAAAATATTGTATATGAAGATGATATCTTTATTTATCAATGATAGCAAAATAGCACTAGAACTAAAACTCTTGCATCAAACATTCAAATCAAAATTCTGAGTAATTCTGAAAGCACTAGCACGAAATATCCGAAATTGATATTCCTGATAATTAGATTTATTTAGCAAAAAAACATCCGTGCATACAGACCATCAGGGAATTGTATATAAGACTATCTTTAGAAGTAGGTTTCTATCAGCCTTAAGTAGTATTATTATGAGGCTTTTAATAAAAAGACTGATGAAACATTATAGGCAATCTTTGTCTTTGAGTTACTGTTAACAAAACTTTATCTTAGAATTAAGAGGAAGAATAAATCTAGATCCCAAAGTAACTTATTCCTGTGTATTAAAAACAATACTTGGTAAAGTATCAGTCTTCTTGTGTCCTTGAAATAGTTATGTCACCTAATATGGAATCAGTGGCACTATGATTTTGGGAACTATTGTCTGATGATGCATTTCGCTTTTCAGAAAACAATCTAAACAGTTTTAATTCATGTTCCCTTTCATCACGTCTGCGTTTTTCTTCCAGTTCTGCGAAAAATTTCAGTCTCCTTTCCTCACATTCCATGTAGAATTTTCTCTCATCTCGAAGTTGTTGTTGTAATTTCAATATGCCTTCTTGAAAGGTGGTTTCTAATTTATTGAGTTTCTTCATAACAGTTTCTAAATTTAATCTTTTAGAAGAGCCGCCATTTTCATAATCTAATATTTCTTCATTGTCTTCTTCATCATCTTCATAAGTAGGTATCCTTCTCTTCCTTTTACCTAAACTAAATGATGTCTGTATGTTGTTTTTCTTGGAAATTTTGGAACTGGTTGATGTTGATGGATAAGATTCTTGAATATATTCCTGAAAAATAAAAATAAAAGCCTTCAATACCAGACAGTTCCAGATTCTGGCATCTGAAAAACCTCTATACCTAAGTGGAGATTCCAAATATAAAATTCTGTTTAAACAATCACAAAAATAAATTCCAATTGTCTATGCATAACATTTCTATAACAATTCTAAGCTCTAAATTTGTACCATAAGACCACAAGAAATGTCTAATTAATTCTGATTGATGCTCATTATCTTTGGAATAGTCTTCATTGTATATTTATAATTATTCATTTGCTACAGATTTGAAATAAATCTAACCAAGAAAGATAGCTTGCCAGGCAAGGTAACATACGCCCACTTCAGCAAACAGAATATTCCATGTTTTTTCATTTAATCAAGGGCAATAACTCATAAACCGACATCTAGAATCGCACCATTATTTAACTTGTCCGAGATGTTATCAAGATGAATACACATATCAAGTTTCATTTCAATCGGATAAAAACTACAGCTTCTATTACGTACACAAGTAAATTTTAACGTTTATTCATTTAATCAAGGGCAATAACTCATAAACAGACATCTGGCGAGATATTATCAAGATGAATACACATACCAAGTTTCATTCAAATCGGATGAAAACTACAGCTTCTATTGCGTACACAAGTAAATTTTAACGTTTTTCCATTTAATCATGGGCCATAACTCATAAACCGACATCTGGAATCGTGCCATTTTCGAACTTGTTTGAGATATTATCAAGATGAATACACATACCAAGTTTCATTCAAATTGGATAAAAACTACAGCTTCTATTGCGTACACAAGTAAATTTGAACGTTTTTTCATTCAATCAAGTGCAATAACTCATAAACCGACATATGGAATAGTGCCATTTTCGAACTTGTCCGAGATATTATCAAGATGAATGCACATACCAAGTTTCATTCAAATCGGATAAGAACTCTGGCCTGTATCGCGTACACAAGTAATTGTTGACGGAGACCGACGGACGGACAGGGGTGATGGCAATATACGTCCACATTTTCATGTGGGCGTATAAAAAGTAAGAAATTCTGATATTTTTAAATATTGCCTTACTTCCTCATAGTCTTCTTCATCTTCATTATCTTGATGGTTGTGATGAGATTCAATTTTAATCAGATTACATTGATCCAAACTGTCGTCTGCATGGTTGTCAACACCAGGAACATCTAAAATTTTGTTAGTCAACACATCTTCTACAACAATAAATGCTGGACTTCGAATTTTCAACTTTTCCAACTCATGTGGTGCAGTATCTTTTAATTTGGTATAAGTTGATTTCAAATTCTTAATTTTCACCCGACATTGAGAAGCTGGTCTTTTCATTCCCAATTCAGCTAACCTGTTTGAAATTTTCTCAAAGACAAAAAAATTTCTGTAAGTTGAATCTATTTCCAATTGCATTTGTGGTTCTGCCCATATTTCAACCAACTTTTCAATTTCAGCATTTGTCCAATTTGCTGCTTTAGCATCATATACAAAATCCTTTTGTGTGTTCATTTTCCACTGAAGATCTGACTCCCTTATTAAAGTTTAATTCCAAAGCCACTACATATGAAAATTATCCCAAATCAACATCAAAGTGGAATTAGATGCAGGATCCAATAGGCAGGACTCATTTACATTTAATCCTTAAGTTTAATCAGCTTACAATGTGAATTCAATATGGCTGCTGTACACACAAGTCTAATATGAATCACATGTGACTTGACTAACAAAGCCTGTTTCACTGTAACATAACACTACACTATAGAACTGCTAGGCCAGTTTACTTGTTTCTAGGTCAATGTGGATTTAATCAAGATATGAGAGCTGTATTGACTAAAGGCCTAGTTACTATGGCAATTCATCTTTCTGTACTTTATAGTAAGCTAGTTTCTATATATAGATTGACTGTAGCACAGAATATACAGCAAGCCTGATTACACAATTGCAATCTATAGATGGTTGTCATCCCATGGTTATATTTATTGTCGATTTTATCTGACTCAATAATGGGGTTTCTGCATTTAGTTACATTTTTGTGATAAATATTGGGCAAATGAGATTCAAATGATAATAGGTCTTAGAATGAACATAAAATTTTAAAATTTTAAACTTTGCCAATAAGAGATCTATTCATCAGTAAATATACTTGCTGTCATAAAAAACATAAAAAAATAAATGAATATCTAAAAAAAACTAAGTAATAATCCATAAAGATTCATTTGATTATTGAAAAACACTTAAAAATTGATTAAGTGTTTTGAAAAAATGATTTAGTTTTTGTGGGTTTTCCAGATTTTAAGGGGGTCTATTACTTTATGACATTAACCATTCTTGAGAACTAAAATTTTATGTTCATGCTAAGACGCAGTATCCCTTTCATAATTCAGTTCAGTGATAGAGAGATTTGTGAAATTGAGGTAATTATGGCTTCAGTGATTGAGGGCATGGTAATTGTGAATTCAGTGACCGAGAGATTGGTAATTGTGAATTCAGTGACTGGCAGTATAGTAATATTCAGTTAGTGACTGGGGATTGGTAATTGTGGATTCAGTGATTGAGAGATTGGTAATTGTGAATTCAGTGATTGAGAGTATGGTAATTATGAATTCAGTGACTGGCAGTATAGTAATATTCAGTTAGTGACTGGGGATTAGTAATTGTGGATTCAGTGATTAGAGATTGGTAATTGTATTCAGTGATGAGAGTATGTAATTATGAATTCAGGGTGTACTGGAGTATAGTAATATTCAATTAGTGACTCGGGATTGGTAATTGTGGATTCAGTGATTGAGAGATCGGTAATTGTGAATTCAGTGATTGAGAGTATGGTAATTATGAATTCAGTGACTGACAGTATAGTAATATTCAGTTAGTGACTGGGGATTGGTAATTGTGGATTCAGTGATTGAGAGATCGGTAATTGTGGATTCAGTGATTGAGAGTATGGTAATTATGAATTCAGTGACTGGCAGTATAGTAATATTCAGTTAGTGACTGGGGATTGATAATTGTGGATTCAGTGATTGAGAGATCGGTAATTGTGAATTCAGTGACTGAGAGTATGGTAATTATGAATTCAGTGACTGGTAGTATAGTAATATTCAGTTAGTGACTGGGGATTGGTAATTGTGGATTCAGTGATTGAGAGATGGGTAATTGTGGATTCAGTGATTGAGAGTATGGTAATTATGAATTCAGTGACTGGCAGTATAGTAATATTCAGTTAGTGACTGGGGATTAGTAATTGTGGATTCAGTGATTGAGAGATTGGTAATTGTGGATTCAGTGATTGAGAGTATGGTAATTATGAATTCAGTGACTGAGAGTATAGTCATATTCAATTAGTGACCGAGAGATTGGTAATTGTGGATTCAGTGATTGAGAGTTGGTAATTATGAATTCAGTGACTGAGAGTATAGTCATATTCAATTAGTGACCGAGAGATTGGTAATTGTGGATTCAGTGATTGAGAGATGAAAGTGAGAAAGATCATACTTATTTTCACAATCAATATAAAATCTCAAATATAATTCATTTTCACAATCAAGATCATACTTTAGTTATAAAATCTCAAATATAATTCATTTTCACAATCAAGATCATACTTTAGTTATCGTATAATTCCGAATATAGTGCGCAGGCATGTATAATGCACACCCCTTCCTTGCCTCCGCGAAATCGGGGAAAATTCATTTACCCATGTATAGTGCGCACCCCTTTTCGCGGCAAAAATACGATTTTAAGTTGGCATTTCATAGACACCAATATCGGGAAATAGTTGTCAATACGTAAGTCACCATTCATAGATTTTTTATAATAAACAATGTTCCACTGCAACTAACGTTTCTACTATTTGTAATTTGTACACGACTTTATCAGGATACCACACTATTCAATTACAGTACCGAGGAGTTCGAGTCGAGAATACGATTTTAAGTTGGCATTTCACAGATACCATTATCGGGAAATAGTTGTCAATGCCTAAGTCACCATTCATAGATTTTTTATAATAAACACTGCAACTAACGTTTCTACTATTTATTTTTATTATAAAATCCATTTTAATCCCGTATTTATTGCTTCTAATCTCTCGTAATGGTATTATTGAGTGTTATTTAGAAATCATGTATCATGCTATTAAATTACGGTACCGAGGATGATATTCTATTGGAAGAAAAATGTGCAATTACCCGGTAAACTTTGACGTATTGAAGAAGATATCATTGACAGGAATTCGAAGCAGGAATTCGAAGGGCTTACGGTAACTGACTTGGTTTAAGACCAATAGGTCCCATTATACTTGTAATCATAATGCGAATAATAATCATGATATTGCGTCAGTTCCTTTTGTGTGAATACTTAATTGTGATTGTTTCGTTTGTTTAACGTAAATAAATATCATTGTCTTTCATAATTAAGTCTTTAATCATCGCTGGAGTGACACGAATCTCCCAATAGTTTTATTTTTATCGTCTGCTTTTACCCCCCGCATAGATTTATCGACTAGTATTGCTCTCAACGGAAATGAAAAAATTTAGGGTGTGAACCTTGTATTTCATATCTGATGAATAATTAGGAAAACAATGGATTATATTGAAACCCAATTATTCTGGTAACCGTATTTATATTCAGGCAAGACTCGATTACGTATTGAGGCATGTCATCAAGCATGACAATCAATTGTTCCTACTATAAAAGCCATCCAAAATACTTGCACCGTGATCATTATGTTTGGTACCTCTCGTCTTCACGTTATATTTTCCATGCAAATAACACAAAAATTAACTTTAATCATTTAAGTTTGTTCGAATTTTTCACAATAAATATTCACTTATAGATAATATCCATATTGAGCCATTATTAAAATCATAATTCGATCTTTTACACAAATCAATTTTACCGCCTATGTCGCTGAAGGAAGACAAGATGGCGGATCCTCAACATCGATTTGCGGCATTTCGGGAAAAAATACTAAATTTTTTTTTAACTGTATATAGTGCGCACCCCCTCTTTGATAGGGCTGTTTTAGGGTAAAAACCTGCGCATTATACATGAAATTATACGGTATATCATCTCAATTATGTTCAGTTACAGAATTTCAATTCAAATACAGTTTCACTATTGAGATCATACTTTAGTTATACAATCTCAATTACGTTCAATTACAGAATTTCAATTCAAATACAGTTTCACTATTGAGATCATACTTTAGTTATACAATCTCAATTACGTTCAATTACAGAATTTCAATTCAAATACAGTTTCACTATTGAGATCATACTTTAGTTAAACAATCTCAATTATAATTCATTTTCACTACCTTAGTCACTATCATAATTCAGTTATTTAACCTCAATAGTAATTCAGTTACACATATCTCAATAAAAACTAAAAAATTTTAAATTATTTAAATTTACCAGTACAAATAATAAAACTTACCATTAACTTTTCAATTTCATCCCCATGTTGTTGCTTTAAATCTTCAATTTCTTGACTGTGACTTTTTAACATCTTATTAATTTGAGATTCATGAACCTTTTCCATTTCTGGGAATAAAAAGTGAGTAACAGATAAACGTCATGTTCAACTTAAAGCAAACACTGTAGGAAACAAATGTTGTTTCGTATGTCTCACAGCAATATCAAAGCTGAATGTAACGTTGAAAAATCAGATTATTTAAGTTATAAGCAAATAAATTCCAGAACACATGCAAGAACCAAAACCCAAAATGATTTTAACACAGAAATCAATATATTGTATGCAAAGGGAGACAATTGGAGTTGATGGATAAATAAGCACCTCTTTTAGCCTCATTAGATTCCATTTTACTTCCATCTACACCTTTCTGCAGTTCCAACAACTTTTGCTGAAAAATAACATTCAAATATTGATTTAGGAATAATTCTTGGGACAATAAATGAGGGCCTCGCATACAAAACCATCACAATATCCAATTTTCAGACAAAAAGAAGACTTCTGCTTATTGAATAGCCACCAAAAATATTACATGAGCTAAGGAGAAGTCTTTTTCATACTATAACAATTTATAATAGTCACAATCACAAGAATTTATTTTGGAAAGGGACACGTTGGCAAATCGGTTGACCAATCATACTTAAGCCCCAGAAAAGGAAAGTGATAGTGGCCACAATTTACAGTCAATATTTAAGCCATTTCTGTCTAGAATTATCTGCGTTTGAAAATGACAACACATCATTTCTTGTAACTCTATGCTATATATAAGACATTTATAGCCATAGAGTATTTTTGTGCATTTCTAGTACTACTAAAGATTTACATATAATCAAGATCCAAATCAACACCTAAATTGGCAAACCTGTCTCTTTAAGGTGCATACCTGGCTTTCCATACTAGCGTTATCCAACCTGTTTTGAAATTGTTCATGACTATGTCTAGCTTGAGTTAAGTCAATCTCTAATCTGCTTATAACTTGTCTCATATCTCTTATCTTCTCATCTCTCATAACAATATCATCTTTTAATTTCTCAGCATCTAGCAGATTTTTCTGCAATCAAAACCAATATGTTATTCAATTAAAGATTGTTTCATGGCTGTGTTAACACTGACCAATACATCAATCTGTTTCAGCCTACCCTTAGCTGCATTACAAAGCAATGGTCTTTCTAACTTTCTTTTGCTGAGAGTCAATGGCTTACAGGTCATTGTTAGATCCTCACTTAGTTGGTATTGAAAATCAAAGATACGTTAACATCCATTTATTGCAAAGTCAACTTAGGTTTACAAGTATCTTTTCTACCAAATGGAACTTGGCAAAATCCTCTTGGATTATCAGTACCGATTTCAAACATGAAGAATGATGACTTTCACAAGATGTCTGACATAAGCATCCACAACAACCATCTGTCTGAAGTAATTAAGTAAATGCCAACACCGTCTTCAGAGTAGATATGAAATTTTTTTCAAATTAACAAATGAAAGATATACCTTAGCTACTTCTGCAGCAGATCTATATTTTTGATTCTCTAATGTTTTAATTTCTAATTGTTTATAAAGTTGTTGCATTTTCTCCTCTTTTTCTTCTAGATCTGGACAATACAAATCAATACAATAGTTTAAGAATTTTGGAGATAGGACGAAAAGAAACATAAGCTTACTAGTACAGTGAACAAAAATATAATCTATCATAGCTTAAAGAGAAGACACTGCGTATTATCTAAGGTGAAAGCTTTTTTCCAGATCTACTTGAGGGGAAGACAATAATTCTTTACCCATTGGAATTATAAAGAACATCAAGGGATTCAATAATAATTATGCTTTCAAGTTCAACAATCATGGTAAAATTATTTTACCTGATTGTACAGCTAATAACTTTTCACTCAGACTGCTAAGATCTTCTTTAGCAGATAGTAATGCCTTCTCTAGCTTCTTTTTTCCCCTATAAATAATTTGTATATACATATACCAATTTGTTAATTACGTTTAATTACAGCTGGGCCATGTTTAAGTGGTCACTGAAAATATGGAAACCCCCAACATCTGCATGTTTTAGACTTGGATTAGAATTAGGAGTAGAATATATCTAATATAAAATTATTCATTAAAACAAAGATCAGGTTTCAGTTTTAGCACAGCTGTGATTGACTAACAATCCTGAACCAAGCATTTAGTTTAGACCCCTTTTATATTGTCCTTTGGTATTAGCAAGGTCTGTCGGAAATAATAAATATATTGTGATACTGTGATCTGTGCATATCAATATTGACGATATGTTACCCTTCTTTCACTTCTTTCCCTGATTGTGATTGTCGTAATTTCACAACTATAAAAAACTTTTGAATCATGTACAGCATGGCATCCACTGTAAAAATGTCAAGTTTTGTACAAACTTTTACTTTGGTGAATAAAGAAATGGGACATACTATTTCTTTGTCACTCTCATTAAGTTTTAACAGGATAGTATGCATAACAGAACCTACTATGAATTATGGTGAATTAGAAACTCAACCACATTTTGCAATATATTGCAATATGCAGCCAGAATATTAGCACAAACGAATCTGTCATAAGAAATATTATATGAAGAAGTGAAAAGTGGTAAAAGATTTGCTGTGCAAAATACATTCACAAAAACAAGAGGAGACAATTCAAACAACAAATGTAAGAAAGACATCAATACAAAACATTAAAATATCACACCACATATTTTTTATAACTTACTTGCCATCTCCTTGAGCAGATCTTTTATAGAAATATTATAATGAAAAGTTGACATAATTTTTAAAAATGATCATGTAATAAGATAAAACAAGTTTGTTGGCAACTAGTTATGTTGACGTCTGCTAAGACAAATATGGTATGATGTAGACAATCAAATGGCCAAAGCTTTTACAGGTTGGATTCCGATCAAAACAAACCCCTAAGATTATTAAATTTTTATCATTTCATTAAAATCAGGAAAAGTAAACTACAAAATGCGTTCCATTGTTTCGAACAGTAGTGTACTACAAAATTGTGTTCCATTGTTTCGAACAGTAGTGTACTACAAAATTGTGTTCCATTGTTTCGAACAGTAGTGTACTACAAAATTGTGTTCCATTGTTTCGAACAGTAGTGTACTACAAAATTGTGTTGTATTTACCCTAATGTAGTTTCAGAAATATTCACATCTTAGCCTTGTACAAAATATTGTGTATAAACTTGTGTTCCATTGTTTATACCAAAGTAGTAGTGTACTACAAAATTGTGTTGTATTTACCCTAATGTAGTTTCAGAAATATTCACATCTTAGCCTTGTACAAAATATTGTGTATAAACTTGTGTTCCATTGTTTATACCAAAGTAGTAGTGAACTACAAAATTGTGTTGTATTTAGCCTAATGTAGTTTCAGAAATATTCACATCTTAGCCTTGTACAAAATATTGTGTTAAACGGTCCTTGTTTAACCAAAGTAGTAGTGAACTACAAAATTGTTACCTAATGTATTTCAGAAATATATATATTTAAGCCGTTAATAAAAGGGACATTCTTTTTTTTAGTTTATTTTCACATAATGAATGATATTCTTTATCTTATTTTATATCACCAAGACGAGTAGCTAGTCCACGTGCTACATCTAATGATTCATCTATTTTGTTGGAAACGTCTGCTAAATCTACATCAGGTGTATTGGGTACATCATCTTCGAAATTTCTTATGCTATCCAAGAAAAACTGTAACATGAAAAGTAAGTACAGAATCATTCTAACTGTTTGTTTAAGAATAAAATAATAGAATGTTGCAGGGATTTTTTCCTATTTTCCATCAGATTTGCTAAAAAAAAGATGTATCGTTTGAATGATATATTATGTTGACAAACCATGTTTGAGTGTGATATCAATTAGTGCTAGAATGAGATATCAGTGAATCCCTGTATCGTGATACCGCTGTATCGTGATACAACATGACATGAATCGATACATGCTTGGTCTTGTATTGATACTTGTCTATATACTTAGTTTATTTCATAAAAGGTGGCTATTTTTTAGTAAGTCTGCGATTGAATCACAAATTGTTTTCGCTGATTTGAAGGTTATAGGCTACAAGATAATGAAATTAACCATTCCTATCAACTTATTTACCAATATATATAAGTACATGTATGAAAGTCATATGGTTATTAAAACTTTGAAGATAAGCTTCCATTACCCCAAATGACGATACGTCCCTCTGACCAGCATCATTTACAAGGGGAAACCGGGTTAAAAAATTTGAAGATATTATCTTGGTGTTTGCCAGGATTGAACCTTAAAGTAAGCTTGAAAGCATTTAACTCACAGAGTCATCATGGCTCCTCTGGCCTTGCTACAAGGTAACATTTAATAGATCTCATGTTTCTAACCTCTAAGATGCCTTTCAATTCAATTTTTAACTGCAAGAGGGCATATACGATAACATACCTCATTGACCTGCTGTAACAATTTAAGTTTTTGTGAAGAAACTTCTTGAAAACCAACAATAAAGACTGTCACTTGAGCTTGATACTGAAATAGGAATAAAGTGTTCAAGGAAGATAAACCATGTAAAGTTCAAGCTTTTAGAGCCAACAACATATAACAATGTCTAAGCACAAATCACTATTTTCATTGGGTTTTTCTGATCTTTTTACATGTATCAGGTCACTGATAGCATTGATGTATACCATTCCATTGGACCATAAATATAATTAGCAGCTTTCGCACCAGTGTTATCACATAAGACATCTGATGGAACAATGGAATAATGCAGAATGTAGCCATACCGTCTAAATACACATAAAAACTAGCTTTTCAGTAAGTAAGGTGGTAAAGTGAAAAATGGAAAACATGGAACATGAACCTAAATGTTTGCATTATCACAATATGATTCAAGTTTCCAAAAAAAACTCAATCATATTAAGCAATGCATCTAAAGCGTTCATGTTATTTTAGAATATTTTTTTCACCCACCTTTTTCTTTTTTACTTGATCTTGGAGTAAACCAGCCAATTCAGCCTAAAATTTTGAAAAAAATATCTGGTAAAGCAAGTATTGAAATGAAATGAATGGAGTTTTGCTTCCTACACTCCTGCACCTTGTGGAGCAATTATTGAGACATTGATTCAAGAATGTGTTTTAACTAGCTAATATAAGTAACTCTGTCAGCTGACCTAGTATCGTATGACTTTCTACTTACAATGTCACTGACAAATTCCATATTAGATCCAAATTCTGTATTATATTCATCTGTCATTTCAAAATTCTCACATATCTATAACAGAAAACAACCATCAATAAATATTTCTATATCAGTTTTAACAAGAAAGTGTCTTAAAAAGATAATAGGCATTAGAATGAACTTAAAATTTGAAAATTTTAAACTTGGCCAGTAAGAGCTCTATTCAACAGTAAATATACCTGCTGCCATAAATAACATAAAAAATAAATAAATATCCAAAAACTTAGTAATTATCCAAACAGATGCATTTGATTATAGAGAAATCTCACAATAAATGGTTAAGCGTTTTTTCAAAAATGATTTAGTTTTGTGACTTTTCCAGGGATTCTGTAAGGTAAGTTCAGTGATAAATATATACTCATATTGACCATTCTTGAGATCTTAAATTTTTTCTTCATCCTAAGACGCAGTATCCCTTTAGCGATTTATAATGTTTTTAACAATTTAATTTTAATAAGTCATAATCATTAAAACTTTCACATAATCACAGTGACAGTTTAGATATAGTCCAGGATAATATTGATGTAAAGCCAATTGATGATAGTTTAATAGATGGACTGATGAAAAAAAAATGTTATTGGACCGTAGTAACTTTATGTATGTACAAAATCACATTAAAAGAAGAATCTCAGTGAAAAATTTGATTTTTACTATTAAACAGATCTATCTAAGATGCCCAGAGATGTTCAACTTACATTTTCAACTCTGTTCATCACTTTCTCCAACTCTTCCTTGGTTTCATTAGCTACTCTCTGGGCAAATGCCCTAGAGTTCTTATCTATAACAGCCTGAGCAGGGGCATCCCCACGGTCTAGAATCGACATTGTACCTAGATAGTTCATCTTGATGTATGACTGTTTAACTCAATATTTAAAATTACTCTATTCTTAACACTAAAACATCTTTAACTTCATTTAACAACATTATCTTTAATCTGAAGAAAATAAATCAATAAGAATATTTCAATCAATAGGAAAATGAAATGAAAGGAGATTTAAGTCTTATCCATCTGCACCTTATGAGGTGATGAAGAATGGCAATGCCATGTAGTGTGCAATGAGGAATGGCAATTTCAAACTGTCAAGGGATCTTTAACATGCACAGTCTGTAGCACTAGGGGCAACAGTTTTTTGTCTCATTAGAATGATTAGACGCTAAGAACAGTTCAGCATGGGGAAACCGATTGAAAAATCTGAAGTTCATTTAGAACGTTGTCAGGATTGAACTGTAAATTTCAGGTAACTGAACAAGTTTCTGCTCCTTCAAACTTATGTTATTTGAAAATATTGTTTAGAACAAACAATATGAAAATAACTTTAAATATAAATTTTAAAATCAAAATTCTGTTAAGATGTATGATAAGATTCCCATAAAATGCACTGGACTAGGTCATAAGGTCAAAAACAAATACTTATAAGAGCTGTTAAATTCATGTTATAAAGGTATTTCCTTATGTGTATTTGTAGAATCTGTTTAATTTTCCTATATGTGAAATCTTTGCATCAGTGAAATGATCTTATGAAAAATAAAATGAGAACTTTGAACAAAACATACCTGTTACTTGTAGTCTATATCTAGTCTATATCATAATATCATAATATCTGAAAACATTTAACCAATAAACTTACAATATTGTACAATATAATTTATATGTCATTCCTTGCATATTTCACATTTAACATAATATTAAAACTAAAGTAAGGGGTACAAATTCGTATATCCCAATATATATCACTACTGATCTAAACCTATCCTGAATGATCAATGTAACAAACAATTTCCATGTGGATTAAACTAATCCTAATAAGGTGTAGGGATTAAGGATTAGATTAGATTCTCTGCCAAAATAACTTATAAAATATACCATAAATAAATGATATATATATTTGTTACATTTCTATTTTTGTAGTGAATTTGGTTTGGTTGGCTATTTCCAATTTTATTCCATTTAGTACCAGTACCCTTTCATTCACTTTTGTGATTCTTTCAAAATAATATAGGGTTCATATATAAAAGAACAAAGAATTGAGCCATACATAATGAGAAATTTAGTTGGATCATAGTTGGATAATATAGCATCAAACTCTAAGAAACACTATGTTTCAGATTCTATTTTAATAGTACTATATCCCTCTACAATTTTTATATTGAGCACTATATTAATTGTGGAAATATTTGTTATTGTAAAAGCTAAGCTATTTTAATTTCACAGTAATATTTAACAACCTTCCCTTCTTTGTTTTAATGACTGTAAAAATTTATGTAACTGATTTAGAAAAGTGAGTGATCTAATAGAATAGTGAGTGATGTAATAAATAAAGGGAAGTGCAAACATTGTAGGCTATTTATTAGATACAATGGACTGCCTGATACAAACAAGAGTAGAAATGATACTGAATGGCCTTTTGTAAGCCAATATCATCAATGTGTGCATGAATTAATTAATCAGCCTCAAAATTCTAATGGAAATGATAGTATTCGATTAACCTTGCAAGATAAACAAACAACCATGTAAACACAAGAGCAAATAGCATCTTGTTATTGTTTATTTAGAAGTCAAACAAGAATTTCACGTGGAATTTCATTTCACATGGAAAGTTACAAAAAAATCATCACAATTTGACTTTCAGTACCAGAAGCCTATTTTTTGAAAGCCAATTCACACAAAAAATAATTGTTTAAAAGTTTAATAGATGACAGAGTGAAAATAGTAAAGTTTAAAAAGTTGAATAAATAATGAAAGAACGGAATTGATTCATATCTTTATTTCACGTCTGATTATCGAATCCACAACTTAATGGTTAAAGATCTATAACATGATCTCAAACTGGTGTTAAATCTTTCAAATACTCAATAATTACCTATTAATAATTTATCAAGTCTAATAATTTGTTTTTTTATAAGTTATCTTGGCCGCCATCTTGACGGGCACCTGCTGTCACGTGATCTTGTTGCCAGTCAACGGACGCTAAATTGAATTTCCGTCTGGAAGAAAAAGACTTGCGTGGGAGTTTTAAATCTCGATTATTTAGGCACAAACGAGATTGAGGTTACTGAACTGGTTGGACTTAAAATATAAACTACCAAAATAACAATCTAGCTTAATTTTTGGGATCTAAGAGATAAATGACATAGAAATCTCTCACGGTGTTCTTTATGCTATCATTCTCATTTGAAGGTACATAACTCTATGAATGGATATTGGACATCTTGTTCGACCAAGTACATGACAATGGAACATCTTAAAGCTATCATGCTTCAATTTCGCTTAAATTATTTAAGAAAATATTTAGACTTTAAAGCTTTATTTATTAGAAGAACTCTCTTAAGAACATGAATAGACATTTTTCAAGAACAATTTAACTGTTAAACCTTTTCAATTTTGTATTTTCCAGGTTCTAGCTGTCATACCTACCTTCTGTAGCCAGACACCAGAAAAATTAGGCTGCTTAATGAGTAATGAGCATCCAAGTAATGTCCTTGGCATATAACATCACATTTTATCAAGTCCTTGAAGCACTGGCCTTTCATATTCGAATATTTTATTTATATTATAAAATTTCATAACAAAATGATGTACTCTAATGTTGAATGCATAGCTTCTATTGTGACCTAGATCAGTGCTTCTACAGGAGAATATCTCTGATAACACCTAATACAAACAGGATTAAAGACACAATAGTGTTTTCATCTATAGATTGGGCCAATGAAGAAGAGCAGCACCATGCAGTGTGCATTGATAGGAATTTCCCTAGGCAGACCGTCTAACATGCACAAGGGGCCTTGGTTTATTGTCACAGCCAAACCTCTATTACTGACACAGGAAACCAAATTGTAAGTTGAGAGTTGCCATATTTCCCTATGCTGGTATCAATCCAAAAGCTACTCAGGTAGGGAAAATAACAACTATTACTGGATAGTATTTATTGAAGAAATTGAAATAAATATTTGAGATAATAAATTACAACCCCATTATCTTGTATATATACACAGTTAAATGATATCTTTAATAAATATCTAGGTCACACTTTATAAGTCTGACACATATACTGTTGTGTTATTACAGTAATTGATAGATGCTATCATAGGCATTAATGGACCTTCACATGCAAATGATAATAGATTGCCAAAGAAGTGAAGCTTTCATATATTAAATAAATTAGCGTTGTTTTGTCCTGTTTGCTTCAGATTGACAACCAATTAAATTATCCCAGCAGGTAATCAAATCGATCTATACTAATCCATTTCAACAATGTCAAGCTGTTATGAACTTTGTATTCATACCTTGACTGCAATAGTCAACTTTCATAAATTATGGCAGTAAGTAAATTAAGTGATGAAGAGGCCTTATTGACCAACAAACAAACTAGCCATGACGTTTCTGTTGAGGGATTTGATTGGCTGTATACGTTTGTGACAATCCGTAAAATTTCTGCATTCTGTAATACAAAAGTACAAAGTCCATAAAAGCTTGATATTGTGAAAATAATGGTAATCCAGAAGTAACAATTTTCTGAATTAACAAAATCCACTTTTGCAACTCTGCAAAAATTTTCTCAATTTAAACAGTTTTAAACATTCTGATATTATCCGTCTTGTCAAATTCATCGGTCACAACAGCACAGCATGAGTGTATGTATAAGGAGGTTGATAATATACAATCACTCCAATATGGTGCTCATGTAGCAATTATTGAGACCACTTTTAAAAAGAGTTGACAGTCATAAACAAGATAATAAGAAATAACAAGAAACATAGAACAATGCTTTAAGGCATGAATATAATAATAATAATAATAATAACTGCTAAAATATATCACAAATCATCAATCTAATATACAGACATTCACATACCTAATGCTTCATGTGCCTATACCTCTGTAATTATCTCTATGATATACAAGATAAGAGCCAATACTAGCTCTGCAGTTTACTTCAAGATAAGAGCCAATGCTAGCTCTGCAGTTGACTTCAAGATACGATCAAATAAGTTGAGGTTTTCAATAGCAAGTGATCTATACTAAATGATAATAATTGAAAAATCCAAGAGGAATTTAGGGATAGCTTGGCATCCATTTTGGATCATTCAGAATGGCAATGAATGACAAAACTAAGATGAAGTTTCTGATGGCTTTATATCCATCTTGGATCATTCAGAATGGTAATGAATGACAAGTCCAAGACGAAGTTATGGAAAGCTTGGCATCCATCTTGGTTTCCTTGAAACCATTCATTGAAGGAGACAACATAAAGTTAAAATATAAACGGAGTATTTGAAATGATAGTATTTGAAACTATAAGGTATGTGAATGGTTACTAGACTGAATCACAGTTTTATCTCATTATAATAATTTCACAGAACCCAAACATAATAATAGCAACTTTTAACAACCAATCTTCAAATCTGAATCTATGACTTATTTTCCGCAATTTTAAAGGCCAACTGAAATCACACTTTGCCAGTGTTATTTTTAGCTACAATCCCTACGGACTTTGATACAGATAAATACAGGTAAATTTTACACATCGTTCCAGTTGGAATTTCAAAATATTTGACACAGATAATGTTCAAGGGGACAGTTTTCTATTTCATCCCAACAACCATATTTTCATTATAATGGGGAAAATTTACACTTGAATTTCAAAACAAAGTCCAACTGAACACATTTCAAATGAAAAGCTCTGCTAATGGTTCAGATTGAGGCAATATTCTTGCAATAATACTATAATGCAATAAAGAAAAGTAGATTTAATATGCACATATGATGTGAAATGATTCCAACTTTGTAAGTATAAATCTAAGGTTACATCTGAAAAAATTCCTATCAGCACTAAAACATAGGACTAATATATTCTACTGTCATCAAATTCAAACTAAGATAGTAGGTCTACATTTATAGTCAGCTATGACATTTGATATTCAGATAGATGTTTTAAGATATTTGATTTGATTTTGACGAGAGAAATTTTGACGATTCAACTGTTACCTGTATAGAATAGAATATGGTAAATAAATTAAGAATAAATAAATCAACACTTCAATAATGGTCATTCAAACAGGTATATGAATCTTATTTGAAAATAGTCAGTTATCAATACACTTCCTTTATAGCTCAGTCAGTCAGTCAGTTGTCATACAAAGAATTCATCAATATTTCAGATTTGATGTGCAACAAAATTTCAATCTTAAAGAGCAACATTGGGTGAGGTCAAATCTGGTGTTAGTGTTTCTTGTTAGTGTTAACACCATCACATAACACGAAATTTGAAATCATTCTTCATGTTAATATACAGTGTACTCTGAGAAATCCGACATTTTTTTGCAATATATGTCGGATTACTCAGAGTACACTGTATCATAACACCATGGATGTGTTATTTATAATGCCAATGCGAATATTTTGACATCTGAAACTAGACTAAAGGCATTGTACCTATTGCTATCATAATGATGTCAATGCCAAAGAAACAAAAAACGGATTTAATAACAAAGAAATTGATGTCTATAAATTAGCTATAATTAACCTAAAGAAAATTTGGGTCACCTTTTAGGTGAATATTTGGGTTTAGTTGGACCTTCTGTAAAAGATCTAAGTTCATACTGAGCTACTTTATTATCAAATTCAAATTTATCTCGAGCAAATATCAGTCGTAAATCTGTATGTAGGTAAACTTTACTGGACTTAGTACTAGCAAACCTGAAATTTATAATAAAAAATTCATAAAGTAACCCAAAATAATAATTCATTAACCTTTTTGTTCATATCCTTTTTCATTTGTTTAAGAACATACATTTTTACTTACCAAAAACATTATAATTTAGCTAATTGGACTTAACTTTAGCAGGGTTAAAGGATTACATGAATGTAAAATTTTCATGAATTAAGCATAATTTATGCACGGTAAGAATTATGCTTAATTTTTTCAGCCCACCATTGTCCTGATATATGACCATTGGGTAACAGTTTATTGATTATATTATTAATGTTTCCAAGACATGACAATAATTTTTATTTAAATAAGAATTTAACAGGAATTTAAGGAGGGCCTATTTCTTACCAATGACAAAAATTACTACACTACTAAACATTATGGTAATGAGGTTTATGGTGTTATTAACGCCACACGAATGTGCATTACATACATATGTAATCTACCGATTTCGTCAGGTTTCTACCGACTTTTGCATGCTGTCTCCCGATCTACCGTCTATTAGTCCAATTGAATATATAATAGCTAACGTACATATTTCTATTTACTTGATCAACCTGAATCCGTTTTAAAAAGTTTAATGAATACTCAGTAAACAGATGTACTAGTTTTGGTGCATATACCAACAGAGTATAAAGGAACACATTTTACTACTAGTTGATACTTAGATAATATTACATACCGTAAATGTATAAGGTATCTGAGATATGATGGCTGATCGCTGTCACTATCTACTGGCATATATAATGTTCTCTGTCGTATAAATGTTTGACATCTAGGTGGCATATCTGTCATATCATACATCACTACAAACATCTTTACTACTGTCTTATTGGGATTAAATAACGTCTAAAATAGAGAAATATCATTTTGTAACACCTTATTCCACTCTATAGCTGAGGTTGTCAACTCAACAACCCCTTCGAGGGGCGTAGATGCTGACTTGTTGTGTTTTATCAATGGGTTTCATTCATAGTTAAATTTGAATTTAAACTACACTGCACTAGAGTATAACATGTTTTTGTATTTAAAAAGGGATTTAAAGAGATTTTGAAAATTGTATATGTATATGGGACACAGTATCAATTTGACCATTCTAATTTTCAGTCAGACATCTGTTGTACCTGCAATTCCACTAAAATTAAACATATGGTCTTCACAATATCATCAAACACTTAGTATTAGTGGAATTTCAGAAACCAGACAATGTCTGATTGGAAATTTAAATGATGCAAATTTATGATATATGTATACTGTAACTATTACACATAAAAAATTTACAATTCCTTTCACAGAGCAAATGACTAGTATATTGACCAATTCATATTCAAGTAATATTACGTCTAATCATAATTTATATTTTCCTTGTTATATGACATGTTCAATATCAATAGTCTTATACTTACCACTTGAACTGTGCCTTTCTTTGGAATGTGATATCCTCTTTTACCAAGAGAGTCTAAATTAATGTGGCCCTGAAAAAATAACAAAATTTGATGTCAATGCCATGATCTTTAAATCGGGAGGAGTCCACAAGATGAAACTGGCCTGCAATGACGGAAATTGTGCCACTACATTGTGATTTCCAACTGTTGAAGGACCTTTAACGTGCACAGTCTGTAGCACAAGGGGCATCAGTCCCTCAGGCCCGCTTCACTTGCAAGGGGATACTGGGCTGAAAAATTCAAAAGTTCACTGCAAACTTTGCCAGGATTTAACCATGGACCCTCAGATTAAAGCAAGCATTTAAATCACTGAGCCACCGTGGCTCCTAAGATGAAGTCTAAGATGATTCTCTTAAATAGATGAATGTTTATTTGATTTTTATAATAAGGAATTAAAATTTAACTAGAATTGCTTACAATTATGAACGTATTTCGAGAGCCTTAAAATATTATGTAGGCTAAATTTGCAATGACCTACATCTAGACAATATATTGAATATCATTTTACCTAGTTTTCAAAGTCATAAAATAATTAGGTCACACCTTCCGTAACGGTTAATGATGGCGAAAATATGAAAATTATCAATTTTTGCTGTATTTAAGTACACTTATCTCTATGAATTTTTTAAGTAAGCCAAATTAAAAAATATCTACTCGTAGACAATATATTGAATATTATTTGACCTAATTTTCAAGGTCATAGATTAAGTGGGTCACACCTTCCGTAGCCGTTAAAGTGACCTAATTTTGAAAAAATCAAAATTTAAATAATTCGAAAGAAAATACGAAATTTGAAAATCGGTCTCCAAGAAAAGGTAGATAATGATCCATTGTATCTATGTGCTAAATTTCATCAAAATCGGTCTATCAGTAGTGTCTGAATTTCGGATTTAAGAATTGTAACGAAAATTCAAAATGGCGGCCGATATGGCAGCTTGACCTAATTATTTAGGTCAAATCAATTACTATTGACAAGTTATTTATAAAACAGTTTTCACTTTTCACCTAGCAGTTATAGACCGGAAGTTACGTAATTACGTCATTTGAGGCTAAACCGGAAGTAGAATTTTTTTTTTCACATTTTTTCAAAAATTATAATCATATCGCCTATCAACTGGTAAAGTTTCAAAATTTTACCATTTATATTAAAGGAGAAATCACGGTCTGAAATTTTTGCCGATGACCCTTGAATATTGAATTGCAAATCGTGGGTAAAATATTTAACCTAATTGCATAAAACCTATAATTGTTAGTTGACAAATACATTGAAGTTTTCAAATCTGAAAATCCGGTCAAAATCGAACTGAAAATAAACTTGCTAAAGCAAAAAAACCTCAACTTCCGGTTCTCACTTCCTGTCAGAGATTGAACTTCCGGTTTTGTTTTATTTGATAATAGAAATCATTCCAAGATCAACTGTAGATTTAGAATTTCTGCACCATTTACCAGTTTGTCTGCAAACTCATCCAAGAATTACAAAAAAAATAAAATAAAATAAAATAATCTGAACGATTACAATACGTTTTCGCCAAAGTCGAAATACGTAAAAAGACAACAAAGAAACAAGTTCAAACTTTGCTACAAGAAGGCAACATTCAATGTAATCAAGTAGACCATTTATCAGTAATGGTTATCTAAACTATACATACAAGATACGGTGAAGGAGCATTATCATCTGACAGTTTAAAGAAATATGCTGATACTGGTAGAGATATATGTTTAGGACAAAAAGATCCACTAGCTCCAATTGCTGCTGTAAATCCATCTACAGCTCCACATGGTTCTATTCTACCATTCAATATAGATTCCTATAACAAAAAATATACAATATGGAAGGTTGTAATAGACTAATTTCTGGACCTTCATCTCCTTAATAACTACCGGTACGCTATAACTTTGCAGTACCAGTATTATCAAATGAAATGGAGTTTTAAGTCCAATTTTTCTGTCTCCATTAACAGTTGAAGAAAAGTAATACAAATATGGAGATTGTTTTACTGCACTGTCCATAAAGGTTGTAACAGACTTATTTCTTGAGCTTTGTCTCCCAAATGATAACAGCACTTTCGAAATATATTGTTCTAGCTTTATGACCTAAGCACGTGCTTTTTTTGTGAGAATATCACCGTAACACTACATTAAAAATTTGCAGTATTAATCAAATGAGTTTTACATCCAACTTTTCTACGTTTATTGAAGTAGAAAAGTATTCTAATTGGCCTAAATGTGGATGACAAAGCAAAGCAGAAAAGAGTCCCATCGAATGGCAAATATGATAAAAGCTTGATGAAAGCCTGATTGTCACCTCAAAATTTCCAAGAAGACAATTGGTAGAAGCTGGTGCACTAGTGCTTAATATTCGTCCACTTTCTTCTAATATCTGTTCTCCTTCACCTTCTGATGCTAGGGTTAGTTTAGAACATGACAGAGCACTGGAAATAACAAACCTAGTATTAAATCCTTTGGGTCACTTTGAGGGTATTTTTTTGTATTTCCAAAACACCACTCATCAAATTAACATTATCAAGATGGCTAGATTTGTTAGGTTTTCAAAAATTGGATCTACTCCATACTTAGAACATTAAAACAATGCGCGACACAACACTGCTGATCAAACGCTTTTCTAATTTATTGCAAACAATTCTGTTGCTCATATCTTGAATGATGCTGGAAGTCACTCAAAAGTTTCTTTTTTGGCCTTTTACCTAGAATCATTTATTTTTTCTCATAATTGGTTTTCAGAAAAGATGTGCAGTACTTACTATTTGATTGCTTTAGTATTAGATAAGGTACTATCAAAATCAAATCTTCCTGACTTACGCTTTGTTGGAGCCTGAAATATATCAATTGCAGGGATTTGGTTACAATTCATTTTCTGATCAGCGAAACGAAAGGATGTGAATGGAGTTGTATGTTTTACTCTTCTACACCTAATGGACTAACGAAGACAGGCAACACCATGCAGGGTGCAATGAGGGAAATTTTGCCAGTTGCCAGGAAAGCAGAATTAGCCTAAATCTATCTTGGGGGTTTTTTCTTTTTTTTGAAGCCTGTGAATGGAGTTTGGTAAATTTCCCATTTTAAAGAACTAAACAATGTCACATAAATTTTATTCAAAAAAATTAAAAGTGGTTGCCTATAAATGTTACCCCCCTATTTAGACACAATTTCACTTTTTAAAGGGCCCAAAAAAAAACTTAAATTTATTTACGATAAAAATTTTCCAAGTTTCGTCAATATAAATGTTAACACCAAATTTCATTCAAATCAGATGGAAATTGTAATCTCTGTCGCATTCACAACCCCTTTGGGGTTTTGACTAAGTCAAGTGTAATAACTCAAAAACATTATCAAAAATCCCCAATTTCGAACTTGACCAAGATCTCATAAAATTCAATGATCACAGAAAAGTTTCATTTAAATCAGATGAAAACTGTTGTCTCTATCGCGTTCACAAGTCTATTTTGACGCGTTTTGGCTTAGTAAAGGGCCCAATAACTCAAAAACCGTTCATCGAAATATTGTAAATTTTCGAACTTGTCCAAGATTTAAATTAATATTAATGATCACACCAAATTTCATTTAAATCAAATGGAAATTGTATCTCTATTGCTTTTAAACAAGCCAATTTTGAGGCGTTTTGGCTAAGTCAAGTGTAATAACTCAGAAAACTTCATCGAAAAATCCCAATTTCGAACTTGTCCAAATCTCATCAATATTAATGATCACAAAGTTTCATTTAAATCTGATGAAAACTGTAGTCTCTATCGCGTTCACAAGCCAATTTTGACGCATTTTATAAGTCTCAATAACAAATCGTTCATCGAAAAATTGCCAATTTCGAACTTTTCCGAGATCTCATCAATATAAATGATCACAGCAAGTTTCATTCAAATCGGACAAAAACTGTAGCCTCTATTGCGTTCACAAGCAATTGTGGACAGACGGAGCGGACGGAGTTGACGACAATATACGACCACATTATAATGTGGGCATATAAAAAGAATTCAAGTGATTTTGGTACACTTTACATTCAGATGTATGTGACTTGCAATTTCACTAAAATGTATCTTATTGATTTTTTAATAATGGTGTCAGTTCATGAAAAGAAAAAAAACATACACTGATGGTGTTCCTGATACACATATTAAGTTAAAAAAACTCAACACTCCATTGAACACAACATTTTTTAATTATATGTTACCTTCGTGAAATGAGCTCTAACTAATCATTAAGCTGTTAACCACATTTGGTTTGAAGTCCTGCTCAAATTTTCATACAACAGCCTGTATCTATGTGTCAGTCATACTTGACTTAAGACTTTCTAAGCCTTCATTTTTATGAGTGGAAATGTAAATAGATTTGAATATCCAGATAAGATTCAACTCTAAAATTATCATTCAATTGTAGATTCAGCAAATGGAATATTAATGAATAACGATAACTAAACCTGAGTCATATGCAAAAAGGATTAACGTTAACTTACAGGACTAGATTGTGAAGGTAGACCAGTTCTTTGATTAAACATCATCGAGGCACTTTTGGTCAGGTGACGTCGGAAGCTCATGATGTCCTCCATGGTAGGAGAGTTTAATACTTTACTTAGTGGGCTCTGGAATCAAATATTCATTATTTTTTACATACAGCCTCCACACATGGTTAAGGATCAAGATCAATCTTACTAACAAGCAATCCTACAATTTTGGACAGCACAAGACATGTCCATAAGGCCAAATGATTGAAAGTGAAAGTACTGCAGTATGATTATAGATTAAAAGATTAACACTATCAACAATATCTAATCTATATATTGTTTTATTAATTAATCTATTGATAATTATGTCATTGTTTTAAACTCAAAACAAATGTCAGATAAAAGTTGTTTATATTGTCTAATATTAACAAAGGTAAATCATTTTTTGTTCAATATTTTGAATGATAAATAACTTGATCTATATTATGGAAATTACTCTATTAAGAAAGAACAGTTTTTCAAGCCTTTGTATGTGTATCACAGACTGTTCGAGCCTCTGTTGAAATCTACAGTCATGACATCTGTTTTATTTACCAAAACATTAAGTACCTATTACTAATACCATTCCTGCCAAATGTTTTTTTGAGATGTGGATCAAAACTTTGTCAAGAAATTCTGAAAATATACCAAATAGGAAACAGAAACGCTGCAGAAGGTTGAAGCATCCTAAAACACATACTAACTCTAGAAACAGTCAGTCTTCATAAATTTACTGGACAATACAAACCTTGGTATTAACTGTATTGCATAGTGAGAAACCATTGGTTACAGCAACTTCATTATCTGAGGAATAATCAGGAACAGAGAATGCTCTTTTAGGGGAATTATGACACGCTATATTGCTCTCATATCTATGAGAAGATAACTCAGTTTCATTTAATGATTGAGATTTATCTCGAGACGAATCATGTAAATCTATATGACTAGTATTACACAATTCTTTATCACAAGGTTCTTCATCTAAATGGAGTCCAGAATCTTCCGAAACATCCACATCTTTTTTATCATCAACGGAAAACTTATCTAACATATCAGTCACATTTCTAATACCATTCTCAACCTCGTTCGAGAATCCATTTGATGCTTCCTTTCCATTTTGATGACCATTTTCCGAATTTTCAGAAATTACAGAATCATGGAAGCCATTTTTAAATTGTTTGTCCTCCTGTTTCTGCAACACTGTTTCTGATTTGTCAGTTCTAAGGGCTGGTTGTATTTCACTACTGTCTGAAAGACTTGGTGCAAATAATTTACGAGGAACCTCCTCGAATGAGTAATTTCTCTCACGTTGTCGTTTAAGTGGCGTTTCTAGGTCGTCTGGGTTATGATTGCAAGGTTTATGATCACAGTATTCGCCAATATAGAATTTACATCGCGGCGTGTTGTCATCACTGGAATTATCGGATTGGGACGAGAAAGAATAGTTCTGAAGGTTGGTCAAATATTCATTAATATCCACAGGATTGATTTTAGCAGAGAGGTAGTCCTTCTCCCAATTCAAACAGTCATCATCACAATCTAAATTTAGATGTTTCTTCTTCTTGTATTCCACTTTAGTGTTATTGCTTGCTGGTGCCAACAGAATCTTTGGACTATGTAATCGTTTGGAGGTTGAATCAGTAACTTGTAAATTATGCTCATCATATTCTGATTGTAATGGCAGCAGATTGTCTTTAAATATCTGTCTTGAGGGAGATTTATGTCTATTCCTATCACAGTCTGGATTATTTAGTCGAGATGTTGAAGCCACATCTAAACCTTTCGGTGTTGAAACCGATTTGGCTCCTGGTGGGGAACTCGATGGAGATCTTCTCTGACTTTCTGGTTTAGAGTTGATGCATCCACATCCCAGTTCAGAATTCTTGGAATCTTTTTTCTGTTCAAGTTTGGAATGTCTTTTTGGCTTTATGAAAGGTTCATATTGGTTGTAAACCTTATCTAAAAAATTCTTCTTTGGTGGACTCTCCTTGTCAATGATTGCATCTTTATTCTTTGCATCAGATAAATATTTTGGACTTCTTTTACCCTTCTTGCCCAATGGACATGTTTCTGGTAGGTTCTCCTGGACTGTCTGCTGACAGAAGAGTGCTGGTATGTCATTCTGTCTTGGTAATGATTCAACAGAAATACATAACACAATGTCAGTTAATTCTGCTTTGGGAAAATTATGCACATCAGGATCTTTATCAAATTTATGAAGTATTCCTTCACCCGGTGCGGAGAACCTGAAATTAAAATAAAAATGGGCTTATTCCAACATGGTACCTCTAAATGCAAGCAGCATTCTCATGAAGCATTGATGATGCATGGTGATCACACAAGGATTATTGTGCTTTGGCAAGAGTTATTGCTTAAAATAAATGGAAGGATACAGAATTTCAAATAATTATCAATTGACAGCAGTTCATCTTATGCTGACAGGAAGTGTTTCAGATAAAATTCTTCATCAGCTGCTTTTTATAAGGCTATCGAGTTAGCTTTAGGTAACATTTGGATTCTAGTTGCATTCAATTTATGTAGACACAAACAGACAGACGCAGTCACAGTCACAGACACAGTCACAGACAAGAAATCTATTAAAATCTACATAACAGAAGTAGTACCTATACACAACACTTAGTTGTAAGGAACCGGATGATGACAATAACCAGGAACTAAGTTGAGAGAAATGTAGGTATGATCTTAAAGCTTGTATCAAGAAACTGTTCGATGAAACACTGCCTTCATTTCTGTCATGTCTGAAAAATAGAAATATTCCTACAAAAACACGCAAACAAAATCATCAAAACTTTATTGTGTTGTTGACATTTCAAACTAACGGAAGCTTATAATTGTCTGGAAGTTTGGAAAGCCTCTTATTATCCCTATGAGAAATGTTTTAGTATCCTTCTCTTAATGAGAAATGCTTTATTTCATATAGAAATTGTTGTTTTATTTGCAGAAATACATGACAATTAAAGAAGCAGTATGCACATTTTCATTATTAAAAACAAAGCACACATTTCTATAATATGCTATTTACTATAATGTATCTACTTGATTAAAGGACTGAATTAAAATAAAAAAGAAGTGTACTAATGGTTAAAGGCCATGTTTGGCCATTTTAGGTCTTGAATATAAGTCTTTAGTATTACTAAAACTGCACTATTATCTAATAATGCCTTCAAAAATACCGGTACTTCAAACTAGAATACTTCTCAATATAACGTAGATAATTCTACACACACATTGATTAGCTTTGCTAAAATCCTATTTCTGAGTCTAAAGTATGATTTATCAAAAACATGGTGAATCTGTCCCTTTAAGTAAGCAGTTTAACATTCAAATTAAGCAATAGGACCTAATAGCATAAATTACCTTTTCTTATTGAATCCAATGTACCATCTTTCTAATAAAATATATTCTTCTTTTGTAATTTCAGACAAGCCTTCAACACTAGTAGTAGCTTGTTGTCCATGTTTGCAGTTTGGTAACAACAAAACGTCTATATATGTTGGTACTAAATTCTGCCAGGAACAATACATATGATTCTTTACCCTTCCGGCTATAGAACACTGAAAAATTCAAAACATTTAATGTGAAAGTGGACAAACCATTCCTTTAACATTATGCATGAACCAATGGTCAATTTATAGTCCATGAAAGTGTTTTCTCTTTGACAGGTTAACAAGTCTGCCGTGACAGGGATCCTTTCTACCAGCTGGTCCTTGGCGAAACCTCTTGGCATTGATCTTTCCTGGATTATCCGTACCCATTTACAGCTGGGTGGATTGGAATTGTGAGTGAAGATGACTTATTCAAGGTCATCGGACTTTCTCACACTCTGGTCAAGATTAGTACATTTTCAACAGCTGTTTCTCTCATTGAAAACAGAACGGCTTTGCATCAAAAATTGTGTGCAATATATTCACAATTATATGGTATTTAAACACGTACTGATCTCAAAGATATTTTACAAAACTTACCTCTTTTCTACCACGTTGACATGAATGACTTGTACTACCAAGCAAGGAAGTACAATGTGAACCTTCTCTACGTCCTTTTACAGAGGGATCAGGTGTTCTAGCTTCTACAATCAATAAACCAATCTCTTCCAACACCTCTCTTGGTTCACGTACAATAACATCCATATCACAAAACTCATCGTCTACAAGATAATTATTAGATATTGGCACGAAGAACTAATTGAGTCATGGTTTACAGATCTTTCACAAGATATGCCCATTATCAGATTCGAATTGGCATAAAAATGACAGTACAGTACTACAGTAACAAAAAGCAACCATCAGTATGAGATATTCAATCTTCAGTCATACATTTTTTTTATCTTTTGGGGTGATAATAAACCATATTACTAATTTTTGTCATAAAATGAGATTTTAAGAACAAGGGCAATAACTCATGTTAAATATATTTCTGATTTTCCAAAGAGGTTCTAATTGGGTGATAATAATCACTCACAACATGTTTTGTCAAAATCTATAAAGAATTATGCTGTCAACAGTGTTTATGAGTGATTGTGGACAAGACATGGGTGACGCCATATATACACTCCTCTCTTGGGCCTATCAGTTAACCAGAAAACAACTGAATGGAACCAATTATCTGTCATATTTGTCAAACCTTGATCCAGTCAAGTAAAAATCTTTTAAAAACACAAGAAAATTGTGAAAATGAAAGGGCATCCAAATCTATTCAAGTATAATGTCTCAGAAGCCATTGATCAGCAAATTAAGAAGTCCCTATTTTTAATTATATATATATTATATCCACCCAGAATCTCAATGGTTTCTTTTCATTTTGGATTGTACTATAGCTTTGGCATCTAATCATGTACTTCATTATATTGATTTTCAAGAATCATTTCAGCGAGTACAGAAGAGAAGGAATATTTCAAAGACTGAAATAGTCAAGAAGAACAAATTGATAACTTGCAGTAGCAGTGGATTCAAGTTGATACGTGAATATTTCTGCTAAATTAATATGGTTTTTTAAAATTTTGATATTAAATTATAAACAAAATTTAAGGTTATGTTATAAAAACTTGAATTTGCAATAAATTTCAAATTGAATATTATTGCAAAGTTCATATGACTTTTTAACATTTTGATATTAATTAAGTTAAAAACTAAGATTATGCTGTAAAAAATGTATATTTGAGATAAATTTCAAATTGAATATTATGAGGTTTTTTAACATTTTAATGTTCAATTGAAAATAAAATTGAATATTATGATGTAAACATTTTTTTTTAATTTGGGATAAATTTCAACCTGAATATTTTTTGAAAAGTTAATGTTTTTTCAACATTTTTGATAATTAATTGATGATAAAAAATTTGCTGTATGTAGTATCATTTTAACAGTTTCAGAGCTATTTACATCATGTCAATTGAGATATTATATAAGAGGAAACACATACATCAAAAGGAAATGGAATGATTCAAATGGAAACCATAAATGGCCCTGTTACAAATAAAACTTTTAGCAATCCTTTTAACAACTCATCATCAATAAACAAAGAAAATATAACAGATAAAATAGGTTTACACTTCCTTGCAGGCATGGTACTGACAGAAGGTCGAAGGAGAGTACTGGTATTTCTTATCATATGATTATTAAATAAAGTTCTTAAGGTCGTATATATTTACATATATATTTACGCAAGAGGGCATTATGAAGTCGAAACATCAATGATCTTTTTTACAAGAATCGAACTTCAAGATAATAATAATAATAATTTATTTATAAAGCGCCTAATTACCAGTAAATATCACTGCTCAATGGCGAAATATGTCTCTGAATGTATCTCAAAAGTTTCAACTAAAATTTTCCAAGAGTTAATTTTATACGATTAAGTAAACATTACATTTAAGGTATTTGTTGTTAGGTTAAGAAAAACTACTGGTTATTTTAGAAATATTTTCAGGTATAATTTACAATGTTTGTACAGAAAACTTGTTATATGACATTAAATCAAAAGTCGAAGAGCAAGTTTATAATATTATAACAATTCTAAAGATGATGTCACTGAAAATCTCTAATATGATGCATTATACATTTACATCAAATTTCTCGAAATATACAAAGTGAAAATTTCAGTTTTTAGAGTGTCTAGATAACCAAGACCCGATAATTTGTGTATTTCTTAAGGAGGTGGAGAAGACACAGACAATTAGACACATAATTTATTCTACACTAAAGAAAAATTGGTAATGGATTAATACAAGCTTTGGCTTGTATCCAAAACCATATATATTTGAATGTATTTACTACTTGCAAAATTTGAATAAATGTTAAAAAAAAAAAAAAAAAAATTGTTGATGTTTGTTTTTTTTAGAAAATAAATATTACATTTATCAATATCTGGGGTGGCTACTTTAATCCACATTAATAAATTGTTGTTAAAAAAAAATGTACATCCCCCTCCCTTTCCACCCCACCTTTCTTCACAAGAACCTGATTGCAAATCATGGCAACAACTGTAAATTTCAAATAAACCTAAAAATAGTCTGTATATATCTACATTAAACTAATAATATATTATTGAAGTAATGTGTTGTGTCAGAACAACCTATTCATTATCAATCTTCGAAAAGGTCATAACTAATACCCAATAGTCTAAAAGAGATATTCTCTGGTAATAAGCTGAACTCAAAAATTAACTACCCAAATCACTTATCAGTATGGGAATTTGACATCAAGTTTGTATGCAATTAGCTGCATGTCAGACTAAGGTTAATCTGATCTAGTGTTTTTCTGTTATTGTAGGCCTATAAATCAATAGGACATTCAATCTTCATATATGTACTGTTACCTTTAAAGTTCTGGTTAAAAAAAATAACCCATAATTATAGATCTAAGGCCCAGGTTCTCAATTTTGTTTTGCCAATCACCACTAAGTGAATTTCCAATCGAGCCATTAACCCCTCGAGACATGTGCTTCCTGTGTTCCTCCGTGAAAACCACAACTCCGGAAATGCAAATGCTGGAATTCTGCACTCTGCACAGTGAGGTCATTTAAGAAAGTATAGATAACCGATTAAATGCGACCTAAAATTTGCCATCTTTATCCCGAACATACTACCTCTCTATAGAGAAGTCACTGTACAAGCACAATCATTTTTGAAACTCGAGCGTGTCCATTCCCCCTCCCTGGACCAAGGCCATTCCACCCTTGGGGGTGAATTCACCCCCATTTGAGAACTGTGGTTCTAAGGTCTAAGCAATGTTTGTAAAATTATTAGTAAGTATGCATTGGTTCTTTACCTAATGTCATTTGCTTGTGTAAGGGTTAGTTTGAGAATTTTCATTTAATTAAAAACTTTGTATATATATTATACTAGAAAAAAGTTTTAAAATAATAGGCGTTAGAATACGCTCGTCCTACGGCTTATATTTGTGTTTAATATTGACTATTAGTTAAATAAGTATGCATCCCACACTTTACCAAATTTTAAAAAGCCACAATAAAAATATATTCAGAATTTAAAAAAAAAAGTGAGCCAGCGACGATTCCATTCAGTTTGAGAATAAAAGCGTCTGGTAAATCAACGCTAAAACATCTTTGTGGAATTCAACAGTAGGGGTCAAGGACGCGTGAAAACCCACATGTTAGAGTTACTTCCCTTTATATTTAAACGATTGGAATATCGCTTGATGGATGGCTCAAGCGTTTTATGATTAACTACTTATTTTGGGGGATTTATAGATTTTGGGGGAAATTTTTGAGTATGGGGTTTTAAGGGTCAACTGATGTTGAAAATTTTTAGTGTTTTTGGGTTCCCAAATTTGCTGTGAAGGTTAAAATTTTATTTAATTCTAACTATTATTTTAAAATAATCTGCTTATATCAACTACAGAACTACACTGAAGCATTTAGAGAAAAATATATGTTATAGAAGTATCCAATAGGCTTATTTATTTAGTTGTGATAGGTTTAATAAAGTAATAAGGATTAATTCGTTTTGGTTTTGGGTCCAGTAAATATTTTTAGTGATTAGGGTGGTTGAAAGGTAACAAGTTACTATTCAACATTAGATTAAACATTTATTTTGCTAAGATCTACACAGTAATTTTTTAACATCTCCTAAATTGCATTAAAGTTTATACAAGAATGTCAAATAGTGTTGGCCTTATAAATAGCAGGCTTAAAACTTTCAGTTAAGTACAAGGACACGTTTATCAAGAACAGATTCCTAATTCGTGAACCTGAGTTGTTATCCTTAACAGAAAATATTCCAACCTAAAATTAAAGCAATGTTCACTCTTCCAAAGGAAGGTGTTCTTGAAATATGAGCATATCTTGGCTTGAAACTACACCTGCTACAGTACTTATTAATGTACAGCTCAAAAATGAGCTTTGAGCATGGACTGTGTACAGACAGCTTAGACAAGACGTAATCTATCCATACCTTTCACTCAGGACAAACAACCCCATGTATAAACTACATCACCACTGACTGTGTGAACATAATCACAAATTAATTACTTAGATGACTCATTTCAAATTCAACACAAAGACCCAGATGAGAAAAAGCTAACATAAATAGGAAAATAAATACCTTATTATCCAAAGGACTCTAGAAAATGATCAATACTCAAGTCAAACTGGCTAGATAGTTGCTACAAGTTCTATGTAGGCCTATTTTGTATTTGATAGAAACCACTGATGTTAATATGTAGCCTGAGTATGAACAGGTGATGATAAAAATGCCATAAATTTCTCTAGTAGTCTTGTACTGGTACTATATAGTCCTGATGTAATTATTACATGTAATCTTGACCTAGAAATATGTTGGCCATGATAATACATCACAGCAGTAGCAGACAACCACATACATTCACAATGGCAGTAATCCAATGATGTAAAGTCAATAAGGTCTAGGAGAAAATGGCAAACCACTAAGTACTAGAAGTGGAATTCAATCCGTAATTTACATCCTAACTGATATTTCCAATGTGTCTGCTCTCTATGATTGTGATTGTTTTATCCAGTGGATTGATTTCACTCTGATGTAAATGTTTATTTTTCCAGCAAGGTAATAGCCTGATAGAGTATGACCCATTTGTTAATCTTGTCCTATATTCTTTATATAGTATCATGACCTATTTAATAACATTATCAGAGCAGAAGACTCCAGGGTGTGGATTGTAAAAGTCAGTTTGGCTTATCTTAATGATCATTTAACCATATTAATTAAAGCTGAAACTATACAGTAATCAGTAATTAAAATCCAATTGATCTGAATTAAATACATAATATGTCACAGTTCATCTAACTGCGTTACTTTAAAAGTATAAATTTAAAGGGATTCAAACAAGCAGTTGCCTAGCAAGATACGCCCACTTTAAAATATATTTTCTCTGTTTTAACACAGGCAGAAATTATTTGGGCCTAATCTAAGTTCTCATCAATATAAATGTTCACGCCAAATTTCATTCAAATGAAATGGTGAATCTGTTGTCTCTATCGTGTTGACAAGTCTATTTCGACGAGTTTTGACTAAGTCAAGTGCAATTACTCAAAAACTGTTTATCGAAAAATCGCCAATTTCAAAATCAATCAATATAAATGATCACAGCGAATTTCATTAAAATTTGTTGAAAACTGTAGTCTATCGTCTTCACATGAAATTGTGGACGGATCGAAGGACGGACAATATACGACCATAAAATAATCTGGGCTTATAAAAAAAGAATTTTTCAAGCCTTTTACTTTTCGGATTGAATGACACGAGTCTTGATGGGGTGGAGCGAGTTAATCAGACATATCCAGGCATTAAACCTTGGACCCTGAGGTTTGCAAGCAAGTTTCTAACTCACTGAGCCACCAGGCTCACTTGCTTGACTGTAACCAACCTAATACACAAGATCATTTATAAAACCACAAAGGTTGTTAAATGATTGGAGTAATAAATGTTTCAGTTTTAAACAAGCTCAACAACCATATCACCACAGTTGGTCTCGAGGGTCATTCATTTCTATATAAACAATATATAGACGGGGCAGTGGCCACTATGGTATAAAATAATAATGAGTCCATTATGAGAGAATAATAACTTTTACACACATACTTTCTTGAACGATCAATATCTTAGGACAATGTCCTTACAATTAATCTACTCCTTTGACTAACTCTTTCTAAAAGTGAATGAAATGCTGATAGAAATTCTAAATAAGGAAATCACTAATTAGGTTTTGCTTTAGTTATCGAAATCCTCTATCTTTACATGCAAAGTCTAAATTCAGAAAGCCACAACAGGCGATAATTCCATGAATAACAATTCACAGATTAATTACATTATTTCTGGAGATTATCAGAACATTAACCCTGGAACCTTTTAAGGGAATGTTTAAAGAGGTTTTCTAAAAAGATATATTGTCTGTGGTTCCTGCCATTCCACTTAAATTAAGTGCATGATGATGTCACTAAATCTACTTATATATAGGACTAAGCATTAATGGTGTCATAAAACGCTTAGTTTTAGTGGAATTGCAGGAACCACAGATGTCTGCAAGAAAATTGGTCTGGTGCAATTTAATCCTATCAGTGTGAATGATACACATAAATTTTTAACAAAAACGTCTTTTAAAATCAATGTACGGAAATTTTCTGGGTTTGAACAAAAACCATTCCCAACAATACACTGATACAGTGCATCAATTTGTATCATTCCAATCAGTCAGTACTGTGTTCCTTACAATTCCATTTAAAACTAGGAATTTTCTTACTCCACTATCGTCAAGGCTCTTTGATATTATTCAAACTTTGGCAATTGTGAGAGCAAAAAACACTTTGTATACAAGTGGGATTGCAAGAAACACACACTTCTATATTCTGACTTTAATTGTGCAAATCAATGCTATCACCAACGCATACAAAATCTATTTACAATCTCTTAAAGGATTTATTCCCCTTTTTTTAATATTTACTTTGTCTGTTTTTGTGGTTTGAAATGTTTTTGAATATATAATGTAATGTTTACTGTCTGAGTATAGTTAAACTGAAACTATTACCAACTTGGGATAAAACATTACCTAATGAAGCATTACCATCTGTTGTGTGCAAGTGGGTCTATAGAATAGATTAACCCATAACTGTGTTTCCAAACCTTTAAGCCAGCTTGTCTGTGTTTCCACTTGTTAAATTGCCGAACAGAAAACCTCCCTTTTTGCCTTTGGCAATTTATCAGGGGCCAAATAAAAGCTAGCTTTAAAGCCAGCTTTTTAAATAAGTGCGTTTCGCTAGGATTACGGTCCCACACGCAAAATCGGTAGTCTTGTACATCGCAACCTGTCAATAATGTGCCCTTTTTTGATTGAGACTAAAGTCAGTGTAAACGCAGCGTGTTTGGCACAATTCTATGTGGAAACGCACTTTATAACTCAATAAATTGTCATATTGAATCTATCACAGGAGATTGTACTATTTCAGTAGTCTCTTATAAAAGTAATTTTTAACAATTAACTTGCAGAAGTCAAACTTTTCTCAGAACTGATTATGATAATATTGGTAACAGCCACAAATTTTTCAAAAATAACCCCAAGCTAGAAATTTTACTTTCAATTTCTATATGTATTTTCTATGAGTTGTCTTTTAACTTTCAAACATGGATAATTCTAGACATATATGTATGGATTTGAAGGCTAAAATTTACAAGATGAGCTGTGAACAACTAATTAGCTTTATAGCTTAGGTTACAAACAAACGATCGGTGACCCTGCATCCCTTGGTGACCCTGCATTCCTTTTATCATATTCTAATTAATCTATATAAAGCAGTATCATAAATCCCAATAACAATTATCCATGATGTGATCAGAAATTCTACATAAATGCATAAATGGACCTAAGAATCTTTCAAGATAGTAAAATATAGGGCCTATGACATACCCATAGCAGGTTGAAGATAGAAAAGCACTAATTGTTGACATTAATTATTAAGAACACAGAACAAAAATTGTATTGTGTATATAGATATTTGTTAATTGAAGGCATTTATAATGCAAAAGGTATTCTTCACAAACTATATTGACCTTTGTTTTTATTTCAACTATTGGAGCTATAAATCTGAACAAATAATAAATTTTAAAAAAATGATAACAAAATTCAAGTATTTGGAAATGGAAATAAAATGAATAGAGTTTTACATCATATTCTTCTGCACCTTATGCAATGTGCAGTGTATGAGAACAGTGGCATAAGCCTACTCTTTTTGCAATTTCCAACTGTGGAGTAATCTTTAACATGCACAGCCTATAACATATTATAGTTTATTGACAAACAATGTCATACAAATGCAGTGGATATTTTTGGATATGATTTTGTGGCTTCATTTAGTTCTCTTTACAAACTTTACAAAAATGCGAAAGATCATACAAGAAAGCCATTTCTTTTTTGACATAAAGATAGAATATGTGCACATATACCAGGTGGGATTGTATGAGGTGCCATGTGTTCAATAAATGAGAAATAGAAATATATTTGGATAAAAGAGACTTGACCAACATCAATATTCAGTTGTTTTGACCTTTGAAACAATTTATAGTTATTTTCATTCATTGATAACCAACAGGCTGTTGTCACCTTGGACAGTTTTATTCAATCTGTCACAGGTACTTTAATAGTAATTCACCAGTATGTAAACTAAAGACATGTTTGATTATTGATGCATTAATTATTAAAGTCTGTCCATGTTGGCATTTACAGCACCCATATTATCAAATTTAAAGAAACTGTACATAAAACTCGCATATAATTCAAAGGGATTACAAATGACAATGGAAAAAATTGCTTATTTTGCAGAATTTTAGCCAATGTCGTGTTCCCTGTTCTTATTGAATGCTATAGAATCCATCTTTTCAAGAAATTCATTAAACAAAATTAAATATTAGTCTATGCATATTCTGCACATTGATAAACAAATAATTTCAAACACTAACACAACATTGTACTTTTAATACAGTATATCAGCCGCATATTTATATCTTATATTCCTAGTAGATAAATATATAAACCTTCATACCTCCTACCCAGTTCCTGTTTAGTATATCTTATAATACAGCTGACCACTTCATAACTGTACATAAATAATATTACATAATACACTTTAATACTGGACATTGTCCAACAATGGTCAAACACTAATCCTACTAAAAACAGGTTACTAAGGGTCAATATCCTTCTTAAATTATCAATGTACTTGTATGCATAAAGCAAGCAACATATGTTGGCATAGCATTATTGAATGTTTTGCTGTAGTAAGCATAATTATAGCCTTGGAATATAATCTGATTGAACACTAGTTAATGCATCCTTTCAAGAAAAACTAAAGTAAATATTGGTCTCTGCATGTTATACAAAACTGCACACTGACAAAAAAAAAATTGCTTTGAAGGCCTTATGCATTTAGTGCAGTGCATTACTTGTAAATATACTTATGCATAAAGCATATCAATCTGATAATGATTAAGTAGACCTACCAAGTCTCAAGAATATGGTATTTCCTTAACAAATTCATAACAATATGCCATATGTAATAGGCCCTAATACTATATCAGTTGGCCTGTCATCAACTAGTATATGGATACACTATGCAAATGACCATTAGCTTGTTACTAAGGCTGACCAGCTATATATAGTGCTGACCTCTACTTCACATGAAATGTACCTGCATGAAAAGAGATAATAGAGACTGGGGGGGAATAAGTAATTAAATTAGTGAGTGGAGCTCCAGCTGTTGGCAGTATTTATTGATAATAGTACAATGTTTGTGTACTGTAAGTTTAACTTAGAAATAACCAAAATAATAAATTGATTAGACTATAAAGTCGAAAGTATCATTCTATCAATAATACAATAACAATTACAGCAATTGATTGGTTGAATATATTATGACCTAGAGCATGAGATGCATAAAAAATTCATTAGATTATGGATGGCATAAGTAGTCACCTACAGAAAAAAGAGATACAAAAGGAGATTGAATTACATGCATGATCACAAAACATCATGTCAGGGAATCTATACAAATGTTACCCTTGAATATGATTAGACTTAAAGGAATAATAGGTCTTTAATTTTAAATTTGGTCAGTAGGAGCCCTATTCATCAGTAAATATTCCTACTACAATAAATAAAATAAATAAATATCCAAAACACTAAGTAATTAACCATAAAGATGCATTTGATTATTAAAAAAACGCTTAATGACTTAATTTTGCAAGTTTTAAAGATTTTAAGAGATTATGTTACTTTATGACACCAGGTACGTTCACTGATAAATATATACTCATATTGACATTTCTTGAGAACTAAAATAGTATCTTTCATGCTAAGACCTGTTATCCCTTTAAAGCACATGATTTTCATATTATGATTCAGGTTTTAACTTTAAAATCTCCTGCACCTTAATGTACCATTCTACAGATGAAATATTGCCAAGTCTATATTTTACATTTCTACATTCTTTACGCTTTAACTAGGTAATGTGCAGTGTCAGTGGTTTTAACCACCGAAAACACTGGATTCACTCAAAACAATAAACCGAAGAATCAGCCTACAGTCTTGATCTACCATTATACATTAACACATCAACTGTTGAAATCCAAAACCTATCAAATTTTGGGATGAATAAAACCACCACAACCACAAAAATCAATAAGCTTATACATTAAGCGTGTCAAATTTGATCAACTGATTTAAAACATGGACTGCTATATTGTACATAATCCAAGTTGGCCAAGAAAGTGGCAATATCTGAAATAATGAGTCAAAGTTATTGTATGGCTTCTTACAAGTTCATTTTCTTGAATTGAACTGAATAGAGACTGGCGGTTTTGTTTTTGTGTTCTTCTGCAGTTGACTTTATATGCCATCAACAATCTTGCAAGAATGTTATATATTCATCTCAAAAAATGAAATGAAATGAATGGAGTTTTACGTCCTACTCTTCTGCACCTTATGGGCTAACGAAGACGGGCAATGCCATGCAGTGTGCTATGAGGGAAATTTTGCAGGGACAGCAGCATTAGCCTGCTCTTTTTCGATTTCCAACTGTCGAGGGATCTTTAAAGTGCACAGCCTGTAGCACACGGGGCCTCAGTTTATTATCCCATCTGAACGACTAGACGCTTTTTCCATCTCAGTCCCTCCTACCTGCATCACTGACAAGGGGAAACCAGGCTGAAAAATCCGAAGATTAACTACCTTTGCCGGGATTGAACCCAGGACCTTCAGGTTAGTGGGCAAGTGTCTAACCCACTGAGCCACCACAGTTTCATATTTTCATCTCAATTTCATACATATAATTTAGTCAACCAAATCTGTTTAATCATAGACTTGCTCACTATGTGCAGAATTTTAAGATCTTTGCATTAAAACAATTTGTATTGTCTTCCTACTCTATCAGTGTTTTTGATTGGTCATTTTGTATCCTATTGAAAAATATGTGAACATGATTTAAAAAGATTTTTGTCAGATCATTGATAGATGATTAACCTACAAAAAAAATACAAAACAAACATTTTCATCAAATATGATTTTAATCTTATCAGTTTAATAATCAGCATTCCAAAAATATATTTCTAAAGTCATTCAAAAACAATATGAAGTTTTAATGCTTAAAGCTAAGTTTCTATTTTCAATTCCGACATCTTAAGAACAAAGACTGTTTGACTTTTTTTTATACAATTTACTATTTTAATACCACACCTACATTTTAAACAGAAGATTTCAAATCTAAATATAGAGCCTACATCAGTTAAGAATACGGTAGTCATGATTATTCATATTTCAAATTACCTATGTATTTAAAACTGAACACTTATACTAAAAGATTTTAAATTTTTGTTTTAATAGATTACAATTATTTCTTAAATATCAAACTGTTTTTAAATAAACAGTTCAGAGAACAAATAAATAATTTGATGTTCTTCAATTCTGAGCAAAAGGGAACAGACTGTAGATCAGTTGGTGAGAGATAGCACTCATGATCTCATGCCTTTAATTGCTTGGTAATGTTAAACAAAAGTGCTTCGAAAGTTATAATATTATTTCAATTCATCCACTTGTTAATTTGTTAATTGGAGCAGGTAATCTGTCAAAGGTCAATTTTAAGAAGTTTGACCTAGGATTAGCTGGTTGACTGGTCTTTCAACAACTAGTTGAAAATTTAATAATTTTTTAAAAATTTGACATTCACTTAAAAAAGAAATCATCCAAATTTGTCTTAAAACTAATATCTGTCAAAAACTGGGGAGAGGGAGAGTGCTCAGAGAGATTGACTCATTACAAATTGTGATTATGTGTAAACATTCACATCAAATATCATAAATATGGGTGAATCATAAGGAAATAGGTCATAAACTATATACATGACAATATAGGTAACAAATTACTGTACTTCATGAACTATAATATTAGTATATTGCAAAACATCCTTTTATGTTTTTGTTGACAACCAAATGACAAGGACACACAATGAAACAAAGACATTTCAACATATAGATCAATTATTTATATATGTTTAAACAATATAAGTTTAATAGGTATCCTTTAGGATACATTTCCTTTCAACAGTACACTACCTTTTAGGTTGACTACAAAAAATTGAAATTTTTAAACTTGGTCAAAATGAGACTTGATTCATCAGCTGACATATCTGGTGTCAATATGACAGAATGCCTCTTTAATCAAAAAAAAACCATAGAACTAAGTAATTATCAGTTAAAATAAATAATTTGAAATCATTTAATGTATCTTGTAATATAGAGATTCTATTCTTTAGTGACTGCACCTGGTAAGTTCTAACTGATGAATATACTCTTATTGACCATGTTTTATATCCATTCTAGTATTCCTTTTACAAAAGAGATAAATATTGTAATACATCACTGATATCTATTAGTGAAACTGAAAATAACTAACTTATCAGCATATACAGATTTTTTTTTTATCATTTTCATCAATTTAAATTTCAGTTTAATTAAAAATACACCAAAACTGCCCTCTTCAGTACTCTTTGACACAAAACAAAAGATGTATTCAATGTCTAATGCCTTTCGGAATACACCTTTTGTTTGCATTATTTATGTAACCAAATTTGGAATTAATGAAACAATCATCATTTAGACCAGGGAATTCCTATCATTTTCTTTAAATCATATCAGGATAATAAAATTGATTAGACATTTTTCAAAAAAGACTTAATTTTGTAAGTTCTTCAGATTTTCAAAGATTCTGTTACTTTATGACAGCAGGTAAGTTGGTGATGAATAGATAGTAGATACTCATACTGACCATTCTTGAGAACTAAAATTTTATATTCATGCTAAGACGCAGTATTCCTTTAAATTTCACGCCAGACTACAAATCGCCAAATTACACCCAAAAATTGAAAAATTAAGCTTACTCCTCAAGGTATGATACTGAAATTTTGGGGGTGTAATTTGGCGATTTGTAATCTAGCATGAAATTTAAAGGGATACTGCATCTTAGCACTTCCTAGATGAAAAGCCTTCATTTAGACATTAGTACTTTTTATAGGCAATTCATTTGAAAAATAAAATGTGAGCAAACTTACATCAAATAGGACTTTCAAAAAAAAAACCAAAGGATAATTGAGGATGGAAAATTCATCTATTAAGGTGTTTTTCAGTCATCTTTAGTGACTTTTCTAAAGTGACAGGTGATAAATTTAACAGTGTAAAATTCAGAATAAATTTGTATCACCTGCCAAAATTACCCATTATTACATATACACTAGGTTCGTTACTGTAACAATATGTAACCCACTGTGATATATTTTTTAAATTCCAAAAAAGTCTGAATTTAAGCTAGGTTATTATTTGGTTAAAGGTAAATTATCTCTTCACATGTAAGTTTTTAATTTGGCCAATATAAATCTTTTTTCATCAGGTGTCAAAACTTTACAACAGAAACCCCCATTATCCATAAATCCATTAAACTAAGTAATAATCAAACTAGTCATGGCTCACTTTAAGTCCACAAATGCCAAAAATATGGAAATAAAATCCATTAAACTAAGTAATAATCAAACTTACTTAGTAATTATTAAACATGGTTAACTACTAAGTTTAATGGGTATATAGTCTTATAGAGAGATTTTAAGTCATGGCACCCTTTAAGTCCACAAATGTCAAAAAATAAGGAAATAAAATCCATTAAACTAAGTAATAATCAATCAAACTTAGTCATTATTAAATATGGTTAAGTACTTACGTTTAATGGGTATATGATTGGGGTTATATAGAGATTTTAAGTCTTGGCATCCTTTAAGTCCACAAATGTCAAAAATTATACATAATGCTAAATTACGACAAGATATGAAGCACTATTCAAATAAATTACCAATAAAAACAATTTCAATTGTGTTATGTATGAAAATATCTAGTTGATCATTGTTTCATTCCAACTATCATTCAAAATATTTTAAATACACTGATTGTGATATTGTAGAGAATGTGTGACATTGTTAGTAAAGAAGTGGTAGCAACTATTTATATGTATAGCAAAATTCATGCACCACTATCACAAATCATTCAATTAAATTGGCATTGAAATATTGTAATTAGAAGTTTAGTCAGGTTGTTACTATTAGAAATGAATTTAATAGAGTTTTTCGTCCTACTCTTCGACACATTATGGGCTAATGAAGACAGTATTTTACTATTAGAAGGGAATGATAGTGGATATATTGCAATCGAGTGCTTTAAAAGGCTAGAAAAACTTTTAAATGTAAGCTTATATAAAAATCTGTGAAGGGATTTTGAATATTCCAAACTTCTTTGTATCACTTTTGGAAAACAAGGCCAAACTTAGTATGAAACAGTTTTGCATCTACTTTGTAGATCAAAGCAAGGTTAAATGAAATGAATTGTTTTCTCCCACTAGACTAGATTCATTTAGAAGAAAAGCAGTCAATACTTTACCACACCACTGTTAACAACTATCATTTATTTAGTGTATTTGAGTTTTTAGCTAGACAGGATTCTCCTATACATGTATATATAATATAAAAATAGAAAGTGGTGCCAACATAACTACTTGTTATATCAACAACAACTCATATTAACCAGTTAGTGCAAAATGAAACTCAGCCAGAAAAAGTAATCAAATTCATGTAAAAAGATCAAGTAAACAAAGGCTTTGTGAATATTATCCCAATCAGCATTTAACACTTTCACTTATTAGCTAAAATATCTTGATTTCAATAAAAAAACAACAAAAAACAACACCAGAATAATATTCTAATAATCACTAGCAAGCGAAAACACAATCACTAGCAAGCGAGGACATGATCACTCGCAACTCAGCATAATTATTGTAGAGCAAACATTCGATCTATATGGTTTATCTTACATCCAATCTTATATACAATATTTATCTGACCAAAACTGTTGCAATCTTGATAAATGTATACAAATTATAGAGAATTGATAAGCAGTTTATCAGGTATATTTCCTTAATTGGTTCACTCTAAAAACAAGTTATACATAAGTATACATATTATAGAGAATTGAGATTTGAAGAAGTTTATCATGTATATTTTCCTTAATTGGTCCACTCTAAAAAGAAGTTGGAGCTCCATACGCTGATCATTACTAAAAAAGGAATGACCATAGTTTGGGTCGTTTAAAAAACATAAGATCATGAAGGCTCTGTTCTAATACTATTTTCACAGTTCCTGTTATTTCAAAAGAATTTGACCAGATTATGAAGTCACTGTCCCAACACAGTGTCTGCAGTTCCTGTAATTTCAGAACAACTTCACCAGAACATGAAATTACTTTCGCCTGTATATTCTGAAGAGCTCTATGAAGTCACTTTCTGTAATTCTGTTTTTTCAGACATATTATGATGTCTCTATCATTCTCAATTTATCAGATACTTTTGTATACTTTTATATGGAACAAATGTAGTGTGTCCTTGACTGAAAGAAGTTTTTTTTTTAATGAATAAACTCATGAACTTTTCACCCTTTTGCAGATATCTCATCAAATTTCCACTAAATTTTGATCAAGATGACAATAAAAGTAAGGGCCAACATGCCCTGTAGTGTCTTTTAACTTCATAAAAAAAACATGAATTTCAAATCAGACATGTCCACTGAATCGTAACATAATAAATTATCATCTAATACAGTACGAAATGGGAGAATATTGGAGAAGATTTAACTAATGGCTTTGTATGTCTATTAAATTAACTGTTAAATGGTATATAGACAAATAAACTATTATTATAATAGTAAATAATAATAATGTCAATTAAAAGCTGACGAACTGAAAGTTACTTTTAAGCACATTGGTGTTCCAGAACAAATAGAACCACCATTGACAATAACAAAATGATAAAACTATAATTGAATAATTCAAATGAATTAATCTTTACATATGACATCACTCTAGCTAACAATTTAATATTATACAAACAAGAAATATCGGGAGAATTGTCACAGTTAGAATGAAATCAAATCATAGCTTAGAAGGTTAAGCAGACATTGACTTATAAACTTCATACCTTTCAACTTACAATGAAAACTCTGAGGACATATTATCTCATTTCATTTGATGCTTAAATAACAAGTCAGATACAGTAGACAGTAAAAAATCAATATGTTGATGGTCATAGGTAAAACATAATTAATCTGTATAGTATTATTGAGAGAAAGCTATGTATTCTGCTGTTAATAAATACTATAACTAATATAATGTATATATATAACTGTCAGATCTATTATCAAATAGTCTAGGTAATGGTTTGCCACAACAAGGTGTTGATTTCAGCCCTCTGGGGTTTTATAGCACAGCGGTTAGGGCGTTGGTTCTTAACGTCATGACGTCATTTGCTTGGATAGAATGAAATTGTCGGACGTGAGTTCTAATTTCGATCGGAGTGTGCAAGTTTGATGACCCTGAATAAGTCATCTTCACTCATAATTCCAGTCCACCCAGCTGTAAATGGGTAAGGATAATCCGGGAAAGATCAATGCCAAGAGGTATGGCCAAGGACCAGCTGGTAGAAAGGATCCCTGTCACAGCCTAAGTTGTTATCCTTGTAAAATATAGTTGTTTCGTTCTTTTTTATTTCTTTGTATGTATTTAAATAATCTTCAGAAGCAATAAACTGTACAAAAATTGCATAATTCCGTTGCAAATACTTAATTAAGAATTATACTTTTAATTTCTAAAATGCTTTAATACTTGAGGGAGTCTCAAGGAAAGACAAACTGTTATATGCTGATAATTCTGGATACACATGGACTGGAAAGCTCAAATTTTGATAATTAACTGTGAACACTGATTACCCTACTGCTTAGCTTAGCTTAAACATTCCTACTTTTAGACTAAGATACAATTGTTTAAACGGCTGGAGAATCTGTCCCTTTAATAATAAAAATAATAAACTCTTTATTTTACATGGGTCAGAATTAGGCCCAATACACAAGGACATGGTCCTGTCTCACATTCAGCCTATGAGGCAATTCCTTGGAAAAAAAAAAAGCTTACACAATACTTCTATATATACAATTCATCAATTTAACTAAAAAATCATCTAAAAGTCGGAAAAACAAGCATCGTAAACTCCTTACTTGATCAAAATCCACCAAAACCATCTTTTCCTTTGGGAAGGCAGTCAGTCTGATGCAAGTTTTTAAACTTTATCATCAAGCAACAAAAAAGTATGTTACAAATTTTGTATGGTAGCCTACCATATCAATCATGTCAGGTAGCCATGAAAAAGATATTTGTTGAACTATCCTATTTTTATAAAATAATGGGTAAATATTTGCTTAATTTAAAGAAAATTTAGCCAGAGACAAGCTCCATTTTAAAAAAAATAATGACAGAAATTCTGGGAAACATGTCTGGACATACTATATTTTCTTCGCTGGATTTCAACACGGTATAAATAAAAACCCTTCCAAACATCACATAACATACCCTTTTTCATATCAAATGTCACATATAGAAGCTTCCTCACACCATTTAAAAATCCTATTTATGTCATTGATCAAAATAGACAACAAAGAACCTAAAGTGATTACATCATGAGTCATGATTTCATTTAATATTAAGAAAAACATAGTCATTTGAAATTAAGACAGGCCTATATCTTTTTGTTTTATTTCTAACCTTATATCTGAAAATTTATCATTAACAAGTGTTTAAAAATTCAGGTTTTTTTCTTATTATTTGCTTGATAAGTTGAACAAATGTAGGCTTGTTCTAAATATAGTTACCAACCTCAAGTACATTGACTGTATATGAAGGATAATACCATCAGCTGATAACTGTCAAATAATTTTATACAAGAGAAACTTACGGTTTGTGCCTTATTTAGAATCCTAATCAAAACTGATTGTCTGGAAGTGGTTTAATGTTTATGACACAGAATTTCCAAGCGTTTTTCTCATGCCAGATGGGTTCGTAACACAACAAGGCGTTCGATAAAGCCACGAAAGGCAATTTTGACGTTGCATTCTCGCGAGTGGTTGAATGATGGGCACTCTTACCTCTTTCGGGTTTCATCCTCTTTTTAATATGTTGTCGTCTCTATCTCAGCTTTCCTGTGTTGAAACGATGGATGACAAGTGGTCATTTTCCATGTAACCTTGTCGCCCGAGAACGTAAAATCTCCGATTTCATGTAAGCAGACATCGCCCTTCCTTCCAAACCAATGACAACTTGCAAACTGCCCGACCCAAATGTTTATGAATAATGTTGTTCCCTAGATGGTCACGTGGGAAATCAAAACACAAAACAGTTTTACAATATCATGGTAGGCTAGTTCAGTTTTAATCTTATTATTATTTAATAAGAGAAACCGAAAGGAATTTTTCATAATTCAACTTTTTATGTCTTTTGCAGTCATCCTGTTTCAGAAATTCAGCTAGTGACCTATGACATCCGACCTTGACCTTTGATCTAGCCCACTGACACTGAAATATAATAAACCAGGCTTGCAAGATGCACAATTTACTTTGATTTTTAACACAATATTAGCTTTATCCAAAAGTTACAAGATGCCGATTACAGATATGCAGATTCAACTTTCATTTATAGAATAATAGGCAATATTAGCATTGAAAACTTGACAGTGGAAGGGAAATAACTCCCAGTTTGTTTACATGTAGCCTTGAACGCCAAGCAACACAAAACTAAGCAACAGTTTGGTTGAAGGGAGATAACACTATTTTATTTCTTGCCACAGTGAATTAAGTTTGTTTAAAAAAAAAACACTTATAATTGTCAGTTTAGTCAGAAATTTTAAAGAGATCAACCAAATTTAAATCATCGAAGGGCTATACTGATTATGTTGTAAACTTGGGAATCTTTTCGTTTTTTACAGATATTTGAAATATGAAGTGTTCAGCTATTGGATCAGTGTCGTAAATACGACACTGTATTGGATTGAAGTAATTATTTGTAGTCTGAATCACCTCCCTTTGACCACTAGTGAATGGTTTTAGATGCAGGGTTCTCGCCCCAAAGTATACAGCCCCGTCGAAATTTTCTAGGGGAGGGAGAAAGCCTGGACAACCATTTAGTCCTTGCAACGGGATTGAAGGCATGATTACGATGCAAGTGCTTTGTTTAACCATAAAGCTGTAGATTTCTTTTATTCAAGTCTGTATTAACTTAACTTATGACCAAATTTAGTCTAAGTGGACCGATTTTCAGATAAATCACCACAGCCCTAAAAACTACTAACCTACAGTTCCCATGAATATAGCAAATGATAGACAATCCATTTAACCTTCTTAGGACCGCTGCCAAATGGGCTGGTGGCCCTAGAACCTATCCCCATTCATATCGAACAATTTAACACAAAGAGCACTTGTAGAACAAATCAAGTGATTTTATCGAAAGGACGTTATCATCCAACAAAAAAAAGTGTCATTTGAAGCGGCACTGGGACGACACTCTCGACCCATGATGTGTTACGCATTAACTACTTAATCTTTTGTTTTATTTTAGATCTTTCAGTTGGCATACCTCGAATAACTAACAACCCAACAATCACAATTGCTATCAGTTGCGTGTCGAGCTCAAATTTGGAATGGTCGGAATCGTTCATTTACTCCATTGAGCAGCATATTCGCTTGGATGTCCTGTCGCCGGTGGTACCTATTGGAAGAATCATTAGATTAAACAGACTTTAATTTTTCGACTTGTGAACTGAAGATACTTTTTCGCTAACCCGAGGGTCCGGGGTTTCATCCGGAGAACTTTAAACCTTAGTCAGTGATGTGGGTCAGAGGGATGACTTGGAAAAGGCGTTTAGACATACATAGGACAGATAATAAACCGAGGTTCCGTTTGATGTGAATTTTAAAGATCACATTCATTCCAGGAAGTGTAAATATTTATTATAGGGTATTGGTAAGACTATATTAGTGCATATACCAACCGAAAACGGACATATGATCTAGGATATTTGTTAAGACCACTCGACTAATTAAAAGAGCATCACCTTCCAAACTTGATATTTTGAGTTACACGAGCATGATTGTAAAGCTCTTTTCACGTTCTATCATTTTGCTATTATGTCTGTGGATCATTTTGCTATTATGTTTGAGGCGCTCTACTGGTGATAACCAAGAAAAAAGCCTGAAAATGTGCTGTACACAAAAATAAATCTGGATAAAATCTGAAAAAAAAGCTATGTAAAATGTAGTTAGTTTCTGCTTTTCTGCCTTGTTTCATAGTCCAGTATGACAACAGATTTTGCTGTATTCTTACGTTTTAATGAATACATATTTGCCAGGTGTCATTACTACAGAATAGAATCTGTATTACGCGTATATAATACTGTTTTACGGATGTATAGAGGGATCTTATTGCATGGATTTAACATCAGTTGACCAGAACTCATCCTGGCCTTGTTTAAAATATTTGGTCATCTCTAAATTAATGAAATTTTTATCTTCCTTACGAGTATCATATGAGGCTATATTTGCTCAAAACTATAATATATATTTATTTAAGGTTTTGTTTGTAAGACAAATAAAGATTATAAACAGATTTTGTGAGATATGAGATTAAAATGATAACACGATTCGAAATGAAATGGATGGAGTTTTACGTCCTACTCGATAGTACAATTCGAAGCGCCCGAAAATTCCATATTTTCGATAACAAAATTCTAGTCACAAACTATCTCCGACTCTAAATCCTGTCGATCAGGTATGACAGTAAGGCGTGCACATCTGTTGTGTGAAATATTCCAAAATTCAGAAGACAATTCGTCCAAGAGGCGTTTTATAAACGAAGTAAAAATGTTAAAGGTTTTTAAGCCATTACTGAGTATATCCTCTTATGTAGAGCTTCTACTCTTGAGTCATGTCACCTGGTAAGTTCCAACTGATGAGTATAATAAGCCTATATTGTATTACAATATATTATATTATAATAATATGATGTTTGAGAATTTAAAGTCCATTCTCAAGAGGCAAAGGTATAATGTAAGCTTATCGATGTAATCTAGGTCTTTCGATATATATATATGAATATGCAAATTTCAACTTATCTTTATTCTCCAGTAATAATAATTTACTTATTTTCACTCTAAATATAAATATAAAATATCACAGTTTCATTATAAAATATTTAGGATATACAAATTTTGAGCATAATCAAAGAGATACACGTGAATCCATTAAAGGGGCACAGGCTTGATTTGTTTCGGACAATCATCCGACAGCCTCAAACACATGAAATCTTTTGTTTAGCTAATCAGACATAGTCTACAGAGCTTACCTTTGAAATTTGAACCTTCAAATCCTTGGGTATACATATTTATCCGTGTTTGAAAATCATAATGTCTTAAGATATTATGAACGTCCCGCCATATTGGAAAATGAAAGAGTTATAAATAGACTACTGCGCAGGCCCACACTGGTAAAACAAAAAGAAAGTACATGTAATAACAATTGTATATTTTATCAACAGGACACACAATTTTCAGACTGACTGAAGACCAGCCGCGTTCAGCACGGAAAAAAATAAAAAGTGAAATTTTTGAGGTATATTTCAAGGTATTTTGCGATTTTCTTAGAGCTTGAGTATTTCTGAGGACTGTTTAAATGTAACAAAGGCCCAAAATGATCACTAAAAATCAAGATTGTGCCCCATTAAAAGACAGAAAGAAAACATCAATATTGCAGTATAAAAACTCAGATAAACGGGGACAGCGTTTATCAGCATGTATTGTACCTTACATTGTATCTACAATTGGATGGATTGGGATGCAGATGTAAGATGACTAATGGCAAGTTACAAGATACTCGTATGCTGACGAAGATTACAATTTACCACGACAATTGTAATGTGTTTTCATGACAGACGGGACTCCGATTTTTTCGTTTTGCCATTACAAGATATTTTTGGACGGAACATTCATCTAGAACGAATACTACTGATATTTTTCTGATATTTTGTTATCGTTGCAACAGTTTGTCAATTCCAAAAAAGTAACCCGAGGGACTATAAGCTAATCTGGTCTGTACATTAAGGCAGAACGATCTTGTAATTTCGTACGAACAAAACCGGCGGCGATATCAAAATATTACAAACTTAATTGCTTACAAATCACTTCACACTAAAATAACAAATTTGTTTATGGATCTCGGTATGTCATTACACAAGGTACAATGCTATTGGCTTCAAGACATCACTTTGTTGTTAAGGGTTTTAATTTCTGTAGAAACTTTCTTCTTGGTGATACTGTAGAACCTTGTGAATACTGCATAATATTCGAGAAATTTGTTTTAAAACTTTTATTTTTCTGCAAGAAAAACATAAAAATATTTTTTGAGAAATTCTTGTTCTGTGAGTTAAGACGCAGGATTCAGGAAGTATAAGTCGTATACGAGCAATAAGTCACTTAGTTTACGTATACGTATACCACCGACCAGGTATGATGAAAAATCGATGTGCTTTAGCTTTAAAGGGCTTGCATGTTGCATTATTTGCTACAACTTTTTAAGACCGCCGACATTTGGTAGCCTAACTTTTAAGACCGCCGACATCACAACACAACGATCCAAATCGACTTCAATCGGTAACATTTATGATGGTACTATGACAGATAATCCAAATAAAATATAGTTCCGATTCCTCACATATCCTGGTATGTTTGGTAAGCCTCTACTCCCCTACCCATAAACGCAATATTTCGATACGGTCTCACGATACACTACAATATTCCACAATTTACCCCATTCGACGCTTGAAGGAGTTAAATGTATTTTATCGATTTTCGGACCAATATAGACCCAAGTTAGTCTAAAAATAAACTTACCTGTAAAAACTGGTTCATTACAGTATTATGGTGATTCTTCATTTTCATTTCAAAATCTAACATATATTTTGGGAATAATGATTTTTCATCAAAAGCTGTATTCAGAGCTAAAGAAAAAAGATACACATTCACGCAATTTTAAAAATTCCAAAAAATTATTGTGATAAATCAAGAATAAAAGAGAATTTTTGTACACTCTTGTAAAACCTCCGATATACTATAGTACCCAGGACCGCAAACTTGATTGTCCGTGGACATTCTTATGCTTCAAAAACTGTCAATGACTTACATTCCGATAATGCTGGTAAACGTGGAAGGTTTTCGGTACTTTCAGATCGTTCAACAAAATATTTTTCGGCATCTGGTTTGACCAATGTTTCAACATTTGTTAGATCCGACGTCTTTAATGCCTGAAAAATATGGAGATGGAGATACGTAGGTTAAGATTTCAAACACAGAAAAAGGTCATTTGTGTTCAATTAAGACCGCCCGCTGCTTAAATTGAGCAATAATTTTGGGGGTTGAGATTTTATATGGGAAGCGCGTCAGAATCTGTAAATTTTGAAAAATAAGATTAATTTGATGCATTCTTGAAAACCAGAAGCGATGATCTTCCTTTCGGATAGAGATTAATGGTAGTTGAAAGGAAACTACAGTTATTTTGGTAACAAGATTCTATTCAACAGAAGGCACTTTCACAGGATTAAACAGATGTCTAAAAGTTATTTTCATTTTAATATTAAAATCCATGAAGAAAATCATGTATGGTTATCAATTATACCATTATTATTATGGTCCTAAATTAAAAATGCATTAACTAATTGATTAAAAATGAAACAGCATATTAATGCTTTCTTTTAACAAAATCTTTGAAGATGTTTGCTGTGGAGAAACCAAATCTTAATTATAATGAAAGAGTCATTTTTTGTCTAAATGTTAAAGGAAAACGATTACCGACTATCTGTTAAAATACGAATGCCATAACAATAATATCTAACTGAAAATGAATGTATTCAATTAATTTTTGGAATTTTGTCATCCTCGATGGGATCAAGTCGTCCACGTATAAATATATTTTCGTTTATATAAATAGTTTATAACCAATATTTTTGATAAAAAAAAATATATGGGAATCTATTTTGTAATTATGAACAGTATATTTTGACCATTGATATAAAAGATTTATTGTGTAAAAAAGTATATGTCGCTTTTGAAAACTAAAATATTATCGAACTGATAATGGTTCATAAAGAGAGCTAATGAACTTTGACATGTCGCTAAGTATGTTTCAGCAATAACGTATTGGCGTTTCCTCTAATAAGAGAGTAACCCCTCGCTAAAGAATGAGCTCGTCCAAACTTCTCATATGATTCGCATAACCTCTGAGGTCGGAACCTAAATTACTCTACGAAATTACAATGGAGTCTGAAATTCCTGCAAGAGATTCCGTAATTTTCAGATTATAATTGAGCGCTAGCCGTGCATTAAATGTGTTCAATCAATATAATGTTGTAGGGTTATCTTTAGTCAGATAACGATGTACTTCTAAATGAGAAGAGTAGAGCAGTCTACTGAATGTTTAAGATTAGGAACAATGCCAGCATGGAACCAGAATGGAATATATCATGTCTTTGTTGGAGAGTGTGGGTGTATTGAAATGGTATGTTATATTTTATTATCGTACAATAACAGATAAAGCTAGTTATTTGATATTCCATTTAAATATCAATTGTGTTTGATTGCCGTTATCTGGTATAACGTTATACAGTCAATGTTCTAGGCTGAACACTGTATCTGTATCGACTTTTAAGATGTATGTTTTAAGACGATATGCAATATATGTTATTATAACTGAATATTTCTCGCCTCGAGTAGAAGGCAATTTGATCTTTATGAAACTGAATCAGAGACAACTGTAGCTCCCTCAGACATCAAATTCTTAACTTGTTAGAAGTTAAGTTTTTTTTTTAGAGTAATATGAGTTTCATTTCCCCCTGTAATATAATACCTCACACAATAATTACTGGAAGTTAGATATCAACTTTCCTTTAACAAAAGACCCTCAGTGTTGCACAATTTTCAGGGTGCTATGTGTTGAGTTTGAAATTAAATCTAGACCATCAAATTCTGTAGAAATGTTCTATTTTTGGCACTTAGAAGTGACCCCACTCTACCTATATCATCATGTAAACAATAATTGAGTTTAGGGTGATGTCATTTGTCTAAAACAATAGTTGCATTGAGTTTGTTTTGGAAAGTTGACAATAGGAAAAAAATGGTGGAAGGGTTCCAAAATATAAAGGCAGAAGGATTAGTTAAAGAGTTTGAAGTTTTGTAATGTGTCTATTTTCACCTCAGTGGTCGTATGTTGAAGAACTGAGGGTAGTAAACAGGATGTGACAAAGTTAGTAAACATACAATGGTGTTTATTTTCACAGTTTGGTCAACTTGAGTTGTTTATTTTTAGCTGTCCCTCCAGCTGGCAATATCAGTCAAACTAGTGTTCATTTATTAACAAGTAATCGTCATGGCTAACAACATCAACATCAAAAGAAATAATGTTGAAAATGTCTGACAAAGTAAACAAATGAATTAGACAATAGATTTTGAATTTTACCCTAAAAAATAAAATTGATTTAAAAGTTTTTCAGAATATTAAGTCATAGAATTTTGTAATTAAGCTAAATTTTTAGGTCAGACAGAAATTTTTATTTTGAAAATAAACTTATTTTTAATGAGATATCAGTCTTCTTAATATGCGCTTCACCAGTTAAAAGGGGGTGGGTTTCAAAAGCCTACCGCCAACCTCTACCAACTGGCATACTGGAAGGAAAGAAATGCGCTAAAATGGGTGTTGTTAAATATAAGGATCCTAGATATTCATACTACAAAACGAAACTTTTGATGTGAGAAAGATGATAACAGAAAAAACAAACCTATAAGGCAAAAGTTTCTTTTTGTAGTATGTAAATCTAGGATCCTTATATTTAACAATACCCATTTTGGCCCTTTTTTTCCCTCCAGTATGCCAGTTGGCAGCGGTTGGCTGTAGGCTTTTGAAACCCACCCAGTTAAAAGGATAATAGGCGTTAGAATACACTCGCACTTCTGGCTAATATTCGTGTCTATCAATTTTCAAAAAGCAAGAATAAAACTATATTTGGAATTCTTCAATAAAGTGAGCAAGAGACGATTGCATCCAGTTTGAGAATAAAAGCATCTGGGAAATCAACGCTAAAACATCCTTGCACATGCGTGCTATGGCAATCATTCTCCAGTGTATACAAAAAAATATTATTATGATTAATTTTCATTGAATATTTTGTCAGTGTTGGAGTATTCATTCAAAATCATATGAATTGCTTTTTCTTGGTCTTCTGTGAATTTAAATATCGAACATTGTCCGACTATGTTGAGGTCAATTTAAGGTCAAGGACGTGGAAACCACATGTTAGAATAACTTCCCTTTATGATATTAAGCGTTTTATTATTAACTACTTGATTTTGTGGATTTATGGGGTTGTAGAGGGATTTTGATGTATAGTGATGACGCCAGGTAAGTCCACTGATGGATATATGCTTTGTTATTTGTCAAGTTTGAGTGGAATTAAAATTTTATGTTTCTTCCAAGACCTTTTATCCCATTAATAGAGCTGAATATCAGCTATATATAACACTTTTACAATTAAAATCAGACATTTAGTAAGAATGAACTGTTACGACTCCTGTCACATCCTTATTTTTAAAAGGATTGTAAAGAGGCTTTCCTTCTTTTGTATCTATGTCTGTGATGCTGATAGAATCAATTTGGACCAAACCAATCTTCTTCCAATGTTAGTCCTTAGGGGGTACCTGCAAGTCCACTAAAACTAAGCATTTTATGACATCACTAATGCTAAGTCCTTATGTGATTTTGTGTTTAGTGAAATCCATAAACAGCTAATTATATTGAAATTACAGGAATCAATTGATGCTAATAGTGTCCCCAATACATACATTTTTGAAACAAATCTCAAGTGAATTTTCAGTGAGCTGTATTTTGTAAATCTATATTGTAAGTTAGTTTATAGGTATCAAGTTTGTCTAATAATGACCATAGTACTTAGACCTTTGGTCTTCCTTCAACGGTCATTATAAGACTTATTGACAAACTTTGGACCATTAACCTATACTTAAAGCAATTAATTGGTAATATCCTGACAAAATGAATAATAAAACCAAATAAAATCCTGAATAAAAATTGAATGTTATCAATCTCCACTATTCCTGTTTGCATCAGTTGATGGATTTGTCTAGTTATTTTCAGACTCAAAGGAAGATTTTGGTTCCTTTTTACTTCAAAAAGTCAATAAGTTCTTCAGATGGCAGGAAAGGGTATTAAAGTCTGAAGTGATTGATGGACTATAAAGATAAATCTGCGTGTAGAAGCGAGTCTAATATTGACAATAGAGGAAATTTAATTGGTAGAAGACATTTCCTGTTCTATTGATGAATAATAAAAAGCAAAAGTACTATCCACTTTTTATAATCTCGTCTGAAACTTTCTTGGTATTTGGCATCTTCGCAATGTCTGATGCCTTGACATCATTTGGCACTTTTCTGATATTGTTTGCCAATGCTGCAGTTAAGATTTGTTTGCATACATGTAAATGCAGCCAATCTGATCTTTTGACAGAAAAATATGTAGGTAGAAAATATCGTATAATGTTATTAAGTCTCAGGCTCTTATTGGCTACATTGGATAGTGTACAGTTTAATTGAATCACAATATTGACATTGAAATAAGAATAGGATTATGGATATACTACTCCTTCCTCTAATTTTTGCAAAGTTTCAATTCACATACAGGAATCTTAATCAAGAACAAATTTATAATGATAGAAAATTAGAACAACAATGGTATACACTGGAACCCGGATATAACAATTTGGCTTGTAACAAAAAATCTGCCTATAGTGGCAGCTTACGAAATTCTTGACCTTCACTAACGTTAAATTCCTTCACAAAAACACGGTTATAAAGTAATGGCAATAGTGAAAATTTGCTCATAACAACAGATTTTCTTTTCCCCAAGAGTTATTTTCAAATGAATTTTTCTTGGATATATCGATGACTCAGAAATCGCACCAGTATTGCAAGCGAGAAAGCCAATGCGGCTATGTACATATATACGCATACTACAATGGCTGGCATACAGACACGGTCTTCTCCAATAACGTCATCTAGTACTCCCTAAGATTAGTAATAAATAAACAACAATAACAATAGATAACATTCTAAGCACATTGAAATTTTACTATGCATAATTGCATACTGATGTCAGATTGTCAGGGCATAACATTGAAATTTGAAATACTTTAACAATGTGAAGATGGCTAATGGGAGGTTTTATAAAACAGAGAGATAGCGTGAGATAGGAACAGAATATTGTATTGATTTGTATATTGGAGGGTAAGAGGTGAACTATGTGTGGAAATCTAATATTAACTTCATACGGGATCAATTAAGTCAAATAATAGGGCACTCATATGTGATTATCAAGACAGACAGCTAAGCGGATTTGCGATAGTAGAAAGAGTTTTGCACTCATATGTGATTATCAAGACAGAAAGCTTAGAGGGATTTTATATAGTGGAATAAGTTTTGCACTCATATGTGATTATCCAGACAGACGGATAAGCGGGTTTGAGATAGTAGAAAGAGTTTCTGATAGGAATTTTAAACACAGAACAGATAATGGTATTCATAATCAATACGGACAAAATAGAAACTAAATTAACTTTTCGGCATTCAAATCACAATGATCAGATTTATGGGAGTTTTTATGAACACTGAGCCCATATTTTGTATCAAATCTATTATTTAGGAAATGAAAACTGAAATAATATGCCCTACAATTTTTTGCTACTTTGAGGGGGGTGGGGGGAAAATGACAATAGCAAGAACAAGAGACATAACGAAGCAAAAAAAGAGCTAATGATCGGTACAAGTTGATTTATCAGCAAACTGGCTTTTTTGATAACATCTTTTTTCCATCCCAGCATTTTTTATTAGTCCAAAATGTTGAAATATTCAACTTGTAGGATCAAGGTATAAAGTGAAGACTAGCACTACCCTTGTAAGAACAAACTCTCTGTCAGTTATCACCAGGTTAAGTTGATAATGACTAAGGTCTATAATAATAATAATCAACTTGGGTTATACTAAAGAATACCAAAGGTCAGACTTGTATAAGTGATGATTAGATATCTCATTATTGGGTCAATATATTATTTGAATGAAATATTAGCTGATCTTTTGAGTATTTTAAACTTAATGTGTACTGCAATATTTTCTTGGTGAGGGTAAAGATCATTCTATATTTTGCTATGTTTTTACATGAATGAACTAATTCCAGCAACCTTTGGCAATGCTAATCTTAAGATTCAGGTTCTTTATTTATATCCTGAAAAGTGTAAAGAGCTAGTCAAGATGCTTTTGGGCACTGAATATAAATTCTGGTAAGTGCAAAGTACTTTCTGAAATTATGTTTACAACACTGGATATTCATTTTGAAAAATATCAAGTGCCAGATGAAGTTATGTTTTCAGACACTGGATATTCATTTTGAAAAATATCAAGTGCCAGATGAAGTTATATTTTCAGACACTGGATATTCATTTTGAAAAATATCAAGTGCAAGATGAAGTTATATTTTCAGACACTGGATATTCATTCTGAAAAATATCAAGTACTAGATGAAGTTATGTTTTCAGACACTGGATATTCATTCTGAAAATATATCAAGTGCTAGATGAAGTTATGTTTTCAGACACTGGATATTCATTTTGAAAAATATCAAGTGCTAGATGAAGTTATATTTTCAGACACTGGATATTCATTCTTTAAAAATATCAAGTGCCAGATGAAAGTTATGTTTTCAGACACTGGATATTCATTCTGAAATATATCAAGTGCCAGATGAAATTATGTTTTCAGACACTGGATATTCATTCTGAAAATATATCAAGTGCCAGATGAAATTATGTTTTCAGACACTGGATATTCATTCTGAAATATATCAAGTGCTAGATGAAGTTATGTTTTCAGACACTGGATATTCATTTTGAAAAATATCAAGTACTAGATGAGGTTATGTTTTCAGACACTGGATATTCATTCTGAAATATATCAAGTACTAGATGAAGTTATGTTTTCAGACACTGGATATTCATTCTGAAATATATCAAGTGCTAGATGAAGTTATGTTTTCAGACACTGGATATTCATTCTGAAATATATCAAGTGCTAGATGGAGTTATGTTTTCAGACACTGGATATTCATTCTGAATTAAATAACAGCTATGACGTCATCCTTTGTTGTATTTATCCATTCTCTAGTAGAATGTATGAGTGTTGTTAGAACTACTCACTAACTGTCCACTATTTCATGAAAATTGTTCACTAAATGTCCATTATTTTGAAAAAAGTGTCCATTATTTTGAAAAAAGTGTCCATTATTTTTTAGTTGTTTGGACCTATCTTTTCACTGACAAAGCAATTCAATTATATATTCAGTTTTATTTTACAACGTTCACATTTGATAAAGTGAAATACAGCGTGTTTTTGATTCTCTTTTCTCTGATTGGCCTTTGTTAACAATTGCATCTATGTCAGTTTTTTTTCCAAAAGTTTGTTAAACCTAATTGTTGTAGTATTAGAGTTCGATATATATCCTTATTTCACCTTCTTTTTGCTCTTATTTTGTTATCATCAGATAAAATATCAGAAAATGGGTCTCTCCGTATTTGAAAATTGGATTGTTCATACTTAATATTATCCATTGGCTCGACTTGGGGTGGATTGAATTATAAATATATCGTTTTCACTTGATGAATACATTGTGCGTAGAAGACCCCTGCAGAGTATGTTTGCCACAGTATAAATCACAATCTGAACCCACATAACTATTAATCAATCAATGAGTTGTGTTGATTACAATTAGTTTAACTTTGTAGGGCTATTATTTAAGTAAGATAGAGTCCTCAAACTGTCTATTATATTAGAGAGAGAACAGTGTTCGGGGCTAATGCCCCTCACAAACTGTCATCTCTCTAACATAATAGACAGTTTTCGGCCTCTATCCCTTACATATATCAAGTGCCAGATGAAGATATATTTTCAGACACTGGATATTCATTTTGAAAAATATCAAGTGCCAGATGAAGTTATATTTTTAGACACTGGATATTCATTTTGAAAAATATCAAGTGCTAGATGAAGTTATGTTTTCAGACACTGGATATTCATTTTGAAAAATATCAAGTGCTAGATGAAGTTATGTTTTCAGACACTGGATATTCATTCTGAAATATATCAAGTGCTAGATGAAGTTATGTTTTCAGACACTGGATATTCATTCTGAAATATATCAAGTACTAGATGAAGTTATGTTTTCAGACACTGGATATTCATTCTGAAATATATCAAGTCTAGATGAAGTTATGTTTTCAGACACTGGATATTCATTCTGAAATATATCAAGTACTAGATGAAGTTATGTTTTCAGACACTGGATATTCATTCTGAAATATATCAAGTGCTATATATTCATTTTAAAAAGTATGTAGACATAGCGGAGGCTATGTTTGATCAACTGTTGAAAATTGAAATCCAAAGTTTATACAATTGATTTTAATTGAAAGTCTAGAGTTGTAAAATATATTCATGAGCTGGTTAAGAATAATATACAGGAAAATATATCTCCTATTAGAATTTGTTTTTGGAATGTTTATACAATGTACACAATGACAACTCTATTAAAATAATTCAAACAATGAATGACCCTAGTACAATTTATGTTTTCATATTAAATGAAATAAGATAAACTCAAAGGGGCAGTAGGTTGGAAAATAAAGTGTACACCTCACGTTTTCTACCAGTTTAACTAAAAAATTATGCCTTTCATTTTTTAACACTAAAAGCATAGAAATGGTTTACAGAAGATATTACAGTCCCTTTGATTTTTGGTTGGTGTTTGAAAACTAATATGCAAAATAAACATTAATTTGTAGTGAAATACGATTCCTACTTATTTATGAGAAAAATAAAAGAGGCATAATAAGGCTTAACAACAAACTTAGTTTAAGCTGGTTATAAAACAATTTGTATGTACCATTATTAAAATTTACAAATTTAAAAAGTAATTCATGTTGATCATGTATATAGATACAATAGCATTTCACAATGAGGATAAAATAAAAACAAATCTATTGTTATTTCAGTATTACAGCCTTTCAAACCAAGTTTAGTATAATGTTTGTTTGATTGTGAATTGGATATCAACTCTAGATATGGACCAATATATTTGAAACTTTGTTTTCTACTTTTAGGTAGATACTGATAGAAAAAGGAATTACATTGATGCAGGTGTGCAAGACTACTATGTGATAGTGATGTGACTGTGAAAATACATTGTACAAACAGAATATAATACAAGGTTGAAGGCTTAGCAGCAGACATTCAAAATGTCAATATTACATAGAGCCAAAAGAAGATTCTTAGTTGTATGTTTGGTGACTTTTGTGATTTTGACGACAGTTTCATGGCATCTATTACGGCAATCCTATGAAACAACAATAATCAAAACATCACAACTAAAAACTGTGATAGAAGGACCGGGATTAATCATATCACGACTTCAGACGAATAAAAGTGATCTTACTTTCGCATCACGATATGGCAGACAATATCCAACGAATAACACTGGTACCATCATTCCAAATGACTTTAAAAATATTTTGATGAAAATGACAGATATGTTAAAAAATTCAAATCACCAAATCAGCAAAGAAGAAGGGAAATATCTTGATATATTAAAAAAACAATTGAGCAAAATACCAAATGATTATAAAATGACTGAAAATACAAACTTGGATGAGAAACTTCACCAAATACGTAAATTAAATCTATCTTTTAATATTCCTCAAAAAATATTACGCAATAAGACTTCTTCAGTGTCACAATTGACAATTCGAAAAACTGCAATGGATAAATCTCCACACGTCAAATCTTCATCAGAAAATGTAATATTTGATCAACCCTCAACTGTGCCAAATTTACAACAAATTCACCCTAGGGAATCTATTAGTAATCCTGAAAATCTTCACAATTCTATAAAACAGAGAGGCAGCATTGATTCACCACCACCAAACAATTTCAATAACAAACTTGACAATAATAACCAAGCTTATCATCAGAAGAGTAGCAATTATAAAAATCATGATTATAACAATCATGCTCTTGGTAATCATGATACGAATGACAGAAATCATGTGCAAATACAAGGTACAGATTTATTTCACCCAGGTATAGAAAACCAAATGCAAATTCGTGATAAACAGAACAATTATGCTGATGGTCTGCATGCAACTTACACAAACCATCAGAGATTCATCAGCAGCAACAAGTCAAATGATCAGCATGTAAAAAAGCTAACAGATATAAGTATGACTGATCTACAAAACACCTGGAATAGAATGAAGAAACAGAATACAAAATATGAAACTCTGAAAAGTCAGATGATCATACCACAATCAGTGTCCAACATGATTCCACCATATGATGAAGATGATGATGTTGATGATGAGCAAGGAGCTACTTACAGACCAGAATATTGTAAAGGATGTTTCAGTTATGACTTTCAGCCTATCATTCAACAATCTGAACTATGTAAATCTAAAACTAGAATCAGACTACTGATGTTTATTAGCTCTGCTCCGAACAACAGAGAATCTAGGGTTGTGATTCGGAAAACGTGGGCAGCAAAATGTCGTGACCCTAACTCCGATTTAAAGTGTGTGTTTGTCTTAGGTCGTGCTAAAAATAGTTCAGTGAATATGAATCTAATAACTGAAAATAAAACCTATGGTGATATATTACAAATAGATTTTCTAGATTCCTATAGTAATTTAACGTATAAAACTATGTCCAGTTTCAAATGGGCAGCCAAATATTGTTCTAATGCACGTTATGTGATGAAGACTGATGATGATATGTATGTAAATACTGAACTAATAATACAAATGTTACAAGCTGCTCCTACATGGAAATTTGTTGGAGGTTACTGCTGGGGTACTAGTAGACCAAATCGCGACTTTTCTTCCAAGTGGTTCGTGTCTTATAGGATGTTTCAGAAACCTCGTTTTCCACCTATGTGTTCGGGTACAGGGTATATTTTAAGTATGGATGTTATACGTAGAATATTAATGGCGTCACATAATGTTCCCTTCTTTCATCTAGAAGATGTATATGTGTCTCTGTGTTTACAAAAGTTTGGAATAATGCCTAATAATTTGTTAGGATTCAGTAATGTGTATACAGAGTTTGATCCCTGTTTATATAAGAATTCAGTTATGACTTCTCATCAAATTCCCTCTCAAATATTGGAAGATTTTTGGCCCTTGATACAAGACTGTCCAGGTAAAAATGTGGCTCCGTTAGATTTGTATATTGTTTTACCTTACCCAGTTGTTGAGTGATAATATATAAAACAACATGGCTGACTAACATTTAACAATATTATTAGATAAAACATATCTTTAACAGGGATCAAGTGTATACTGCATGTTTCAGTTTTGAATGATGTGAGTTTGCTTCAAAGCCTGCATGCTTATTAAGCCCCATTGTCTCTTTCAAAGTTTTCTTTGATCAAGTTTGACCACAGGGCTTTAGAATAAAGTCATTTTGAAATTTTGGTGGGGTGCTTTGTAGTCTAGCAAAAGGTTTTTGGATATTTATTGTTTATTCAGACTCTATTCTCAAAAAAATAAAAAGTTTCAGGTATAACCCAGAAGACAATTACAAAATAGTAAGGATTTATAGGGAGGTAATGCATTTGACTATGATAGGGGTTTAATATAAAGAAAAGGTTTGACAACCCTGTTTTTTTGTAGGTAGGAAAAATTTATGAAAATTTCACACCAAAATCTAACTAAATATGTCCCGGAACGTATCTAAAACTGTTAACTAAAAAATCCAACTGCTAAAGCTAAGTTCTAATTTTACTTGAACAATATTTATTTACTCTGGATTGGGCAGCAGGCTACGCCTATACAAGCCCTCTCCAGACAAACATAATTTACAATGCTACAAACATTTAAATAGTTTTGTGGAAGAAAATAACTAAGTAGGGGAGTGCAATAGAGTTTAAATCTAAAATTAAAATTCTAAAGTATTATATCTTGAACATTATAAGTTTATTAAAGTGTTTGTTAGGTGTAAGAAAACTACTGTATGGATTTAAGCTAAATAAACACATTATTGTGGAGAAAATTCACTCCTATTTATTCTGAAGTTTTCAATGAATTATACTGAGCCAGTATAAAGCAAATACAAAAACTAGGTCAAATTGCTTAATTATCAATTAGTATGTTCCATTTTTAAGACAAAATTCAGTTTGATCAAATAGATATATGGATGTTAATAGCACATTTTGGATATATAATCTGATATAATTTATGATAATTTTTAATATTGACACTTTAAGAGGCCATATTAAATACATCAAAACCAAGAGAGCAAGGCCAAATTTGAAAGAAATATGGTTTGAAAAATTTAAAAAATATAAAAGCGTTATCTGTTAAAAATATTGCTGTTTTGATGTTTATGGTCAAATAAATATCATTTGAAGTCCAGGAAAGTGTCTGATAAGAAATGACTGACTTAATAAAAAATACCCTAGTTACAGCACTGAATATGTATAAGGCTAAGTCCATTTACAGTTTAGTTTTGTTTGAATAAGATAGAGTGAAAGGAGATACCAATAATTTTAATCGTAATAATAATAACTATGTTTTATGGAATAACAATTACTGAGTTTATTTATTCTGCGACTTTTCAACAAGTGTTCTCTTGTTGTTATCAAGCAGGAAGATCGAAACATCGCAGAATAAATAAACAGTAATTGTTATTCCATAAAACTTAGTTATTATTTTAATACGACCAATTACTAAATAGCATATAATGAATTTTTATTGTATTTTTGTATGTTATATATGTTGTTTGATATGTCAGATCAATAATAACAGATATTATTTGTTTATATGCCAAAATAAAGCCAATGATAGAGCTATCTGGTTTCAAAATTACGAAAACTGTCAGGTGAAACTAATCAGTATTAATATAAAGTATAAAAGTTTAAAGTGCACGAAATTGTTAATTTATTAATATATTTATATATGTAAGGTTATTAGGGCAATACTATGTGCAGTAATAAAATGATGAGTACCAATAGATCTTATTCATGTGTCGGCCATATTGAATCCAGATTGAGGCTCATAATGTAAACAAAGTTAACAGAGTGTCACTGCAGTAAAAATGCCATCTTGACTATTTTAACATTTCCTTTTCCAATTTAAAAACTTAAAACTATGACCTTGCCATTGTATCACTGGATGACATAATGTGCAAAACGGAAAATGAGGTCTACAATAGTATTTTTTGTCGTGTCGTTATATTATTTATATAGGCTTGTAGCTTTACATTTTTACATTACATTTTCAATTTTACATTTGTAGGTATTTAATTTTATAAGTCTGGTGTGAATTGTACATACTGTTGAATTTTATTATGTAAAATAAAAAGTTTTTAAATATTTTTTTTTTATACAAGTTTCTTCTCTAAAATGAACATCTGTTGAATATGATTGTACCACTATTTTATTTTTCTCTCATTGCACACTGCATGGCATTTTCATATTAGCTTTTTCCATAAAATATATTTACTATCAAACGGATCTCTTTCAAACATGTGACTAGAAAGAAAGTGAATACGTCTACAAAGAAAATTTGATTAGAAGTCTTTTTAAAACATCTAAGAGCCAAATTAAAAACACAGGTTTATAAATATATGAAAGAAAAAAACAAAATGTAGAGAATAATACTGAAGTAAACATTCACATCTTGCGTAAACCAAATTGTAAACCTTGTTCGTTATTTAGTTTGGTTACAAGTCAACATTAACAAATATATTTTAAGTTCAGCACATGAATAAACTTCAAAACTGTATTGCCTTAAACAATAATGTACAATCTCTTAGAAGTTCAATTCCGCAATTTTGAAAAAACTAGATTTAAAAATGGGGTATGAAAGAGAGGCAATGCAATGAAATGTTGAATTAGGAAAATTTTAGCCAGGACCGCAGCATAAGCCTAGCACAGCCTCTGACACACTTGACCTCTGACCTAACTGAATGACTAGACAATTTTCAATGTCAGACCAACCGATGTGTATCACCGATAATGTGAAATCTGGTTAAAAAATCTGAAGGTATTATCATGGCTTATGCTAGGAACTAAATCTATAACCTTTAGGGTTAAAATCACTGCTGCTCCTAGTATTTTTAAAGAATCGCTATTTAATGTTTTTAATAAAAACAACATGCAGAAATCTCCTAATGAAGAAATTTGCAAACTATATACAATAGCATGTTCACAATAACTATTGTTAATACCAACAAGTTTGACATGTCACGTCTCGGCTTCGTTTTATTTATCACACCTTTTTCATGGTTTGGACTAATGTAATGTCATGACAACCACATCTACCGCATTGTACATGCTCCTGTGAGGTGACACTAACCACCTGTAAATATTATGTATGTCAAATAAACTAACTCTACAGGTAAAGACACGTTAACACGCCAAGACAGAAAAGCTGTAAAATTTACCATCATCAAGCAGAGAGTTCAAGTGCGTGCATGCTGTAAAAAAAACATGGCAACGCCCAGCAAAACGTTGCACGTGAAAATACACAAAGATTAGTTGAGTATTCGGTACATTTTTCTTACATGATAGCCTAACCTAGATACCAAATTGCCAGCAGCAGACATCCCGGGTGCGGTCAAACTCACAATGAAATGGGACTCCAGCGATAGAGTCTTATGTTTTGAACTTTTCGAAGAAAAATAGATATGTATTTCGAGTAAACGATGTGCCAGACGAAAAGAAGGTACCGACAATTCTTCTATCCATGGGTGATGAAGGCATCAAAATGCTTGACAAATGGAGGCTGTCGGAAGAAGATAAAAGAAATTACCCAATCATTTTAAATTCAAGTAAATTTTCAACGCTGGTAGGAATTGACGTCTGGAGAGGTACAAACTCCAACATATGAGATAGTTAGAGTCTGAGACCATAGACGACTTCATCATGAGATGTCAACACTAGGCAGCAAGATGTAAGTTCTCTCAAGCCGAAGTCGAGGCAAGTATTATAGAGCAGATAATACTTGGTATCAAGCTCGTGGAACCCATAAAGGAACTGCTCAACGAAGATGTACCTACCCTCAGCAATGCTGTAAATAAGGTCCGGGTACACAAGTCCAGTATCGGATATTTGCAGAAGATAAACGTCAATGCCATAACCAGGAGTTGTAGAAAATGTGGAACCAGACATGATGAGGAACGCTGTCCAGCAGAGAAGGCGAAATGTCACAAATGCGACAAGACTGGTCATTTCGCTAGAGTTTGCAACAGTTGACAGGCCCAACAGAGAAGTCCGTGTAAACAAAGGTACCCTACGAGGAAGCCCAGACGATGGAGACAAAGCCAGTACCGCAAAAGAGATTCCTCAAGATAAGAAATCGACGATGTATCTGAGGTCAACTACCTGGGATTTCAATAAATTTGTCTTCAGCATCACATCCACATCTGGAAAAGTGGACACTATGAAAGAAACCATTCAGACCAACCTCATTATCAAACTGGAACACCATCCTCATGCCAGAGCTACACTGATGACAAAAGTTGACACTTGTTGAGATCCCGACATTATCCAGAGGTCACCATTTGGGAAGATGTACCCGACAGAGTCGATAAATATGGGTTAAACAAAGCAGGAGCTTACAATTGTACAACAATAAATCACTATGGTACATTCAGATACCAGTGAAGTATGATGAACACTCAGAGTTCCAGAACATAAAATTTTTCATGGCTGACTCCCCAGGACCAGCAATCCTTGGATTATTGACCAGCATTAAATTGAAGTTGATCTTAACAACTTGTTACTCCACTCAGAGACAGCAGACTTTTTCATATACTTTTTATATTTTTTTTTTTACCATATTGGAAAACGGTTCGTCTGGATAATCAAAGAGTTATCCTTCCCATCGTGCAATAGCGGTCATCTATATAAACAGACTACAACGCATTTTTCAATTGTAGACTTTGTCAACAGGACAAACAATTATCAGACTGACTGGAGACCAGCCGCGTACAGCACGGAAAAAAAATGAAAAGTGAAATTTTTTGTTTGAGGCATATTTCAAGGTATTTGGCGATTTTCTCAGAGCTTGAATAATTCTGAGGACTGTTTAAATGTAACAAAGGCCCAAAACGACCCCTAAAAATCAAGCCTGGGCCCCTTTAAAGAGAACTTTTATGAAATATATTGAAATGATTATAAAAACATGCCATACTGTGTGTAATGAAGTAAATTTATATCAGAAGAAGAATAACAATTGGTTTTCAAACAGTTACAGCCACCAATGCATGCATACTCTCCAAATAATTTGAAGATTTCCCCATTGCAGCTTATGAGACCTGCATCAGTGACAACCAAAATCAATATTATATTTGGACAAGTATTTTTCAAAAAACTTATCATAAAAGATATAGCATAGAATGACCAAAGTATATATCTGGACACAATTATATGGATAACAATTAGCTGATTTTAAAAATATGACAGGATCAAGAATGTACAAATAAAGAGAAATAATATATTTAAGTGATAATGAAAGGTAATTACAAAGTGAAATAGCTGATTGACATAGCAGAGAAATATAATTAGAACCAAATGTGTAATATATATTAAAATTATCTAAAATCACCAAAATGCCAAAAATTATGTGTCAAAATGCACTATTCAATATAATGGAATATATGGTGTCAAACAATATATTATGTTGACAAAAGGGATATATTATTTCATTACATGAAATTTTTTCGAAATATTAATGTATATTATGATGTTAAATCCATACAATTTTTTTGTATAACAATGAGTAATTTAAAAATATTAGATTCATTCATTATACATAACAACATTACCATTGGCGCTGAAATTTTAAATATTTTGCATGACAAAGGAAATGTATTTTTTGTGAAAAATTAAAACACAATAATCCCGTAGCTTTTGATGTATAAACTATTTTTTTTTAACAAATGACGTGTCAATTATTCTTACAAAGATCAACAATTATTTTTTTGTATTACTTTGGTGCGTTAATTCACGTAATACAATATTGATAATTACAAAATCAATTTGATTGCTATTCAGCTTATAATAGATCAATATTATCAATCTGTAATTAGTCTGAATATTGTTAATTATTTGTATTTCTGATCATGTCACAGTGTATCCTGCTCACACGACCTCCTTTATTAAGAGCACAATAAAGTCCCCCCTACGAGTTTTCAATGTAATTAACGACTGATATTTACACTTCCAAGTAATCAAAATGACTCAACTGTATTTACCATAAAATTTCAAGTCTGAACAATTAAAGGGGCCCAGGCTTGATTTTTAGGGGTCGTTTTGGGCCTTTGTTACATTTAAACAGTCCTCAGAAATATTCAAGCTCTGAGAAAATCGCAAAATACCTTGAAATATGCCTCAAACAAAAAATTTCACTTTTCATTTTTTTCCGTGCTGTACGCGGCTGATCTCCAGTCAGTCTGAAAATTGTGTGTCCTGTTGACAAAGTCTACAATTGAAAAATGCGTTGTAGTCTGTTTATATAGATTACCGCTATTGCACGACGGGAAGGATAACTCCTTGATTATCAAGACGAACCGTTTTCCAATATGGCGGGACGTTCGTAATTTCTTAAGTCATTATGATTTTTCAAACACGGATAATTATGGATACACATGGATTTGAAGGCTCAAATTTCATAGGTAAGCTTTGTAGACTATTTCTGATAAGGTAACCAAAAGATTTCATGTGTTTGAGGCTGCCGGATGATTGTCCGAAACAAATAAAGCCTGGTCCCCTTTAAAATTATTATTTCAAATCCTACTGAAATCCATTTCAAGACTCACAAAGGTTACCTTGACCCAAGTGTATGAAACAACAATAATCATTGATTAATGATGAATAATCATTGATAAATTATGAATTCTTTTTGAAAACAGATGAATAATCATTGATTAATGCTTGATAAATGATCACTGATTGAATTGACCAAATATTCTCTGGAATGAATGTATATGAAAATGAACATCAGCATGCAAACTCAAGGTCACCATGAAATCAAGGTCACCATGAAACTCAAGGTCATCATTCAAACTCAAGGTCACCATGAAGAGTTATTTAATGTAAAATACACACTTCACGTCTATTATAAATCTATATATTATACTCGACTATATCTTCAAGGTTGAGTTTCTAGTACCAATATTCTTTTTCTCAATTTGAGTGCCAGTTCAAGTGTAAAGCTCCATCCCTACTTGTCAATATTGAATGGCTTTTGTGATAATAAAAACAAGAAAAGAACTTACTGAATATGGTCCTGCAGGAGGCTGGCCTGTTTTCTCCCAATGTAAATATGGTAAATTAGGAATGGTACTGGGTTGGCGCCGCTCACGTTTACATACTCTTAATTCCTGATAATCTTTACCTGAATAAAAAAAACCAGGAAAATATATGAAGAGTTATTTCCCTTTATTCTTCAAATTTTCTATTTGTTATATTTTACTCATAATAATGTTATGAATGACAAAGACTAAAAAGACAATTTGCATAAAATGACTTTCCAAAATCTACCAACCTAATACTGTTTTACTCCAGGAATTGACTCTATAGTCTTGAGGATTGTCAATAGCATTTTGATCTGGTGACCAATTGCTATATCTTTCTACATCCAAAGACTTCTCTCTCTTTATCTCACTCCCTTCCTATTAACAGATAAAATATATTAGTAAGTAGAGCAGTCTCTTGATTTCAGTGGCTTAAACATTTAAACAATATATAAAATCACATGGGTTAGGTAATTAACAATGAAGGTAACGTAACGCAAATACATGTGTCATTATCAGATGAAATGAAGAAGAAATGGTATATATGAGAATATATAGCAATAATGGTGGAGCCATACGATAAGGTGATTAAAAGGGAACAATACAAACAGGGGAGACAATTGAGTAATAATTGGGTTAAACAGGTTTAAAAAAAAAAAAAAGCTTTGTAAGTAAATACACTCCTAAACACAGTAAACAGTCCTTGTCCTTGAAAAGGAAGCACCATACCTCATCTTCTTCCACTTCAACATCATCTTCTGGTACATAAGGCTCTATCTTCCAATGTTCTTCCTACATAAAAACATGGTATAAGTATAGTCTATTTAGTAAATTGGTACAATTGCTTTGATTAGTAAATACTGTGGACTGAAGACACCTTTGGATGACTCTGCAGCTGGATTTTTCCCTTAGAAAGAGTTTACATAGTTTTGTTTTTAATCCAATGATTTTGGTATATGAATTACAAGAATAAAAATAATTTTATCAGTCAGAAAATGACTACTCCCAAATTTCTGACCAAAGTTGTAAACGCAGTAAAAGTAAAATGTTCTGTATCTGTTTGCAAGAAAAACAGATTCGAATATACAAAAATTATTTTCAGTTATTTCATCAATAATCTAACTTGTAGATGAAGTCCAAAAACTTAAGCGCAGAAGTAAATGAAGCTACAACCTAATATATTTCAGACTAAATTTATACATACCTGACCAAAGATTCCTATTTTATTACCAAAAACATCCCAGACTGCAACACTGGAGTCACAAGACGCTGAGATGATTAAAACTCGCTCATTTCTTTCACAAATCTCAATTGTATTTATCATATCTATATGAGGTTGGTATTGAGATATCAAAGCTGAAAACAAAGATCTTTCTGGATCACTTCTTGGTGATTGGGGTGGAACAGACAAAAACTTTCAGAGCACTGGTTTTGGAATCAGATTATGAAGAGGTTTTCGAAGTCAATCTTTTCAGGTGCCCTGATGCCATTGACAATACTCATTGTCTTTTGAGATTGATACTAATGAAAATGCCCATGATTTATGAATGCAACTCAACCGCAAGCTACCTTAAGGACATTTTGTATGCCATCAATCCATTCATTGTGAATATTCAAATTAACTTACGAGGACATTCTTTTACTATTTGATCTGATTCATGGATACAATATTCTAATATATCCCAAACTTTAATATTGCCATCCACATCCCCTGTTACTAGATACTGATTGTATTTATCAGTAGCCATTTTAATACTACCAGCTAAAAGTCAATAGAAAAAACATTAATCAAATAATTTCCTTCCATCTTGGCTATTGATTTGACCATATAATCGGTAATTTCCTTCTATCTTTTTCAAACCAGAGCTATTGATTTGGCTTTATTTGCTGTAAATGTCTGTTTGTTCGTCTAAAATGTCTGATTGAAAATAGGATCTGTCAGACATCAAATATAGGTCTTTGATGTTTGGAAATTTCTGATAAATATAAGTCATAAGTCATAATTTTACATTGAGAAAAATGTGAACCAGAAGTCAACAGAATATGCAACCCATCTTAGTTTGATGTTTTATCATCTGAAATAAATTATGTAAGATATATTTTTAGGGGAACAAATATTCCATATGCCAAAACCCATGGCATACCCATTGTATTTTTTTCAAAGCAAATTTTATTCGAACAGCAATATAAAAATTCAAATATTACCATGTTCATGAGCTACAAATTCTGCAATTAAAGTTCCATGGTTGGCATTCCAAAATCTCACCCACCCATTACCACCACATGATACTAAATTAGCACCACGACTAGCAGAGTTACTTTTTCTTGATTCTAAAAATAGCAGTTTACAAACTGCCCAACCAAATTCATTCTGGAAGAAAAACAAACGTTGAATACAACACCTATTTAGAACAAAATGGATATGTCATGGTGATGAAAAGGGCAAAATCATGCATTGTGACATGGTGACAGGGATCCTTTCTACCAGCTGGTCCTTTGCCAAACCTCTTGGCATTGATCTTTTCCGGGTTTTGTGTACCCATTTACAGCTGTATGGACTGGAATTATGAGTGAAGATGACTTATTCAAGGGCGTCAAACTTTCACACGCTGATCGAGATTAGAACATCTGACATTGAACGTATCCAAGCAAATGACATCATGAAGTAAAGAACCAACAACTGTGCTATAGAACCCCATGATAAACATTCAAACTACCTGTTCATCTGTACTACTTTCACTAACTCTAGATAGACCTCGTGATTTACATGGACCAGTTGTTGGTCTAGTTTCAAAGTTTTCTTCTACATTATCTTCTGAAACCTGACAAAAAATCAAATTTATCAATGACCTACAGAGGAGTAATGTACATAGTTTGCAATAATTTAAATATTTTTGGTGCCATAGCCATTCCTACTAAACAATGTGTCTTTTCTAAACCAATTCTCCGAATAAAAGCTGAATACAATCCAATCCAATCCCTATTTAAAAGGACAAACTGCAAAACCTATATCAGATGGGAGACAACTCTCATATTTTAAGGTTCAAATACAAAATGTTTGCTGAGTTCTAAATCAATCTATATTGATCTGTAAGCTCTTATTTAATTACCAACAAAGTTTAGACAAAATCCTGATTTTGTGTTTGAAGCCAACTCAATGTGGTGTTTGATTTTGCTTGGACAACTTTCATGTCGATGGTAAGCTAGATCTAATGCGACTCAGAGTGAAACTGGGTTGTATGCAGGAATCAATCCTCGTGCTATTAGCTAGGCTGGCAATCTTCAGCAACTGACTGAACCACCCTGACTAATTTAAAGGTATAAAATATTCATACCTCTTGATTACTGAGCTGAGGTTTACTTCGTGATTTGATAACTTCTCGTTTTGACCTTTGACTTAAATGTCTGGTGGCTTGTTCTGAATTAGTATTCCAAACAACTATATCACCATCATAAGATCCACTAGCTAGTGTATGGGGACCAACAAATGCTGCACTTAATACATCTTCAGTGTGTGCCTAAAAAAGGGATTTTTTTACATAAAGGATCATTCCCTACAATCAAACACTGAAAAAGTAATACCTTACCATTGACTGCTATTCATTGTTTGGGGAGAAAGATTATAAATATTCTTCAAAATAAACATTTCTTGAAAGCAATTTTTTACATTTTTTTAAAAAGACAATTTTCATTCTGCACTATCTGAAATTCAGAATAATCTTAATGTTAGCATATTTTAGAAAATGATAGATTATAATGAAACCGAACTCTACCTGTCCACCTTTCCAATCTGCAGGTTGTACATGATAATCTTTAAAACTGGTATTACGAAACACTGTTAAACATCTAAAATAAAAAAGACATGAAGATGAAGAAAATAGTACCAAAATTATTCTAAGTTTATTATCATTTATTATTTTTTTTCACTTTAATACCACTCAAGACAAGAAAACAACGTCCAACCACATTTTTATTGATATACAGTGGCTTATACATTACAAGCATATGAGGTAATTATGAATGAAAATGGATCCAATTATCATCTTAATCGGAGAATGAATTAATCAGACAATGATAAAATTATTACGGGATGAGACCGCATGTTACCAGCAATTAAAATACAAGTAAGGAATAATATTTTATATATTTATGGTAAAGAAATTGGACATTGAAAACAGTAGGTCCCAAACATAAAAGGTAGAATTGGGCATCTGGTCGTTAGAGCAGAAGGCAGAATGCAGAAGCTATAGAAACCTGAAAACATCAATAGGTTACAAATTAAGGGGTAATATTCTGCTTGACTAAAACAAGTGGCAGAAGAAACATTTTGTCAAAACTTACCTTGTCCAACCCAAAACTATAACACTTCTTTTTAATATCAATATTTGGCCTAAATCAGCAGGCTGTCCTCCAGCACACTCTAATACATGGTAACAATGTCCATTAAAATCCCACACCTAAAATATATATCAAAAAGAACAAATCATTTGCCAGTATTTGACTGTATCTTTATGAGATGTAATCATCTGTACATCTGATTACCATCTCAATTAAAGGAATACCGTGGCTTAGAATGAACATAAAATTTAAGAAATTTGAACTTATAAGAGCATATATTCATCAGTAGATAAACCTATAAATATCATAAAAGAATCCCTAGATAATCTGATAAATCACCAAAAACTTAGTAATTATCTAAAAAATACATTTGATTATTCAAAAATGCTTAATAAATTAAGTGTTTTTCAATAACTTCTTAGTTTGTGGGTCTTCCAGATTATACTGGGATTCTGTTATTTTATGACACCAGGTAAGTTCACTGATAAATATATAATACATAATGACTCTTCTTGAGAACTTAATTTGATGTCCTTTCTAATCTGCTTTAAGGTATCTGCAAATTTTTTCAGAACTGCCTTACCTTCACACTGCCATCAGTGCTACCAGTATAAATACGAGTTTCAGATGGATCTTGTGCTAAACAGGTTACTTCAGAATTACCATGTACTTTATTAAATTGTTTCACTTTCTGTCCAGTATCTATCATCCACATTATTAAGGTACCACCTTGACACAAACTTATAACCTGTCAAACAAAGACAAAATATAAGTCATCCAAAATAGGGAATCTTTGTAAAGATTATTATTTGAACAATAAAAAAAAAGTGATCTCACTGCAAAAATTCCTAATAAAAATTTTAACTATTACAGCTCAGTTAAGATTTTAACCATTATGCGATGGATATCCATGTCCGATATTTGGGCATGACCTACACAAATGGTGCCATCAACTTTTCTAAATCGAAAAAAAAAGTTAGAAATCTTAGGCATAGTACTATACTAAGCTAGCACGGTGTCACAATCTACTTGCTTGTAGGACACAACCATTATTCCAGTCGCCTCTGCTATGAATGGATACGTTAAACTGTTCAGAGATCGCTGCCTAGACATATCTATCAAACGACAGAATCCCTGTAATCTGAAGTTGAAAGCCTTGTAAACATGTTGTATTCTTTCTTTTCTTAATATTTCATATGGGTAGCCTGAAATTTACAACTTTTGAAAAATCTTCAGTAAAGACAACTTGGGAATTTTCATTTACCGCAATTTTGGGATACCCACCTGATTAAAGACTGTATTATATATAGCTGAAACAACTGGTTTATCATGACTAACAACTCTATTCTTTATCTCAACCTTCATCTCCATCATAGCTATCTGATAATTAAAGGTTATAAATAACCTATTTCTTTCTACTCCATGTCGATCTCTACTATCATCAAAATATAACGTAGTATTGACTGAAAATATGGAAATTTAACAGTTGCGTTATAATTTATTTTCTCAACACCAAATTTTGTGAATTTGTTCTCATACAAGTATTTAAATGGAGAAGAACATTTGGGGATTCGGAATTTTTTTAAAAATAATTTGCAGTTTATAAAAAATATACAATTTTAGCCTACGTTAATTCCTTTTAATAAATATATTTCAAGGAGTGTACAATAGCTGATGATGCAGACAAATGAAATTCATGAAAATCCCACATAAACAATAATTATTTTACAGTGATAGCAGAAGCAAATATTTTTTTGTAACATAATATTTTTAAATGATGTTCAGTTGTATGGAATTGTGGGTTGATACTAAGGGCAGAAATAAACCACCATCTTGACCTTTGCCATATAAATCTGAAATCATTTGGAAACTAAAGGGATTTTATCTCTACCTATATGTAGGCCTAGGCCTACATTAAACATTTGTGGTAAATGACATGAAATGAAGTTTTTTAATCCTACTCTTCTGTGAGTAATTGACAAATGAAGACGGGCAACGGCGTGCAGTTTAATGAGAGGAAATTTTGCCAGGACAGCGACATTAGCCTATTTTTTAGAGACCTTTACTGTGCACAGCTGGTCTGTTATATACATATATTCAAACAACAAGATGTTTTCCTATGTCAGCCCCTGCATCACTGACAATCCAAAAGTTCACCTCAACCTTTGAGATTTGTGGTAAAAAGGACTATTATTGTACAAAGGGTTTTTATTTCCTGTCCAATAAACAAAGGAAGGTTTCCATGTCAACAGAGTTAACAAATATGATACTTTAAGAGGCCTCTTTTATCTCAACTAATGTCATCTAACAAACTTGTTTTCACGATTTGGGGAAACACTTCATCAATACAGCTTAACAAATCGGGGCTTTTTAAGTTCATTAAGAAAGAATTTCTAATCAAATTATAAATAAAACATCTATAAAAATCTAAATTATTCGCTTATAAGCAAAATGTGCATTGCAGACATCTAAAAAAAAAAATATTTGTGCAAATAAAAATTTAAAAACACGGTCAGACTTCAGCACAGCCTAAACCAGTAACTACAAGGCTAAATAACTGGACCCTCCAAAAGAGATACTTTTTACAAAGTTCCTCATAAAGGGATGTTTTGTTGATAAACCTAGCAGTAAAGTGGTAGATGTTCCAAAGACAGACAAGTTCTGTCTCACTATCTAAATCACCACACTACTCATTATAGTCAAGCACAAATTTAATTCAGTTTGGTATTTGTACTAATTACAACTAGAATTTATAAAAATTATCAAAAAGCAAATTTTTAAATTAATTATTGATGTTCTAAAAGCCTAGGTTATAGAATTGTTTAGTGTTTGTGCATGAACATTATATGAACATCTCCTTAATAAAGCAGTCCTGATGATTGGTTTAACATCCGAAACATGTGTCAACAACTGTTGTCAATTAAGATTAAAATGGTTCACTTCTAATCCAAACCAATTTTTTTTTGCTTGGATATCCTCTACATAAGCAAAACTCCTTGTTGAACCTAATGTTCAGGTTACCTTTTATAATTGGTTGACAAAGTTTACATTTACCAGGTTCTTTACCTGGTTTATTACTGACATAATCTGTAGATTTATAAACAATCTTAATAGAAAGGTTCATGGCAAATTGGAATGGAAGTGAATGGAAATGGCAACGCTTGGTAGCATCTAATTCAAATGAAATATTTTGGTTTTTTATCACAGTCCATTCAAATGACTTATTCTTAAAGGGATAATAGGTTTTAGAATGAACATAAGACTTAAACTTTGACAATAAGAGCTCTATTCATCAGTAAATATACCTGCTACCATAAATAACATAAAAAATAAATAAAAGATGCATTTGATTATTGAAAAACGCTTAATAAATTGATTAAGCATTTTTCAAAAAGGATTTAGTTTTGTGAGTTTTCCAGATTTTAAGGGATTCTGTTACTTTATGACACCAGGTAAGTTCACTGATGAATATATACTCATATTGACCATTCTTGAGAACTAAAATTTTATATTTCATGCTAAGAGGCAGTATATGCATAGTCACTTTTATGGCAATAGGAGTAAAAATTTAAATATTAAAGAACCACAATAAATAACTAAATGAAAGACACACAGAAAAACAAAAACACTATTGGCATGCCCAAATATCATATGCATGTAGCAGACATCAAATTAGAATCTGAGCTGAGTATAGATGCTGATTTTTCTGACCAATTATTCAGTTGCCAGACTGAAAATCCCACTCGCAGAACAGTTGCCTGCCATTTTCACATCAAGGAAGTTCATCTCTTTCTAAGACTGGCAATACTTACTTATATGCTAGAGACAATATATCTTATTGAATTTTCTATTGCTGAAGTGCTTAGGGTAATTAACATATAGCAATACTGTTATTATAGATATAATTTTTATATGTATCAACCTACCTTCTGGGCCTTTAGGAAACATACCAGCTAATCTTTGTATACACACTTGTAATTGTACATCCCATATACGTAATACTTTGTCTTTGGAAAAACTTATAAGTTGACCTCTGTTTTTAATAAACTGTACTTTAACTACCCCAGCCATATGACCTCTTAATACCTATATGAAATAATATTACTCATTACAATATTAGCTGGTTAATAAAACCGTGTAATACAGCTGATAATTACAGTGAAATCCCTCAAAACTACATACTCTATAAACCAGCTTCCCCTATCAATCGGCATATTTGAAAAGTCCAGGTTGATTCACTATAAGATACATAGGAGATAAACCAGCAAATCAGCTTCACCTCTAAATCAAGTTCCAAAGCAGTTAATCTATAGTTAATTGGTCTCTCTAAACCAGCATCTGAATTCATACTAATTGAAGTTAATCTGTTGACTGCATAAAAAATCAATATTACAACTTCTACGGCATTTACCACAGGTCTGATAGCCTGCTAGTTTAGAGGGGTTTCACTGTTTAACAGCACAAACCCAAGAAGACAATATGCTAACCATTTAGTAAATATAGGTATAAAACATCAAAAAGGGCTTGATAAACAACATTATTAGACTCATTTGATAAATACTGAAATCAACTCAAATTCAATGTCTCATGTATAACAATCTTTACATGCATTTTATGAAAAAAAAAATCCTGCAGTGCTTACCCCATTTGGTTTAGAAACAACGTAAGGGTTCCATAAACAGACATGATTATTTACCCCTGCAGTAGCTGGAATGAAAATAAAACACTTAAATAGAAAGAAACAAAATGATTTTGTTTATATGAATGATAACTTAGTTTTATAAGGATCCTTTGGAAATGAAATGAATGGGTGTGTTCAAGGAATTTTTAATGTGCAGCCTTTAGCACACAGGAGCTTAGTTTATTTTCCACTCAATGCTTTTTACATATCAGTCCCTCTGATCTAAATCACTGACAAAGGGAAACCAGACTGAAAAATTTGAAAAACCTTTGTCTGGATTGTCAAATCTCACTGAGTCACCCTCAGAATCTTTTAAAATAATGAGGGCAAAAATGAAAATCAATTTAAAATTTTTGCATTTTGTAGTTTACCAGTACCTAAAACTTGTGAAAATGTACTTACCAATAAGATTAAGCTGTTCATTATAATCAAAGGCATTGACACCTTGTGATATGTTAAATTCACATCTAGAATAATATAATGAGACATTGCTTCAATAGCACGATTTCAGTTAGTATGAAGCTTATATTTCTTTGAGCTTTGATTCAACTTGTTTAGAAAATCTTTTATTCCAATACAATTTACTCATGCCAAAATCTTATTAAACAACCATAGAGATGTTACTTAAACTAAATTTGATAAATTGATGATACTTACGTTCTTTGTATATGTTTCTTTGGTGGCTTGGCTCCGCTAAAAATTTAAATAATTATTCTAATATATATATTTATATATGTATGTGCACCTTATCTTTATATTGAAGAGTTGGTCAACAGTTGAGTGGGTATCTTGTGTTTTAATCATTGGCTAAACAAATGAGATTCCAGACACATTATTTCTTTCATTTAGTATATTGCTTGATTGACTCACAGAAAATAAAAGTTATTCTGATCAATTTGGGTGTTTTGAAAGAAAGGAAGGTAACATAATATGTATTAAATTTCATTGAGAAAAAACAGAAAACTTACTGAGATAATTTGATATTCTCATTAACAGCACTATGTTTTTCCATCCAGCCTATTACTACAGCATTGTTAGACATAGTGGCACAACTAATAAAACATTCTAAATAATGTGAAAACATCACTGAAATTAAACAAACATACATGTAAGTTTCAGAATCAATAATTCCTCTTATTGTTTTAATATGGCATTGTACAGGGGTCAAGGGTATGAAATGACCTCCCCAAACTTTTTTGGGGCATTCGGAAATTCTTTTGCAGAAATTCTTTCGCAGTAAGTGTTCTACAATTCTAGAAATGAATTCCCTTAATTACAATTATCATTAATATTCAACTTTCAGCCATTTTTTGTTCCTCAGATTTTGGAAACCATCAACATTCACAATGAAATTATAAAAGTAATGTAAAAGATAGGTAATGCCTTACCTTGTCTAACCCACTCTACTTTCTCTTTAGCATCTTTATGTGCTATATAGGAAGTGTAGGATGCATTTTTGAACTGCCCGTCTGCTACATTGGATAATGTCACTTTTAAACATGGATCTGTGGAGATGAAATAAAATGAAATGAAATGAATGGAGTTTTACGCCCCACTCTTGTGCACCAAATGGGCTACTGAAAACGAGCAAGGCCATGCAGGGTTCAATGTGGGAAATTTAACGAAGACAGCACATAAGCCTACTTTTTGGGGGATTTCTAACAGTCGAGGGATCTTTAATGTGCACAGCCTGTAGCACATTGGGTCTCGGTTTAATGTCCCATCCTAATAACTAGCTGTTTTTTCCAATTACAAGCCCCTCTGATTTGAACCATTGACAGGGGGAAACCTGGTTGAAAAGTCTGAAAGTTCATATCGACCTTTGCTGAGAGTGATCCCTGAACCTTCAGATTAGCGAGCGGGCATGTAACTCAGTGAGCCAGGGGGTCGGCGAAGAGAACAAATATTTATGAAGTATGTATAACCTTAAACCAAAAGTTATTGTCAAAGAATTAACAAAGAAAATTTTGCTTTTGATATATATCAGAGTGTTTACATCCAAACTTTATCAATTATGACAAATAAACTTTTCTTTGCTGGCACCATAAAAACCAAAACAGTATCGAAAACAATTCAAACTTTAAATGAAAATTAACTAAAAATCAATAGTTACCAAAAATGTGACCTTTCAGAGAAATTCACAAAAAAATTTAATAGTGGAAAAGAATTTTTTACTTAAAGTGTGTAATAATTTTGTAATTTTATATACTGAAGTATGTAACTGTAATTCCAGTGATTTGACAGTTGTACAGCAACTTCAGAACATATAGCCTCAGAAAATTTGAAAAAGCGTAAAATAAAGAAAGTATTTAAATCAGAACTCCTTATTAAATAATAGATAAATAGACTACAGAAATGACATTTACTTCACTTAAGCTTACTTAAAGGAATTGTAAAGAGATATTCTAAATTTTGTTGGTGTATAGGGGACACTGACTGGATGAATAGTACACTAATAGGATCAATTTGCAACATTCTAATTTCTGCCAGATGTCTGTTATTCCAATACTAACTAAGTGTTTGATGACATCACAAAAGGACTGCACATTGTTTTAGTGGAATCGCAGGAAACACAGACATGTGATTGAAAATAGGACTTGTGCAAATTTAGACTATTAGTGACTCTGAAACACACAAAAACTCTTATGGAAACCTCTTTACAATCTCTTTAATTTCATATCACAGACTACAAACTACAAAAAAATCTTGTGATCAATGATCAGGAATACCTAATACTTCTACAAGCAACACAGGTCTAAAATGTCTAAGACATTTCTAGTAAACCATACATCTAAACTATTTACTACATATTAAAATTGAAATTTCTTACCATATGCTATATAAATGAAAAAAGTTAAATTTATCTCTCTGATTTTGAAATATTTTTACTGAAATTACCGTTAAGTGGCCTTTTTTATACATGTGAGATCGGCAATCTTACAGTCGTAAGAAGGTTTTGTCCTACCGATTTTATTTTTATCTTAGTTAAGCTGAACAGATCCTTTTGACAGTCTTTGGTTTGATAGGGTTTCTTCAAAAATATCATAAAACAGCTAGCTGTGGTTATTAAGCAGTGCTCTTGAAAAACCAAATTTGTGTGCTTTGAAACAGAAATGAAAAATCGAAGAAGGCCTACCTTGTTTATCTCCAGCAGGTGCTGTAGGACGTTCAAATAAGGCAATATTAGCCGAATTAAAAAATAATATATTAACTACACCACCAACATCACCCCAAACTAAATTAGCTTCATTAGGATTATCTGGGTTATACCTACAATATATGGATAATCATGAAACAAAATCTTCAACAACAATTTTCAACCAAACTACCTTTCTTGTCCCCAATAGCTACAGACTTTTTTTTCAAATATATCATGCTTTGTCTTGACTTCTGTATATAATTTAGCAATTGAAAATGGTATATGCATGTAATATTCATCTGTGAACTGTTTTTTATGTAATAAAGCAATGTTCATAAGATAATTTTCCAAGTTAGGTTCTGGTCTGCTAGCACATGAAGTTGCCGGTTGTGTTCATACAAACATATTTTTTTCCATTACAGCCACTTGAGCTTCAAGTGGAAATATTGTTGAAAAAGTGCAAACTTACCAATAATCTAATGATAAAGGTGTAAATGGTAAATCTTGAACTGTATACTGACATAAAAACTCTAGTTTACTACTTAAATCATATATTGCTGAAAATATATACAGAAAACACAAATTATATAAAAAAGAACTTTCATATTTTATTTTCCCATATTCTTAAAAGTTCAACCCTCATTCAAATTACTGAACAGTAGTAAAAAATGAAATATAATTTTAATTTAAACTTTATTTGATTGGCCCATCTAAAAGACTAGACACATTTTCGATATCAGCCCATCCATCAAGCATAAGGTAAATAAATAAATTATTATAGTCACACCTCATGTTCCTAAACCAATTGGATTGGATACATTTAGTAGTGATATATGGTTTGCCAAGGGAGGTTATTAGTCTCTAATGAAGAGAATCATGGATTGTGAATGCAACGGTTGGTTCATGTATATATCCAAACATTGCTTTAGGAACATAAGTCACACCTAAACCTTCACTCTGGTGTCTATAATATGAGCAATTATTATTTCTTACCTATTTCTTTTGAGGTAAATGCTAAGGCTATCTTGTTTACATTTTGTAATAAGACAAAATCCATAACCCACAAATCTCTAGCTCTATAAGCACCAGTAGATATCTTTAAAGATTTCTGTAGTTTTAAATCTTGATTCCACATGGAAACACATCCTTCCTAATAAAAACATTTCAGACAAGATTAATTTCACAAGTCAAATTTAAAATTTATTTCATTTTTTTCTTTTTCCACTCTAAGATATCAAAATAATGAATGATGACAAATTGAAACGTGATGAAAAAACAAAATGTAGGAGAAATTTCAAACATGTGTATCTATATCAGTGATGCTCATTAAGCACCAGTTGCTAAATGCAGTTCTGATACCATAGACTGGTCCTATTACTACCTTAAACCACTGAAGTATTACCGGAAAAAAATGCCTATACATTGGAACAAAAAACAATGAAATAAGTGCCACACTTACCTTACTAATGCCAACGTATCTATTAGTATTTTTAAGATATGATACACGTTGTACAATATCTTTATGTGGACTGTAAATAAGTAATATAACCCATACATAAAGTAAATACAATAAGAGTAAGTCCTTCATCATTACACCAGCCATACATGTCTGACAAATCAAAAACTGCCTGAATACTTCATCTATTTAGAATACAACCTCTCTGAAGCCACAATTTTTAACTTTTGAGCAGATATTTTTCTTTAATCTCATAAATAAATCAATCTACATTGAACACCTTACTAAAAATAATGTGTCGCATCCATTCAAGACTAAGACCAGGAAATGGATGTAATTTATAAGTAATTTATATTTACCTGAGTAAATTTTTAAGATCTTTCCACTGAGGAACTTGTGTTGATTTGACTCTGTCATCTTTTTCATAAAATTCAAGTAACATATGGGAGGCAAATTTGTCCCAGTCCACACTGCCTTCTCTTGTGACATCAATATTGTCATATAACTCTCCATACTAAAATATAACAAATATATCACACATAATATAACACATAATATAGCATTCAAGGTCGATATCAAGCAACCCTCAAATACAAACATTATGGAAGGCACATCCAAATCATACATTATGGAGGACACATCCCACTTATTATGGAGGACAAATCACACTCAAATATTATGGAGGACACATCCAACTCAATCGAAATGAAAGACACATTCCACTCATACATTATAGAGGACACATCCCACTCATATATTATAGAGGACACATTCCACCCAAACATTATGGAAGACATCAGACTCATACATTAAGGAGGACACATCCCACTCAAACATTATAGAAGACACATTCCACCTAAACATTATGGAGGACACATCCCACTCATCCAAATCATACATTATGGAGGACACATCCAACTCATACATTATGGAGGACACATTCCACCCAAACATTATGGAGGACACATCAAACTCATACATTATGGAGGACACATCCCACTCAAACATTATGGAAGACACATTCCACCCAAACATTATGGAGGACGCATCAGACTCATACATTAAGTAGGACACATCCCACTCATAAATTATGGAGGACACATCCAAATTATACATTATGGAGGACACATCCAACTCACATTGTGGAGGACACATTCCACTCATACATTATAGAGGACACATCCCACATTATGGAAGACAGACTGAACAATTTTCTAACAAGATGAATGTAATTTCACTTTCTATTGATTTCTCCCTCAACCACAATTTAGACTGTAAACTTCATTTACAGTATTTTCATTCAGTCATTGCAATCTAGGTAATCCAATCTAAAAAATTATTGACAGTTTTCCCAGCCAGATAGATCATGTTCAGGCCTTCAGATGCTACTTTGTAAATAGGTTCAAAAATGGTTGGGAAAAAGTAGTTGCAAATTTTGAAGGCATTATAAGAGAATAATGTTGTCGCAAAAAAATGGTTGGGTCCTTCCTCTTGCATTTTATACTTACTTCTTCTTTTGTTCCTTTCTTCAATATGAGTGACAAGGCTTCACAGAACTGATCTTTGGTTAAACTAAGTTTATTATCATAACCATCACCTTCTGTCTGATAGGGAAAAAATCAAAGGATTTTCATATTGCAAACGCCAATGGAGCATTTGTAAAAATAATACAAGCCTAATCATATATTCCTCATAATCCTACAGTCTAATTAAAATATAGACCTAACTTTCGTTCGTATTGTATTAGTTTCGTTTCGAATGTTTAATAAAAACTGTTAGGTCTATATTTTAATTAGACTGATAATCCTTTACCATTTAAACAAATTTGCATCAGATCCGTGCTTGGTGCAATGACAGTTTACTGCAGTGACTGCAAGGTCATAATTTGGTACAAGCAATTTGGGCAACCTTCTACAGTAATGAATGGCACTATATAGGTGCAATATAGACTTTTTAAAAATATATTTCACTTTTATAAAATGTATATATTAAACTTAATAACATTCAAAAGCTTGAGATATAAATTTTCTTACCATAAATGCATCTTGAAGTCTCTCCAAGTCTTTTATATTCAACCTATTTTCAAGCTTTGAATCAATTGGATTTAATTTCCTAAAAAATAGATAATAGGACACCGGTAATATTGCAGTGTCAATCAAAAATTTCATGAAATGATTTGTTGATTTTCTAATGAAGTAGGCCTACTTAATTAAACCAGTACGGTATCCATATATATTACATATATAAATAGTTATAGTTATTAAGATGTTTAAGGTTTAATATACAGTTATATGTGCAATTATAATTCAGCCCGCTCCAGCCTTAGTAGGCCTAGGTCTCTTATCATAATTCTTATCTAATAATTTCTTACAAATCATGGGTAAGAATATTATACTAACCTATCATTACGTTCCGGACTCTTGCTGATAGATTCCACATCTTTATAAGATCTAGTTGGACTAGTTGCAGAAGAAATCGATGTCATTGTTGTTAATGTAAAAGAGAAATTCAATAGATATGGCAAACTGCAATGTTGCAGCAATTGCACAGAATGTAAACAAACCACTTCAGTTCAGCATATCTCGATATCTGTACGCTAAAATAGGCCTACCGATAATCATTTACATCACAAAAGTCTTTAAATATATTTTCCTAAATAATCCAATCATATAATAGTAAGAGAGTACTATTGAGCTCCCTTTTACAATTTAATTTCGGATTTCCAATAAAACGTCGGCCATTTGTAAAGCATCGAGTTGCCAAGCAAGTGCCCGTTATTTGATTGGCTGGTTTCATTTCTCTAGATCCAAATAATTACGGACTGGTATAAGATTATGAAGCGGTCCAATCTCCTGCAAATGTTTTTCTTGAGAAAAGTTTCAGCGATAAATGGCTTAAATATGTCCTGATTCAATTTTTCTATTATAAATTTTTTTGTGGGACTTTGTTGAAGTTTCTTAATTAATGAAATTAAAACACAGCTGAGCCTGTTTTAATCTCGTGCATTCCACCTTCATGTTTTAGATGATCGACTTTATATTTTTAAAAGAATCAGACTTATAGGGACAAGTTCTTGTCTATATACTGCAGTTCCAATAAAAGGCGAGTCGGCATTTTAACTTTCAACCGGCGATAATTGTTGAATTATAAGAATTTGAAGGCCCAAGTTTCATAAATTGAATAAAAAAATTCACGTCGGCCGGTAAATTGTGAAAGAAAAAACTTGTATCTAGGACCATTTGAAGCTGGTGTTGGTAATGTTATTTATTTGAATCTCTGGTTGACAATCTTTTGAAAATATCACAAAAAAAACGCAGCACACATTTGACAATACGTTTTTTAATTAAAAATTATATATTTTACTTAAATTCCAAAACCGAGACCCGTGTGCAACTTATACTGGTTTAAGTAGGCATTGAAAAAAGGAAAGGGAAACTTTAATACGAATTTGCTGGCAAGAATTGCACGATTGCACAATCATGACCTTGCTTGCCCCATTCCCTGAATAAGACGTAAAACTCCCTTTCTTTTCGTGTATAAAATCGGTCTGGATGATAAAGTCTATTGGACTAATTAGAACCCAAGCTGTACCCTTATTGTGCAATTTAATCGTGACTTTTCGGAAAATATAGAAGAATTGTTCTCACGCACAGTAGGACGCCGGAACAGAACATTTTGTCAAATATTTCACAAATTATCGTTGTGAGAGAGTTTATCTTTTTAAATGTTGGAAATGATTACCCGTCAAACAGTTGATAAAAAGTTCAGGTTCCAACTCAACAAAATTTTTCGCAAAATTGTTGATTTTTGTCCAAATCGATGCGAGTAATTCCGAACAAACTGTGACTCCAAGGATCAGTATGTGCCGACTGATTAGACTAATTATCACCAATCAGTGTTAATCTTTCTGAATTTCAAATCAGTTCCTGATAATTAAACGCGGATTGGCTCATGTAATTTTCATCCAATAGAATACACGATCAGATATTCTGGAGTCAGTTACTGACTAAATAATAATTGAAATGGGATTATCTTGGAATCGATTTTTCCTAATCCTTCAATTTTATCTTAGAACTGAACATTATCTAATAATCAGTCTGTAGCCCATCATCTAATCCGTACTAAATGAAAGGGTTTTCTAATGACGTCATGAACAGCCATCTTTAGCCAAAACGAGGGTGTGCCGAACATCGCGAAAACAGAAATAAACTGGTAAGTGACCCATTTATTTATCACACATTTCATTGTGCATTATGACAGCGATTCAGTCATGCTTTTAGCCGACTGGCCGTGAAAAATATAGACTGCTAATGGCACATAAATCGCATTAAGAGAATTGTTTAATGACAGGTGGAGTTCCCAAAACATCCGAAGTACGGTATCACTCCACTCAGTCAGCATCAAGTCAATGGATTCGCCTATTTCCTGATATGGTCAACATATTACATACATCATGTATATTTAATTAGTACAGAATAAATACTCTGTTAGGGAGAAATTACATTTTGCATGAATACATTATGTATTTTAACTTAGTGTGTCACTGAATATGAATTTGTAGTGAAGGTGTGCTGCATTGTTTGCCTGGCATTGATCTCCAGGAATTGTGTCAGTGAGGCTTGTTGCTCATTGGTGGTAATGCTATCACAGAATGGAAGTTTTCTCATTGAACATGATTGACTCATAAGTAATATATTTCATAAAACATCTAGGACAAACCTCCCATATAATAAATATCAATAATTTCATGACATATGATAAATGAAATTAATTTAAAAAAAAATGAATAATCGTATTTCAAGAAGCAGAAGCATTGGACTTTGATTCCTAAACTTTGTTCTCATGTTGATACACTACACTGAGTAATGTTATATAGTCTCTTAAAACCTTAGGGCTGTAACTTATAAATAAATGATTTCAATATAAATTGTTCAAATGTTATAAAGGAATTTCCTGAATCTAGCTGAAACAATTTCATGTGGTGTACACCCACACCCATAAAATTTCAAGTATGTATCATTTGAAACATTAAACTAAATGATGCATGAGACTTGTAACTTTAGACTCCTGTCAAGGAAAGTGGCTAGGTCTTAACCTTGTATAAAAGTAGTCATGCATCAGTAAACCCTGGTGGCTAATAGAGCATCTAATTAGACTATAATCTGTGAAGTGTGCCTAGTTAATAAAATGATGGGGTATTAAGATAATAAGTAGGTTATGGCCACTGTCTGTATATCTTTAATTAGGATTTGAATCTATGTTGAACTATAGTTGGACTATAGTGTTAATTATAAGATTTAACTCAATAAAGGAAGTAATTTGATCAGTGTGATAATAAATGACCAGTTTGTAACCTTTCTCCTTTGGTTACACTTGTTGCCCAAGATCTTGAAAGGTAAACTGTAAAAGATTTGGGAAGACAACATGCTTTCAATGATTTTGCTAATTCCACCTATTTCTCAGGTATAATGATTGCTTTTGTAAAGTTCATTGTATGTAATAGGCCGATATTTTCAAATGGCTCACTTAATTCTCATATTATTAATGCCTTGTTTTGATAAATGATCTTCTGTTTTATTCAAATGCAATTTCCAAACCAATGAACTGCAGAGTACAAATTCTGTAGTCTGTTCTATGTCTTCAAGGTAACTGAGACAAACATAAAAATGGTCATAATTATTTAGATTTTAACTTATTGAAAAACTTAAGGGAATATAGTCTAAGTGGAGTTAGTGGACTAGATATTTGTTTTTCTATCTCATGGTGCTTAATTTGAACCATATAGAGCACTTTCTTGAGTGGCAAAGTTTTTCTTTATGTCATGTTACCAGAAACTATATTATAGTTTAACCCACATTTCAAGTGCTAATGATGATATTGAGGCCTATCAGCTGTAAAAGGCCATGATTAGCCATTTTAGGGAGTTGATATAGACCTTGGAAGTGTTTTCCACAGGTACTGATACCCGGTACTAGAAATGCATTTAAATCAAATATACCTCAGACTTGGAATTTTACTTTCTATTTCAATTGTGTTTTTTTCTGTGTCATAGAGTCTAAAGTTTAAATTTCAAGTTCAACATGGATTTGAAGACTCAAATATCAATATTGAGCTGTGAACACAATTACTGATTAGCTTAGCTAAAGGTTCCTGTTTCTGAGACAAAGGTATGATTGGTCAAACAAAGTGGTGATTCTTTCCATTTAAAGCAAAAATTTACATGTATCCCTGTTATTTAATAAATCAGGACCAAAAGTGAGATAATTTGGAACTGGTAAATACAATGAAATCAAGTCTAGCATCAAAGCTAAACTATTCCCCCGCACTATACCAGTTCTGTTAAAGGTTGTGACAATATAACTGTACCACCAGTTTGTGGATGACAAGTTTAACCTTTACCTTCTGTCCTCTCAGTAAATATCTAGAACTGGTTTTAATTAGATATTACCAAACTTGATTCATTCATAGCAGCAAATGTTGTTTGTATTTGACTAGCAATTTTTCATCACTCACAATTTACATTGAAAATGGTTTGAAATAACAATAATTGTTTTAGCTTGATGCAAAGTGTCATAAATTAGTTGATTTCAGAATAACTTCCTGTGAGGCCCATAGCAGCTGTTGTATAGATTTTTAACCTTTGATACCAATTCCTGACTGCATCAAGTAATACCCCCAAATGACCTATGGAACCTGATTCAGAGTTCACTCAACCATTAAGGAGTAGAAATGCAGCAAAATATACTATACCGGTACATTTTCCTTTTCGATGGATTCTGTCTTTGATATGTAATATGTACAAATATTGCATAATTCCGTCTAAACTACCTTGAACTAGAAAGTTCACTTCTTTTTTTTATATCGCAGAGTCTTAAGAAATGACCAATGTCAATTTAACTTTCAAATGTGGAAATTTCGGGACAAACAAATGGTTTAAAAGGTCAAATTTTGAATGTGAATTGTGAACACTTTTCTGATTTCTGAGACTAAGGTATGATTAGTCAAAAGAATTGCCTGCATATTTTATACATTGTATTCAATTCTTGATGGCAAAATATTGTGAAAATGGAATACATTTAATTTTTTTGTAATATTTCTTGAATGGTGCCAAAATGCCACAAATGTGCAAGCTAACCTGAAGTGTTATTTTGATAGAATGCAAACTCAATATATACAAATTCAATGAGCAGGTTGATTGTGTGGCAGCTGAATGTGAAAATGATTGAAATGGTTTTCCCACAATTGTTCGACTTGAAAAGAATATTGTCGTAGATCACATTGATGTAATTTTAGACAGCTCTACAAATGTTCTGACTTGATGTACCACAATTTGACATTCAACCAGATGAATTTATGCAAGACTAGAAATGTCAGCTCTCAACTTGAAGTATTCTGTCGGGGAAATTATATGTACCCATACTGATAATGGCTTGTTAAATTATTACCCAAATTATCTTTAATTAGATAATTGACTATTTTCTAATAACTATCATTCATTTAACATTTTACCCCCATAATTCACCAATTTATGTTAGAAGGTCAACTAGGCTATTATCCAATTTTTCTCTGACATTATTTAAGTCAATTAATAGTTTTGGCTGACTTTTAGATAAGTTATATTTCCGTTTGAAAAGAAAGAAAAGGCAATTTTTTTATATTTTTTGCTGGGTCAGCTAGAAATTTAGGAAAGATGACTTTGACAAGTTTATCAACTTTTCACAAGTCACAAAAACCCATGACCACCATTTCATATTAAGCAAGCAAATGATGTCATGCAAATATTCCAATACTAGTCAAAAGTCAAAAACCCTTAATAATAAGAGGTCTTGTTAAATAAAAATCCATAATTCAAATTGTATACTATAATTGATGCCATATAAATGACTTATTTCTTATTCTGAACAGTAATAAAGATGACTTTAATTAAGCTTTATCAGCTCATAAAACAAATATTTAAGCTAGTCTTAATCCCCTTTGAAGAATTATTTAACATAGCAGACTATCTTCAAATGAATTTTTTATCAGATTCAAAACAGATCTTTTACCTGTATCAACTACAGTCAATGAATGGTATCAGCTTCTCAACAGTAGTACACATGTGGTGGGTTGAATCTATTTAAAGATGCAGGGGTGAAAGGTTGTCTGTGATATAACCAGAATATTATATTGGCATAATGGATTTTCAGCATTCTCACTTCCTTAATTCACAGCTATGGTGTATTATTTTAAACAAACTGACAGAATAAATAAACAAATTCAAAAAGTGTAGTATGAATGTAATTTAGGCAATTTTGAATGAGGAAAAAAGCTCACTCATCAAGAGTTAAATGTATTTCACCAGCTAAATTTGGCCACAAGCTGAAACCCGATCCTTGAAGTATGTAGCTATAACCCAGCATGACAAGTATATGAAGTACCTTGGATTTATGTTACTACATCTTTACAAATAAAACATTTAGAAAACTGAACTTTGTTGACACAATTTCAAAGTTTTGTAGGTCAGTGTTGACAAGAATTTGTGTCTTAAATAGGTAGTCATAGGTATCTTGAAATGTTAATATGTAGGCCTTATACTTAATGTCTGAACTTATCCTCTGTCCATTGAACACACTACTTCCACAGCTTCTTAGAATTACTGATTTCTCTCAGAAACTATTATTGTAAAAGCAAATAGTTTCTATTTCTGACTTTAGAATGATGTCAAAATGAAAACATGATAAATTGTTGTTTAAATTGTTGCCAGAGAAAAAAAACTGAAAGCTTTTGTTTTCTTAAACCATTATTTTTCTTAAACCATTATTTTTCTTGAACCATTATTTACTAAAGTTGTTAATAGCTTTTAGTTTCTCTTTTAGTTTCACTCTTATTAGATTCTTCAGTTCTGATAGATACATACAAGGTAAAAATTAATAAGCATTAAGTTTGATTAAAATTACTTTTCCTATTTCACATGGTTCAACATTTTTTCATTGATATTTACACTTAGCACGATATAAAAGCTCTTATCGCAACAAATAATTGTGCATAGTTTGTTCAAAGTTATAAGAATAGTGATGATAATCCTTTTTCATCTTTCTTAATTGAACATGAACGGTTGAATTTTATCAAATGTCTTAGGTCTACTAGTATCTATTTCCAATAGGAGGATATATTTATCAGTGGACTTTCCTGGTGCCATAACTATACAACAGAAGGCCTATATGATCCAGTAAATCAATAAAATTGTTTATTTTTATTTTTAATTACTTATTAAATGGATTTGACAGATTATAAATGGTTCTAATGGTTCTAGTATGGAGTCATGACACCAGGTAAATTCACTGATGAATAAATGAATGAATACCTTTGAAGTGCCAAGAACATACAAATTCTGAAGATCATAGGCCTTCATGGATATCTCTTGTATCAAATATACCATAATAATATACCATATAGTTCTAACTTTGTCCCTAGTAAAAACTGTGGAATTTGTATAAGAGTAATTTGATTATTTCTGTGGTATAAGTGTACTTATTACCTGGCATTAGTCAAGTATAGACTTAGTATGATATTAGTACCGGTACCATCGTAGAATATATTAGTATCATGTAGAATATCATACACTTAGAACAAAATATGTCTGACATCATCCGAGACTTAGAACACGGAATAACTTATAATTAGAAATGGTTTTGATGCCAACATGAGTTATTTTTTCTCCACTAGTCTAATATGTAGGATGTTTATTAGGTTGATAACAGTGATGAATCAGGCAAGGAGTGTATATATAAGTATTAAAAACAAAACAACCATTGATTAATTGGGTATAGTATAGGATATAACCCTTCAACATATCATAATGGTCTAACTGCACTCGATATACAAAGAAATATTTGGATAAAAAGACAAACCACAGTGGATTAATGATACTGGTGTTATTTATTGTGTCTGTAATGTATTTGGAACTAGTTCAATTTGTATTATTAAACAGGAAGTGATCAATATTACAGTGGATATTTCATTCAATATTCATATTTATTCTGGTAGGTTTATATTTTTTTATATATGTAACTGTACCAATCTTTGCACCAGTTTTTGTATCGTCAACCCTCTTTACATTACGGTACCAAATTTATCCATTCTTAGAAATGTTCTCAGAATGGTAAAGACAAATGCACTGGAAACCGCTTATATTGCTAGTGTGGGTTTTGACATGGTCTTATGAATGCATACTACACTTAGCCCACTATACCTTTTTTTGTAGAGTTTTGTAGACTTAGAAATAACAACAATGCGTCTTTTTCGAATTGATCGGCTGAGATTTCCTAAAAAGAATCTAGGGCCCATTTTGATTGGAAAAATTTAAGTTATGAAGACATAATTTCCATCACTTGTATTACTAGTATTGAGGAAGTATGAGAAATGAGGGTGTGGTTTGGACTTTTAAGTGAAAACCCTTTTAATTCTGGCCTATCTTGGGAAGATGTTCTCAAAATTTTTCTGAGAACTGCCTAGGTAATTGATGTAAAAGATAATCATTCTGAGATTGGTTTAATAAGCACTAGAATGGAATACTTGGTCACTTTCTTTAATGTAAATCGGTACCGGTACATAGACCAAGAACAGAATGCTTTATAACAGCCTGGTGTAAAGGTGATAATTCAATGATCATTTTGCTCTCTCAGTAGGGCAAGAAAGGTTCTTGACTTTCAAACTATGAAAATGATATTAAGACCAGATCTGAAAGTATAGACTTCTATCATTTGATCCAGTCTTTTGTGAGAATATTGATTGAACCATTCGCATATACCAGCTTTGATTTGAGCTATCTTTAATAATTTCTTAACAAATGAAAAATGGCATTTCCGTCAAAAATTTGTACCAGGCCTAGATCTGAAGTAGCTACTCACTTAATTGGGTCTTATTTAAATGTTTTTTTAAGTCAACAAGCCATATAATCTCTCCGAGACAGTGTTAGAAGTTAAGAATGAAGGACATCCTAGATTGAAGTTTATTTGGAGAATATACGTCCAGAATGTATGGTCATCTGTTCTCACCATCCACAAGTTTTATGTATTAGCACCAAGTCTTGTGCCAGGTTATTTCAGGATTTATAGTTTGTTGGTTAATTATGGCTGAAAATAAATACCAATCTTACATTAAGCCAGACAGTTTAAATTCATTGATTATAAAATGGAGGTGGTATTTATTCAGAATTTGAAGTAGCGTATGTGAATAATTCCACGAACAGTCTTATTTAAGCTAGGCTTAAAATATAAATATAGCTGAAACATCTTAGGTTAGACAACAAATAATAAAGAAATCATGTTTAAGCAGCCATGCATGGTTATTTGTTGGCCTATTTAATCCAGGGTGTCATCAGAATAAATCATTCTTATACACAACACATTCTTAACATATTTTTTCTGTGATTAGACTGACTAGTGAAAGATTGCAGGATGCTTTGGAATATTTGTAATTTGATCAGTTTTCAGGAAATCAATTCCAAGTCAGTGGAATGCAGGCTGTGTTGATATTGACATACTAGTTAACTAGGAATCAAGACTGCAACAGACTGGAATTCTATCAATATTGGCATCATAATCACAAGTCTTTTTCTGGCTTAATTCTAGGAGACATTGGACATGATGACCGTCAATGTCTGATTTCTAGTACCAGGAATAATAGAAAGATAGACAGAATTATATTCTGTGTGGCTTCTTGAATCCATTTAGAATGCATCAGCCTTTATTTGTTTATATTTTCTCCAACAATGAGATCTTCCTACCAATATATTAATTTTATATTGAAAATCCACCTTGTATTTTGTGATGGATTCATTTTTCTTGTCCCATGCAGTTCTTTAAACTTCAAATTTACACTGCTAAGCATGAAAATTGCAATAAGAAACTGGTTTTGTAAATTCTATAAAAAGTATTTCTCTGGTATAAGGAATGAAGAAAGTTCAATGTTAGATGAAAAATTTCATTGATAATTTAATATGTTCAATTATATGCTTTTGAGAAAAAGATTAAATACTTAAAATAATATACACTTCATTCCAATGGCACATATTCAAAGGAAAATATGAACACTTCAGCTCATGCATGAAACCGAGGAACACATTTAGAAAGAACATTCATTAGTATAAAATACTAAGCATAACGAACAAACAAGTAATGCCATGGAATAACGATGCTCTTCAGAAAATGTGAGTCTGTAATACTGGGTTTTAGAACACCAAACACAGCCACAAGATCAAATTGGCATTGACAGCCTTTTACTACATGTCTAAAGTTTTACAAAAAGAGTCCTTAAATTTGAACAATTTTGATAGCACTGTCTGTCAATTAGAGGATGATTTTTTTTCCACAGAAAAATCATGAGCAAATATGTAGGGTGTTTGTTGACCTAGTCTTGCCAAGGTTGACCTATATATTTGGAGGTTACTAATAGTATTGTTCAATATGTATATGATATACCCTATGTATATAAGAAAGCAAATGTACAACAATGGATCCTTTTCAGTACCAGTACATTGCATTATTGATTAAAATATATTAGCATTTTTTTTGTGTGGTATACTAGTGCTCTTTTATATCTTCTGCTTGTATCACAAACCACTTTTGTAGGGGGTAATTTAAACATAGTCTCATAAAAGCACTGGCCAAGGTCATAATGTAAAGATTTATGTCAAAACATGGTGAAAAAGTTTAGAAAATTATGTATGACTTTTTTCTGAAGGAGATATGAGATTGTGATTGTAGGTTGGAAAAAACTTTCCTCAGAATGCAGCAAAATTAAAATTGAACTACATACCCACGATGAAGCTGGTATGCAAGGACTCGCCACTTTTTGTCTCAATCTTGTATGGATAATTTTTATTCAAATAAGTTTAATTGAAAAAAAGTTTTAAAGTAAAAAATCATGTCAAGAAAAAACTCCAAACAACTTTCAACATAAAGGTCAAGGTAAAGGGTCAAGGTATTTGATCCTTGTCTGGATCTTAGACCCTGTATAAAGCAATGTAGAAAAAGGGCGCTGAGATAACTTGGCTATTGGCTAAATGCTTTAAAATGAGTTCTGAAAAAAGCTCTATTTCATAACTTAATCCAATGTTTATTAAACTTTCTGACTATATATTTAAATATTGTTGAAATACTCAAAATCATGTTAGTTGAATATGAAACATTTAAAACAGGAAGTTACTGTATAAATGATTGGACAATTACGAATGTTTAAACGGAAATGACTAGAGTTTCCTAAGTTTTTCTCCATATGAGACCCACATTTATCATTTAACAAGTAAAAGCAATTTTAGTCTTGACACCTAATTACTTGGATTATTCCTCTATTAAATAGATGATGATATCAACTCACTTGATTTGCTTTGTTAAATGGCCTTCAATTGAACACCCGATAATTTGGTGGTATGGATATGGGAAGGCTATTGTTATAAACAAATGAGAATCTAGTCAGTAATGTCTATCAAATTAGGATTGTATAAGTGGTTGTGATGTTAATCTATTATATTTGTATGAGGGTAGAGTAGTCAGAATTATTGATATTCCTGTTCCTATGAGATGTCATGGCAATTTATATTTCATCTAATAGCCAACTCTCAATTGTTTTATGCAAATGGCTTGTAGAGTACGGAGCAATCATCAAATAGGATCCCAGTGGATGACATTTCAGTTAAAGGGTAGAGAATATGAGAGCGTGTAGTATTTATTGCTCACTTATACTCACTGATGATGGTGGCTTTGATGCATTTAAAAGTCTGAGTCAGAGATCATTAGGTCCTTGTCAGTAATAGTCCATGTTACAGCAGTGGAAACTGTATGGTGATTATTACTAGTTAACTGTACTGGTGTACTGCAGTGTGCAGCATGGCTGTATATATTACAGCAACTATCAACATCCTGAAGTTTGGTGTATTTGTTAACTATATAGATTTGGCGTCTGTCAATGTTGAGAAGTTACAGATGTGGAGAACGTCATCATTGATTGTAGTTAGCAATGGTAAGCTAGTTTCTATTATTACTTTATTCTTTACACTCTTGTTATTCCATCTGTTTTTCTTGTGTATTTATATTGGTTTTCATTCTCTGTCCTAGTTTCAATTTATATTTGAGATTTCTTCACTTTGTCTTGAATATAATTGCGCACTCAATAACTTCCAAGTATCCAGGGCATCATGATGCGTTTATCTTGGTTCATGAAGTTAGAATTATTTTGTTTCAATATATGTAATTTTCTCCATTGATCATAGATGAAGCATTTATTTGAATTAAATTTGGTGTTGAAAGTTTCTACTATATACAGACTCCATATGTTTCAATCTGACCCATTCATTGTATTTTACTTATTGCATATCAATGGGACACAAAACCATTCAACTATTTTTCCTGTAGTATAGGAAATACTATTTAATGGATTCTATGGGAATTTTAGACTCTTAAGCTATTAAATTGAGCCATATGTTACAATTCATTGTCTTAATGTCAATGATGGTCTAGATCTTTTTTTTACATATTGGTTTGTGAATCAAACTGGTTCAGGAATCAACAGATATTTTAGTTAAGATTATCAAGACGATGTCAGGTTTTTGATTGAAACTTCAAAATTTTTAGGTTCTTTTTGAAATGTTGAACTATGATTATCAATTTCTATAATTTGAGAAAGTGCAGATTGAGCTTGACATATGTTTATATTATACTCAAGGAGTTGTTTGAAATATATTTAATTTTCACCAGATTTGTTACCTTTGTAGTTATTTAATTTGATTGTTTGGAGGGGCAAGTAAACTATCTGGACAGAGGAGCAATAGGGTATAGTCTAAATTGAAATAATTAAACTGGCCAGTGATTTAATATTTTTTCATAAGGGGCTACAGGGGCTACAGGGTATCACCTTTTTCATCTGTGTATTGGGCTGGCATAGTTTGTTTTTTTCAATTTTTTCTCAAGTTGTAACATAAGAATTATGGAATTAAGAATTCCTATTTCCTTTGGCTTTCAGTTTCATTGGCTTTCTTGAGATGTTCTAGATTAATCAGATCTATATTCCTGCCAATAGTTGATTTGAGACATTAAGAATTGATCAAATACCAGTTCTAAGTAGAAATCTATCGGTATCTTCTTGATATTGGCTAGGCGATGAAATGAGAGTCATTGCCCTTTAATTCCTGAACGTACAGGACTGTGATTATGGTAGCGTGATCCAACTTGATTATATTGTTTATATTCTGCTTGTATAATTGCTTTGTGATAAATGCCATGTCTTGTGTATGATATTCATGAATGATTCAGGAGATGGTAATGGACAATTATTCCCCTGCCTTAAGCTGATCATCCATTTAATACACGGCTAATTGAAGCCATATTTTAAGAGAAAAATGGGAAATATTTATCCTAATGCTAGACAAGTTTTTCCTTAACAAGGAATTATTCTTGGTTAATGTCTGATTTTTGATTGGAGGATTATTGAAATGTAGTTTTCTCCTATCAAGACAAATATGTCAAAATATCAATATAAACTGAGGTTGAGAAAAATTAGTTATTCCGATCAGTCTCAGATAATAGAAAATTATAATGTCTAGCTGGAACCTTTTCATCCAAGACTTCTTATTAAAGTGCTGAATATGCAATTTTCTGTGTGATTGATGTGTTGTTTGCTAATAATGTAACTGTTTCAGAATCTTCGTAAAAGTCCAATAGTGGGACAAGAAGGAAACATTTTGACATACATTTATCATACAGCCAGGCTGAGATTAAAGATAGTTTGATGCTTCACATGTATTATTTTGTGTGAGGCTTTACCATTCCCATTGATAATAATTTTTGTGAAAGTCATTGAGAAAGTCCACCATTGATGCTTAAAGAAATTTTCTATATTATATAATTTCTCATAAATGGAACTTGTAGTGATTTAACTAACAAATAGACCTATAAAAATCTGTTTGAATAAAATTTCCATTAACCTCCCAGTTGGCATAATGGCATATATTATTATTGGGATGTTCTATATTACAAGCTGGTTGATGACAGCTGCCATATTTATTCTAGCATATTTACAATAAAACCTTGTTGTCTTTCTGTTGGTGAATAAACATTTGGTTTGAAATATTTGACTAGACATACATTGTTGTGGCGTTATACAGTACAAAATTCATTGTCACCTTTAATCATATACAAATTATACCAATATTTGTAAAACTAATAAAGGACTTTTCCTTTGAAATAACAAGATTTTATCTCTGTTTGATTACAGAATAACATCTCATGCATTTAGCAAAATATTTACAAACTGTTGTATGTAAACACCATCTACAAGAAGGGCACAATATCCTTTTATTGTTAGGGAAAGCATGAGGTCAACTGCAAGTTTTTTAATATAGTATTGTTCAGATTTTCCAATAGATGAGCTTATATAACAGCAGATTAAAAGTCTGTTAAAATACAGATGCTGTCAGATTCTGTTATTTGCACATTCCACCGGAGTCCTTTCCTCAGTATAAAAAAACTATCATTTCCTATTTGAAGCTTATATTTTAATTCACATTATCTTTAAAAATACATGATCTGTTAAATTGAATTTTAACAGTGAAAGTGTTGAGACAGTAGCCTATTAAAGACTATACTTTATTCTGTTAATGAAACAATAGAAATGCCATGTTTCCTGTCACAATAGTTTATAATCAGTATTCTAACAATGTCTTTCTGTTATCACTATACCAATATTGAACTAGTCCATAGATTCCTGTATAAAGTAGCCATTAAAAGCTTTCTACTGTTACTGATAACAATCTGTCTTTAGGGACAGGCCACGGAAATGACCTGATCTTCAGTACTCTAGTGCTAAATCAATGAGTAGTTCAACTTGATTAACCTGGATCCCAATATCAGGATAACGCGGTACTGTACTTGGAATAATTTTGTAATACCAATATAATACTATCAACTATTAGTACAGTACCGATTTTCTTTATAATGAAACAATATTATAATTTCATTTCACATCAATTTATCTTGTACCATATGGAAGTTTAGTCTTCTCATGATCAACCTATTAACATTATTACATTCTGAACATAGTTTTTATCTTTACAGGTTTTTTTCCAAATTGATTTTGTCTACTATTGTTATTTAATTAGAATCTGTATATATTCATCTCAGTGGCCTTTTTTTCAACTCATTCCAGATCCAAACAGTATCCCTAACTTTCCAAGAAGAAAGAAAACAAGGAAGAGATTTTTTCAAGTCCAGGCGTCAACGCCTAAATAGAATGCAAGATGGCGACGCTATCGCTGAAGATCAGCGTTGTTCAAAGCAATGCAGTAAAAACAATGCAATTCGAACCCTCAACTATTGTATATGATGCCTGTCGTATGATTAGGGAGAGGATTGCTGAAGCGCAACAAGGAAATCGTAAGTAAAAATTTCTTTAAAAGTATTTTAGTTTGGATTAGATTTAGTTCTGTGTTCAGTTTTTAGTAAAAACAGTTGTTTAAGCAAGGTTTTGTCTTGGTTAAAATTACCTATTGCTAATAAAACAAACCTGCATATTAGTAAAACACAAAAGGTAACAAAATTCTGTGTTAAGTGAACAGATGGCTGGTTTTAATCTACTACATTAGTTTTATCATGAAACATAATTTCTCTTTGTCACTTGCTTTTTGCATGAAATTGCAAATCTTATTTAGTTCTAGTACATAATGATAACAGTGTTACATAAATTGTATGTACCAAATATACTCCAGATATCAAAGTATACAGAAGTATTTTATGATAATGTAATAATAGTATATTTTCAAGAGTATGGTGCAAGATATATATTTGTGTGATAAATACAATAGTACTTTGTCTCTTACTCACTTCACACATGTATGTAATTAACAGATAGATATGATTCATTTAGAAGTCAGAATGTCTCTCTTCTGTATTACATATTAATACATTATTCTATTGCTCTCTATTATGTATAGGTTAATGGCAGTAGCAGTCCTCTTGACAATACCTTTAAAACATTATTATCTTTTTACAATCCCTTTAAAACAATATTACCTCTTGGCAATCCCTTTAAAACAATATTACCTCTTGAAAATCCCTTCAAAACAATACTACCTCTTGACAATCCCTTTAAAACAATACTACCTCTTGACAATCCCTTTAAAACAATACTACCTCTTGACAATCCCTTTAAAACAATATTACCTCTTGACAATCCCTTAAAACAATATTACCTCTTGACAATCCCTTCAAAACAATATTACCTCTTGACAATCCCTTCAAAACAATATTACCTCTTTACAATCCCTTCAAAACAATATTACCTCTTTACAATCCCTTCAAAACAATATTACCTCTTTACAATCCCTTCAAAACAATATTACCTCTTTACAATCCCTTCAAAACAATATTACCTCTTTACAATCCCTTTAAAACAATACTACCTCTTTACAATCCCTTCAAAACAATACTACCTTTTTACAATACCTTTAAAACAATATTATCTTTTTACTATCCCTTTAAAACAATACTACCTCTTTACAATCCCTTTAAAACAATATTACCTTTTTACAATACCTTTAAAACAATACTACCTTTTTACAATCCCTTTAAAACAATATTATCTTTTTACAATCCCTTTAAAACAATACTACCTCTTTACAATCCCTTTAAAACAATACTACCTCTTTACAATCCCTTCAAAACAATACTACCTTTTTACAATGCCTTTAAAACAATATTATCTTTTTACTATCCCTTTAAAACAATACTACCTCTTTACAATCCCTTTAAAACAATATTACCTTTTTACAATACCTTTAAAACAATACTACCTTTTTACAATCCCTTTAAAACAATATTATCTTTTTACAATCCCTTTAAAACAATATTACCTCTTTACAATCCCTTTAAAACAATATTATCTTTTTACAATCCCTTTAAAACAATATTACCTTTTTACAATCCCTTTAAAACAATACTACCTCTTTACTATCCCTTCAAAACAATACTACCTTTTTACAATCCCTTCAAAACAATACTACCTCTTTACAATCCCTTCAAAACAATACTACCTCTTTACAATCCCTTTAAAACAATACTACCTCTTTACAATCCCTTCAAAACAATACTACCTCTTTACAATCCCTTCAAAACAATATTATCTTTTTACAATCCCTTCAAAACAATACTACCTCTTTACAATCCCTTCAAAACAATACTACCTCTTTACAATCCCTTCAAAACAATACTACCTCTTTACAATCCCTTCAAAACAATATTATCTTTTTACAATCCCTTCAAAACAATATCTACCTCTTTACAATCCCTTCAAAACAATATTATCTCTTTACAATCCCTTCAAAACAATACTACCTCTTTACAATCCCTTTAAAACAATATTATCTCTTTACAATCCCTTCAAAACAATACTACCTCTTTACTATCCCTTCAAAAACAATATTACCTCTTTACAATCCCTTCAAAACAATAATACCTCTTTACAATCCCTTCAAAACAATACTACCTCTTTACTATCCCTTCAAAACAATATTACCTCTTTACAATCCCTTTAAAACAATATTATCTTTTTACAATCCCTTCAAAACAATATTATCTTTTTACAATCCCTTCAAAACAATATTACTCTTTACAATCCCTTCAAAACAATATTACCTCTTTACAATCCCTTCAAAACAATATTACCTTTTTACAATCCCTTCAAAACAATATTACCTCTTTACAATCCCTTTAAAACAATATTACCTCTTTACAATCCCTTTAAAACAATATTATCTTTTTACAATCCCTGAAAATAAAATACTACCTCTTTTTAATTTTGTTTTAAAACAAAAGCAAATAATACCTGATTACAATCCCTTTAAGGGAGTTGTACGCTATATCTAGAGAACTGATGAAAACCAGGTGATAACTCATCACTTTAATAAACATGATACTTAAAAAAATAGATAATATCATAGATATCTTAATTTACTTTACTTATACCTCAACTTTAAATTAGTTATAACCAACAGGAATTTCAAGTTCATTTGTGTGTTCTTTTAACATAATTTTTACATTAACATCAGTTGAATTTATTAAAAAATGTGCTTTTTTAATGGAAATGTGAACTCATACAGTCAAACGTTTGTTCATTTACAATTTATATGCCAAATATTTTTAACTTAAAGGGATTGTTGTAAGAGGTTGTATCGAATAAATTATGTGTATCCTGAACATTAAAATCACCAATTTGCACCAATCTAATTTTGAATCAGACCCCTGTTACACTTAAACCGAGTTTAAAGAGATTAGAAAACTTATCCCTTTTAGTATTACCATTATTATTAATCCCTTTAAGAATTGAAATATTTTTCAAATTTTTGATTATGTAAACTTGACTTTCCTGTATCATTTCTTAACATTTAACAAGGAAAAATTAAAAAGAGAATAAGACCTAATGAAAATCCTAATAATAAAGCTCTCGCTGCTTTTACATATTTTGGATACTGCATCCTCATCAGGACTCTATATGTGTTGGAAAAAGGGGGTTGATTTACTAATATTCGTACAAGGAAAAAGAATAAGATCTAATAGAAATCGTAATAAATCTTGAATATATTTGGATACATCCTCATTAGAATTGAAAAGGAGGTTGATTTACCAATTTGTCCAAAGAACTGAACTTGGTTAAATTTAGCTTTTAGTTAAGAAATATAATGAATGAAAGTTAGTAAATCAACCGTGTGACATTGTTTTTCTATGAGTAGAATATTAAGACTGATACTGAGGTCTTGTGGTTAAAAGTGTTTATGTAAAAGAAGTTATAAATAGAATCTATAATCTGTTAACTAATGAATGTTTGTGGGATGAGGTGAAATGTATAAAAACAGGTATCCCACCTAAAAAAAAATAGCCTACAGTTAATTATTATTATTCACTAATTAACCATATTTCGGTCAACATGTACCTATTACGTATTAAAACTAATCAAACAAATTTTGCAATTTATGTCTGGATTACATTGAAAGTTTTTGTTGTCTGCATTCACTGCGTGCTAGATTTTCAGACTCTTACTATAGTTACAAGTCTAATTATTTAGCTTTAGTTGTATTTTGAATGCATGGTTTGATATCCCTTATGACTAAAGTATTATTTTTCTATTAAAAAATGAGAATGAAGGAAAACCATCAAAAGCTTAAATTGAAGTCATAAAAACTTTTCCTTGATTTATGCCTGTTTATGATGTTAAAAGGGCAGTATTCAAAATTTTCATTCTTAAGAAACATACTTTTATCATTTATAAAATAAAGTTACAAATAACAATATTAAGAATATTTTATAAAATAAAGTTACAAAATATGATATTAAGAATAATTTTTAAAATAAAGTTACAAAATATAATATTAAGAATAATTTTTAAAATAAAGTTACAAAATATAATATTAAGAATAATTTTTAAAATAAAGTTACAAAATATAATATTAAGAATAATTTTTAAAATAAAGTTACAAAATATAATATTAAGAATAATTTTTAAAACTAGAATTGCTTACAATTATGAACGTATTTCGAGAGCCTTAAAATATTATATAGGCTAAAGTTGCAATGACCTACATCTAGACAATATATTGAATATCATTTGACCTAGTTTTCAAAGTCATAAAATAATTAGGTCACACCTTCCGTAACGGTTAATGATGGCGAAAATATGAAAATTATCAATTTTTGCTGTATTTAAGTACACTTATCTCTATGAATTTTTTAAGTAAGCCAAATTAAAAAATATCTACTCGTAGACAATATATTGAATATTATTTGACCTAATTTTCAAGGTCATAGATTAAGTGGGTCACACCTTCCGTACCCGTTAAAGTGACCTAATTTTAAAAAAATCGAAATTTAAATAATTCGAAAGAAAATACGAAATTTGAAAATCGGTCTCCAAGAAAAGGTAGATAATGTTCCATTGTATCTATGTGCTAAATTTCATCAAAATCGGTCTATCAGTAGTGTCTGAATTTCGGATTTAAGAATTGTAACGAAAATTCAAAATGGCGGCCGATATGGCAGCTTGACCTAATTATTTAGGTCAAATCAATTACTATTGACAAGTTATTTATAAAACAGTTTTCACTTTTCACCTAGCAGTTATAGACCGGAAGTTATGTAATTACGTCATTTGAGGCTAAACCGGAAGTGGAATTTTTTTTTCACATTTTTTCAAAAATTATAAACATATCGCCTATCAACTGGTAAAGTTTCAAAATTTTACCATTTATATTAAAGGAGAAATCACGGTCTGAAATTTTTGCCGATGACCCTTGAATATTGAATTGCAAATCGTGGGTAAAATATTTAACCTAATTGCATAAAACCTATAATTGTTAGTTGACAAATACATTGAAGTTTTCAAATCTGAAAATCCGGTCAAAATCGAACTGAAAATAAACTTGCTAAAGCAAAAAAACCTGAACTTCCGGTTCTCACTTCCTGTCAGAGATAGAACTTCCGGTTTTGTTTTATTTGATAATAGAAATCATTCTAAGATCAACTGTAGATTTAGAATTTCTGCACCTTTTACCAGTTTGTCTGCAAACTCATCCAAGAATTACAAAAAAAAAAAAAAAAAAAAATAAAATAATCCGAACGATTACAATACGTTTTCGCCAAAGTCGAAATACGTAATAAAGTTACAAAATATAATATTAAGAATAATTTTTAAAATAAAGTTACAAAATATAATATTAAGAATAATTTTTAAAATAAAGTTACAAAATATATTAAGAATAATTTTAAAATAAAGTTACAAAATATAATATTAAGAATAATTTTTAAAATAAAGTTACAAAATATAATATTAAGAATAATTTTTAAAATAAAGTTACAAAATATAATATTAAGAATAATTTTTAAAATAAACTTACAAAATATAATATTAAGAATAATTTTTAAAATAAACTTACAAAATATAATATTAAGAATAATTTCTAAAATAAACTTACAAAATATAATATTAAGAATAATTTTTAAAATAAAGTTACAAAATATAATATTAAGAATAATTTTTAAAATAAAGTTACAAAATATAATATTAAGAATAATTTTTAAAATAAACTTACAAAATATAATATTAAGAATAATTTTTAAAATAAACTTACAAAATATAATATTAAGAATAATTTCTAAAATAAACTTACAAAATATAATATTAAGAATAATTTTTAAAATAAACTTACAAAATATAATATTAAGAATAATTTTTAAAATAAACTTACAAAATATAATATTAAGAATAATTTTTAAAATAAACTTACAAAATATAATATTAAGAATAATTTTTAAAATAACCTTACAAAATATAATATTAAGAATAATTTTTAAAATAAACTTACAAAATATAATATTAAGAATAATGTAAACTTACAAAATATAATATTAAGAATAATGTATAATATAAACTTACAAAATATAATATTAAGAATAATTTTTAAAATAAACTTACAAAATATAATATTAAGAATAATTTTTAAAATAAACTTACAAAATATAATATTAAGAATAATGTATAATATAAACTTACAAAATATAATATTAAGAATAATGTATAATATAAACTTACAAAATATAATATTAAGAATAATGTATTATATAAACTTACATATAATTATATTAAGAATAATTTATCAAAATATAAATAATAGTTTATAGTGTAAGAAATATTCAATGTTTAAAGCAAAACAGGAATTTATTTGCTATGGACTTTAAGCTTGATATTTAGAATGACTTGTTATAATTGTATTAAATTAATGTGATTATTCTAACCTATATAAACTTTACAGCTGAACATAATTATATTAATTCTAATCAATTTACTTTCATTAACAAATTATTTTAACCAGGACACTCCCATATTTCAAGTTATTGACCTTTTATTTGGAATTTGATGTCAACTTCCTTTATAAATCCCATAACGTGGAAAATTGTGTAACTTGATAAATTCTGTAAGAAGTGTATGACAATAGAATTCAATTTTGACCCAAATGAAATAAAATTCCTAACATAAATTGTGAACACTAAAAACCAAAGTGTAATCAGACACAATTTTCATGGCATTAATTTTAGCCTTCCTGATTTATACTTCCTTCAGCAACTATCAACAGGACAAAATCCCCATAACAGAAACGTGTAACACATAGAACCAAAGTGTAAGATACAATTTTACTTTGGCGTACATCTTGGGCTTCCTGCTTTAAATTTCCTTTGGCAACTATCAACAGGAGAAAATTCCAAAATACCAAAATGTCTGACTGAAAATTGGAATGGTGCAAAATGATGTTATCAATGTCACCAATAGACTTTATAAAAGATTAAGCAAACACTCTACAGTTTCTTTAATTTCAATTCAGTTATAAATATACATATAGTTATATCTTCAAATATCTCTCATCAATAAGCAATTTGAGAGTTTAACTGTGTCAATGATTTTATTTGATGTAACAATATTTGTAATTCAAAATTTGTAATTCAAGTCTTGTTATCCTCTCACTCTTACTTTCTTTCCTTCCTTCCGTTATACATGTATTAAGAGACAGAAATACAAATTTTCTTTTTTACTTCCTCATTTCTTCTAAAATTAAAACAAAAAAAAAGTCATGAATTCATAAAATAGTCATAGCATTTTGCTTAATATTCAGGAATTAGTTAGGAATTAATAGTATAAAAAGTATGACAGATGTATGGCAAGAGGCATAAGTGGGGAAAATTATGAATCTGTTTTGTAATGATCGGGCTTTAGTTTAAAGAAATACTAGCTCTAAAAATTGAGTTTCTGTTCATCAGTCAATATATCTGATGTTAAGACTATAAACATAGTCCAATAAATCCAAAAAACAAAGTAAAAATCAATTAAACTAAGAAAAAAGCCATTAAACTAAGTAATAAGTAAGTAATAAGCCATTAAACTAAGTAATTATTGAAAAAAACATGTTTCAAAATTTGATGGAACATGTTAGATATATATAGAAATTCTATTCTTTAGTTATGGTATCTGGTTAGTCCAACTGATGAATAAATAAGCTTAATCTTCTTGACCAAGTTTAAACTTTTAATTTCATGTCCAATACTACAAGAGGTAGTATTTAAAAAATTTGGAGTTTAAGAATCAAATCAAGAATCTTGAAATATTTTAGTTACAGGAAATTTATTTGATTCCTATATCTTATTTTGGTTAAATTATAGATAGGAATATATATGATCTGTTATCATACTATCAGATTATAGAACTATAAAACATGATAGGAACTTCAAACTGTGATAGGTGCTTCAACTTGAGATTTCATATCAATCCTAAATTACCAACTGTAAAGTTTAGTATTTCTAAGGTTCATTTGAATTTCAAATACATTTGCTGTCATACTCAGTTTGTGCACTTTACTATTTCAGCCTCAGAATTTGGCTTATTTTTGGCTGATGAAGACCCTAAGAAAGGAGTATGGCTGGAACAAGGAAGAAGCTTAGAGTACTATCTCCTCAGAAATGGAGTAAGTTTCTTTCCTTTAATTGAGATATAAGAACAGATTTTGAATTTTGTCTCAAAACTGGGCTAATTTGGAAGATACACTGACTGATGGAGAAAGATCAGCCGATTCTTTTTGGTTCGCTTTCTGAGTAATTCTATAGCAATTCTTTTCAAGGTAATGTTAATAATGCTATAGACTTGTAGAAAGTTGAGATTTTGATTCTAATGAATATTTATCTCTATTTAAGGATTTGTTAGAATACAGAAAGAAACATCGTATTTTAAAAGTAAGAACATTAGATGGAGCTTTAAAAACACTACAAGTAGACGACAGCCATACTGTTGGTGGTTTAATGGTTACTATTTGTACCAGGATGGGTAAGTTCAATATAAACCATTACAATCAATGAACTAACCAGACAGATACGGTCCTACCCCTACCTCGGACATGCTTTAAAGACAGATGGGACATCGACACATTGCAGGCCAGTCAGACATAAAATGTCTCTTGTTTTTGATAATTTTCACCTAAGACAAAAATATATTAAATATGGTGTTTCTCAATGTAATATCTTTCATCTATAAATTTTTATTGTAAAATTTTTTGTGGCATGGGGTACTTGATTTCTAAGATGCCCCTGTTCACCACACAGTACCACAACACAGTCCAGTGATAGGCAATTTTCTTTTTTGTAAGTGTGATACCCCTTTCCTGTATTGTGTATTTCTGTAAGAGCGCTCTGTAGATTTGCTCTTAAAAATATTCTCCTTTTCAAAAATTGAAGTAAAAATATTGCCATTCAAAATACCTTTAATTTTAATATTTACATGTTGCTTCTTATGCAGTAATAAAACATTTTAATCATTCATTTATTTTCTAGGTATTACAAACCATGAGGAATATTCATTAGTACGAGAATTAGCTGAAGATGAAAAAGAGAAAACGTTAACATTGAAACGTGACAAATCTATCGCTAAAGATCAGAAGAAACTTGAAGAAATGAAAAAGAAACTTCATACTGATGATGATAGTAAGTTTTCTTGTTTCATAATGATAACAAAAACATCCTTACAACAATAGGTCCACATTTTGCTTGGTTTGCCAACAAAACTCAATTTTCTTTTCTATATAACACTTTTCAGAATTAAAATCAAACATCTAAATTCAACAAAAACTTACCATTTTGCCATCAGTTAGCAAATATTATTTAAATTTTGAATGTTGATATTACTAGAATTAAATCTGAAAATATGTAAAAAAAAAATTGAAATCCTTGAAGAATTACCTGAAGTCTGTATTTGGAAGTTTCTTTTACAGAACACAAATCAATAAGACCATGGTTGTTCATAGACAAGTTTTATGTTGTTATGACAGGAAATTAAATGTATGTTATTAAGAACACTGCGTGGCAGCTCATTAAGATATCAAATTTGTTCATTTCTTCTCGAAATAACTTTGTAACTTTATCAATTCTGGCATCAGATAATTTTGCAATATCAGAAAAAATTTTGGCAGTTGAATTCTTTGTATCATTACTTATTTATTGGGTTCAAAAAAAAGGTTGCTAGTCTTCAATAAAATATATAACACCTATGTAGCATTTATTTGATCCATTCTGATTTCCTGTATGTTTCTTGTGATTCCTGTATTTCCAAAGAAAAAAAAAGAACACCACTCATTATTTGCAAAAGTGACATTGTACTCTGGTCAAATCTTTTTGAATAAGAAGAACTTCAGATATTGGGACACTGGTAATAAGTTTTATATAAAGACCTGGATAATCATACACAAGCGAAAAAGTGTCTGGATAATCTCAACAAGTGACCAATGTTAATTCTTTGTACCTATATTTTCAGTGAACTGGTTGGATCATTCTAAAACATTACGAGAACAAGGAATAGATCAAAATGAAGTCTTATTGTTGAGACGGAAATTTTTCTTCTCTGATCAAAATGTAGATGCTCGGGATCCGATTCAGTTAAATTTACTCTATGTACAAGTAAGTAAATAACTCTTTCTTGTGGTCAAACTGTTTGAAAACTATACTTATTTACAGTTGAAAGAATATGAAGCAAATTCCCTTTGAATATTCAGACTCCTTATTCTTAAAATGATCTAAGTGCTAGTCTGTCCTAGAAACAGTAACAGAAGTTAAGAACCTAGCACATCCGAACACTTAAATCCAGAAAGGATCAGATACAATTTGAAATAACTAGAAGAAGACTTTATGGATTACAACTATTGTTTATTAATACTGGAATGTTTCAATAAGTATTCTCTCATGGTTATCAAGCAAATCAAACTACAATTTGAAATGATTTTTTATTTTATTTTTCAGTCGCGAGATGCTATTTTGAATGGCACCCATCCTGTAAGTCTTGAAGAAGCCATCATGTTTGGTGGTATTCAGTGTCAAGTACAGTTTGGTGACCATGTTGATTCCAAACATAAATCAGGATTTTTAGAGTAAGTCTATTTGATTATTGATTTAATTATTGTGAGTTATCTCATCTGCCCATACTGTCTGTCTAGGTTTCTAGTTTTCAAGTCTTGCAGTTTTAATGTTCTGTGTGCATTATTCCTTTGTTTCTGGCATTATTCAATGGTTCCTGCTAAATGCATTATCAGAGTATTTAAAAATTGTCTTGTTTTGTTTCAGTTTGAAAGAATTTCTTCCTAAAGAATATTTAAAAGTAAAAGGAGCTGAAAAGAAGATATTTCAGGTATTTGAATTTAAGTATATTGCAATTTCTGTCGTCCCTTTCTACTAAGAAATTTTATTTAAAATGATAATTATGATTATAATTATTATTAAGTGAATCTGTTTAATTTCAGGAACACAAGAAACATGTTGGATTAACAGAAATTGAAGCTAAAGTCAAATATACTCACCAATGTCGTTCATTAAAAACATATGGTATTACATTCTTTTTAGTCAAGGTAAGATGGTGTGCCTTAAGATATTTACAATTTCTTGTTCACTATGAAAAATGGAGTATCATATCCTAGGGTTATTCCCCTTGAGCGGGCCAATAACAACTGATATCAATATGCTGTGCGTATTGAGCGATACCATTGGTCTTTGGTCTGAACAACCTAGGTTTTTGTTTCGTCCTACAACTAAAAGTTTGTATTTTCGAAACGATCTTAGCACTAAGGCTTCATCAAGTCTTATCATCTAACATTTTGTAGGATATCCAAGTCAGGGAGCAGTTTTCTGGAAAAAAATTGGCTCCTTGCTTCATTGAACTGTCTTGTCATTTTTCTGTTAAATAATGAGTTATTATTTATTTGCTATTTGTAGGAAAAACTAAAAGGAAAGAATAAATTAGTACCTAGATTGTTAGGTATTACTAAAGAAAGTGTAGTACGTGTTGATGAAAAAACTAAAGAGGTAGGTAATTTTTGTTGTGACTGAAATTTAGAGAAATTCTGATAGAAAAAAGTTGTGAAGATTGCTATAACACATCACCATTGAGATTTTTGTATGAAGACCCTGTGGCTTAAATGATCTTAAAGTATTTTCTATCCTTATGAAATTCATGGAGTAAGAATTGAAATTATTATACTTACATAAGTGAGTATATAATGCAGTCGCATAAGAACTAATTCTGGAAATCTTCCTTAACATATTTATCAATTTGAATTTGTAGATCATGAAAACCTGGCCATTAACGACAGTCAGAAGATGGGCTGCTTCACCTAACAGTTTTACATTGGTAAGTAACATCAACGTTTATATGATTATATGGAAACGTTTTTGGAATGGTACCAAGGGTTGCTTAATAGTGGCATCTTATCTGAATGTAAATATATCTCCAGAAGCTACTATGCTCAGCATGCTTATGACAGCATATCATTGGTAAGGTGTAAATTGCTCAAAACATTTTGAAGGGTATCCATGAATTAGGCTTATATGTTGTTTTTTTTGTGATTCAGAACTTTCATCAGTCATTATATTTCTATCATTTAGGATTTTGGTGATTATTCTGATACATATTATTCTGTTCAAACAACAGAAGGTGAACAAATCTCGCAACTTATTGCTGGTTATATTGATATTATACTGGGCAAGGTAAGAATCTAGATCATTATCAGATTGATAGCCGCTTTGGATTGAATATTTGAGTTCAATTCAATTCAGTTGTTTATTCTATACTAATTGGTCATTTAGCCATGGTACAAATCATAAAAAAAACATAGTATAATTTTTTGATTTAATTAAATTTTGTTACTATATTAAATCAAGATCTTGTTTCTGTCCTATTACACTTTGTAATAAAGGTAGTGAATTCAAATATTTGTACTATTACTTTGCAGAAAAAAGCCAAAGATCATCTTGGTATTGATGGTGATGATAATTCAATGATGTTAGAAGATAATGTAGCACCAGCTAAGTAAGTTGTTTTATTCTTGATTCTTTTACTAGTCACAAAAATCAAACCAACAGTTGAATCAGATCTGAAAAGGGTTTTATAAATATAAAAGGATTCAAAATACAGATGTATTGTCACTTTTTAAAATCTGCTTACCAAAATCTGAAATAATGGTTCTGGCAAATGTCTATCGATCCAATATTGAGATCCATAATGAACTGCTTTTTGCCAACATTATTTGCTTTGCCAATAGCTCATTAGTGGGTATTTTGTTGATTTTGTTTTTATTGTTTTTATTTTGTTAATGGGCCTTGTGCTGGTCTCGAGCTGCTACAAACAGTCTCCTTGGACTGTATCTTACTAGCTTGATAATGTAAAATGGTTATATTTATCTACAGGGCTACCATCATACAACACAATACATCTAAAGTCAGCCATGCTAGTAGTGGTAATGTGGCTATACCAGCTGTTATAAGAGATGGTGGACAAGGGGAATCACAATATGGTATTGGTTCCATGCAATCAACACAATATTCACAGGTGTCAAATCAAGCTATTAGTGGACATTCTGCTGCTCACAGTGTTAGTGTTTTAACTGCTTGTCTTTTTATTAACCATGTACTGTTCATCTCAAACATTTTCTACACCCATTTTATATTACATAAGATTCCCTTTATTCAGACTTTGTAATTTCGCTAAAATCTTCAATATGCAAAAGTATCTTCCGTTAAGGCATTTCCAATATTTTTACCTTATTAAAGTTGGGTTCCCCGAAGATTGAAATATACAAATATATTTTGGGGTTAAAAATCTTGATATTTTTTGGATTAAAAATGTTTGAGATACAGTATTATTCTCAAAATCTTGTAGTTTATGAACGTATTTGCATTTATGAACAATGATTATTGAATAATGACATATGAAAGAACAGTGCCATAAATGGTCCAACTTGGGTTCATTCATAAATGAATAAAGTTTAAAATAAAGCCTAAGTGCTTTTGATCTATGAGAATATTATTATAATTGATACTTGAGCAAGATAGGGTTAATTTGAAAACATGGTATATGGCCAATATTTAGTCAGATAGGGTTAAAATGAAAACCTGATATACAGTCAAGGTAACCTTTGTATCTATATAGTATATAGTAGTTTTAACATTGGTTTTAGCTGGTCTTATTATATAGTACTCAAAACAACTTCCAAGGAAAAATACATTTGTAGTATATTTTTCAAACTTTATTGAAGTGGATTATTGTGTTCACAACTAAAGTCAAAATTGAATACCGGTATGTATTTGGGTGGAAAAATATTACAAAACGTTTATAACTTAAATTTCTATTTGTAATCTGATTGGTCAATCTCAAAAATTGATCAAGTATTCAGATGACTGCCTTGGAAGATGTTCATTGATAATTAGTCAATCCAGCATTTAGAATGAGGTTGTGTGTTATAATCTTTCAATAATCTCTTTTAAACAGTTAATATTGTACATTATACACAGAGATCTAACACCAGTTGTTACTTTATATTTATCACAGAAGTTTGCTCATATTATATAGCAAGACTTTAGACAATGTTAAAGGGAGATGATCGCATTCAGTTATATGAAATGCTCTTCAATCAGATATAATCTGGGCTATTACAACACAAAAATCATACAGGGGCGATTACAACACAAACATCAAACAGGGCAATTACAACACAAACATCAAACAGGGCAATTACAACACAAACATCAACAGGTGCATTACAACCAAACATCATACACGGCTGATTACACATTCAATCATCAAACAGGGTAGATTACAACACAAACATCAAACAGGGCAATTACAACACAAACATCAAACAGGGCCGATTACAACACAAACATCATACAGGGGCGATTACAACACAAACATCAAACAGGGCTGATTACAACACAAACATCAAACAGGGTAGATTACAACGCAAACATCAAACAGGGCTGATTACAACACAAACATCAAACAGGGTCGATTACAACACAAACATCAAACAGGGCTGATTACAACACAAACATCAAACAGGGTCGATTACAACACAAACATCAAACAGGGCTGATTACAACAAAAACATCAAACAGGGCTGATTACAACACAAACATCAAACAGGGTAGATTACAACACAAACATCAAACAGGGTCGATTACAACACAAACATCAAACAGGGGCGATTACAACACAAACATCAAACAGGGTAGATTACAACACAAACATCAAACAGGGTGATTACAACACAAACATCAACAGGGGCGATTACAACACAAACATCAAACAGGGTAGATTACAACACAAACATCAAACAGGGTCGATTACAACACAAACATAAAACAGGGTCGATTACAACATAAACATCAAACAGGGTTGATTACAACACAAACATCAAACAAGGCCGCTTACAACGCAAACATTTCAATTAAGAAGAAAAAAGTTTGATTCTGTGTGTTAAATAGCATGCTCTTTGATGATTTGATCTAAGATTTTGCTTTCTTCTGAGTTCACAACATATTCAGGTTTCATAGAAGTGGTTTTAATTTCAGTAGTACCTTATAGAGCACAATTTTAGTTAGATTTGATTTATTTCATTTAAAAGAATTAATTAAAGGAATTTCGCCTCTTCAGTTTACTGCCCTCAATAGGCTCTTGAAACCATTTTGTGGTTTTTCACATATTGCATACAATTTCCAATTTATCAAATAGGGTCCAATAGTGGACTTTGCTATGATATTCAATTATATAACAGGAAATAGGCTCTCTCTAAATGGTTTGGTCTACTGTTTATTATTTAGAATATATATATATTGGAATCATACTTACTGATCAGAGATGAAGAATCTATAAAATATAATTGATTTGAGTATTGTAAAAGAAATAGCATGCTGATCATTTGGTTAACAATAAAGACAGCATGAAGTGTTGTTCAATTACTAAATTATTTTATTTATTTATTTCATTTGATTCTGAGATCACAATTTTAATTTCAATTTATTACAATTTATTTCAAACTGTAAATACACTATTTATGTATAGCACATTTTAGTTTAATTTTGATTAAGAAAGGGAATGGGCATACTTACTACCTCTTTGAATGGACGTAAAATTAAATTTGTCAAACTTGGTCAATAAGAGTTCATATTAACCAGTTGGACTATCTGTCTATTACACTATGTATTAATTAAAAATGCTTCTAAGCATGTCGAAAATTACTTAATTTAATAGATTGTTATTTAGTTTTATGGATACATTGGATTAAAGAGGCATTCTGTCATATAGTTTTGACACTATGAAATTCCACTGATTAACCATGACTCATTTTTGTCAAGTTTGAAATTTTTCGATCATCCTCAGAGGTAGTGCATCTTTAAATGAACAGAGTTTTTATGCCTAGTATATTTTAACAGGAAAAATCTAGAGAAGAGGTTGGCTTGAGTAAATCCCAAAAAGCTTTATTGATTACCATAGAAGAAGGTTTATCTTCAGTCAATGCTGCCCAGTCTCAACTGGAACATCAGGCAGATTTACCAACCCTTGGTTCTGACCCTGTAAGTACCATTTCTTCTCAATGCACAACTTGACATGTTTCTACATATGCATCATTGTTTTTCAATAACTTGTATGAACATGAGAAACATTGAATGGAAAATTTTTAAAAATAAGAATAATGTATCCGCATACCTTAATCTTCTACCTTTATGTGTTTTTCTATATTCTGTAACTGTTAAATATGACTTATTGTTTTGAGGGTAATGATAATACAAAAAACATTAGTCAGCCATAAAATTTCTTGGTTGGTCTACAGAGTGTGAGAATTAACACTGAACTATTTGATGCTTTTAATACTTCAGGCATCGAAGAAATGGAGAGAAGATGCATTAGATGTATCAAGACAGAAGGTTGGAAGCCAGCTGTCTGCTATGAATGCTGCTACAGCACAGTTAGTAACATTGACGTCTGGTAATCAAGATGAAATAGATTATACTGCTGTTGGTTCAGCTGTCAATCAAATGTAAGTTCTGTTCTTTAACTATTCCTTGGGAGTCACAGTGGCTCAGTGAGTTAAATACTTGCTTGCTAACCTGAGGGTCTAGGGTCAAAGTCGATGTGAACTTTCTGATTTTTTCAACCCAGTTTTCCCGTCAGTGATGCATGCCATCAGTGATGCAGGTCAGAGGAGCTGATAAGTCTATAACTATAAAATCGAAGTTTTGTGTGCAACAAGCTATGCATTGTAAGGATCCCTCAACAGTTAAAAATCACAAAAAAAATTAGATAGGGGGGGGGACTACTATCTCGTAGTTCTGGGTAAGTACGGGCCTAGGAATCAGACCTAATTTTTATTTCCTAAAAAAAAATTAGAGTTATGCTGTTGTCTGGGGAAAAATTCTCTTGTTACACACTGCAATATTACCAGTCTTTAAAAACCTTTTAGATGCAGAAGAGTTGGACATGAAACTCAATTTAGTGAGTTACTGGTAATAGAACAAGCGAAAGTATCAATTACTTATTTTGGAAATGATTTATTTCAGTTCATCCAATCTAAATGAGTTTAGTGGTGATGTACGTATGTTAGCTGCTCTACAAGAAGACAATGGAAATAAATTGATGAATGCAGCAAGACGTTTAGCTGGTGCTTTCAGTGATTTATTACAAGCAGCACAACCTGGCTCTAAAGAGGTAAGAAGTGATTTGTTCTGTGCCCTAGGAGAATTATTTTTTATAGTGATTAGAGGAACAACTCTAGTCTGAGAATTTTGATTGAAAATGTCTTGCTGTAATTTTGATTAACACTATAAAAATATTAATGTTGTTTCATATTTTCATCCAAAATTGAAAATATCTTGTTATTTTGAATAACACTATTGTTTCATATTTTTTCAGCCAAGATTGAACTTACTAGCTGCTGCTGGGAAGATTGGTGAAGCCAGTCAAGATGTTGTGGATAATGCTGGTGAAACAACAGAAGATATGGACAAAGCCTTCCAGGTAAGCATTTTCAACTTAAAATACGTATTTTTTCTAAAAAGCAGTCTATTATTGAGGCGTAACTGTGTCTTTTAAAAAAAACATGATTAAAACCTCATGATAAGGCACCAAAAAAACCCAGAAATTAGTTTTAAACTTGACAAATTTTTCCTAAAGTTTTGAAATATTTGCTAATCTAGTGGAATTTGATATATTTTAGGACACTCTGTTGGCTCTTGCTAAAGCTGTTGCTAATGCTACTGCAGCATTAGTGCTGAAAGCTAAAACTGTAGCTAATAAAACAGAAGATCAAGGTTTACAGAATAAAGTTATTAGTTCTGCTACACAGTGTGCTCTGGCTACTTCACAACTAGTAGCTTGTACAAAGGTAGGTAATGCTGCTATTTGCCGATTTGAATTTTTGAGAAATTCAGCTCTCTAGTGATTTATTTGCTACACTTAGAAATTAAGAATGAAGTCAAATCTTCATGAAAAAAATATTTTGAATGATGCAGAAAGATGCACGATATTGATCCTCACACACAACCAAAATTAGAATCCATGACCACCATTAGCTTGACTAAATGATACCATGATTCCAATGCTTTTGTCTGACTGACTCAAACTTGATTCATTCATTTCCACTTGTTGTTTTGTAGGTTGTTGCACCTACGATAGGTCATCCAGCTTGCCAGGAACAACTTATAGAAGCAGCTAAACTAGTAGCTAAATCTGTAGAAGGTATTGTAGAAGCTGCTCAAGGAGCTTGTAGAGATGATTATGTTTTACAAGATCTAGGTGGTGCTGCAACACAAGTTACTAAAGCTCTCAATGATTTGTTACAACATATCAAAAAAGCTGCTGGACCTACAAAGGTAAATTTTTGTTGTTGTTTCACTTTCATGGAAGGTAAAAGAAATCAAACCTTCAAATCAAAACAACAATGATATAAGAGTCAGGAATTAAAGTCCATTAGTCAAGTCAAAAGATGAAAGGTCATCCCTGATCATTTTAAATGGAAATAGATGAAAAAGCCAGTTTGAAAAATGCTTGACTCTATTGATATTTTCAGGCTACAGAAGTACATGAAGAAGCTGTTGATCAAATTATTACTACCACTGATAAATTATTTAGTAGTGTTGGTGATGCCCATGAGATGGTAAAGAACGCTAGACTGTTGGCTCAGGTAGGATGCTACCATTGTGGTTTTTTTTTTATATCAATTTAATTAGTGTTGCTTTTAGATCATTCACAAAGGTGAAATAGTGAAAAGATTTTGTTGTCATTTCAATCCTTTGGTTTGTCATTCCAGGCTACTTCACAACTAGTATTTGCTATTAGAGGTCAAGCTGAATCTCATCCTGATTCAGATGTACAGAAGAGACTACTAGCTGCTGCTAAACAATTAGCAGATGCTACAGCTAACCTTGTGGAAGCTGCTAAGGTGGGTTTTATCTGATTTCCATTTTCTGTGCAGTCATTAGTATATTCTCTTGTTTGATTGATTTAAGCTCTGCTCAAAATAACTGAGTTATTCTGATTGAACATTGACATTTGTATAAGATGATTTAAATTTGGTGCCATATTGTTGACGCTTTGTCTTTAATTTACAGGGATGTGCTTCCAGTCCGAACGACTCCAACCAACAACTGATGTTAAGATCTGCAGCTGAAGAATTAAGATCTGCTACCAATACAGCTGCTAGCAATGCCTTAAAGAAGAAACTTGTAAAACGTTTAGAGGTATGGATTATGACTTTGTCTATTGTATTTTAGTGGATGAAAAAGTATCCAATATAAAATTTGAAATTATGGCATATAGAATTTTAATAAGTAAGAGTAATAACAGACACTTGATGATTTCAATTTATTTTATTCTCAGAATGCTGCACGACAAGCTGTATCAGCCTCAACCCAGCTGATTAATTCTTCCAAACAAGCCAATAAAACTAATCGTAATGCTGCTTCCCAACAACAACTAGCAGCTCAATGTCAAGTGGTAGATGAAGAAATACCCAATATGGTACAGAGTATTAAAGGTGCACAGAGGCATTACGATAGTGCTTCAGCACAACTTGGTCTTATTAATGCGAGTCAGGAATTCATACAGGTAACTTTCTTTAACCTGTTCTTTGCATGGTGGAGACCTGGTCACATTTTTTTCAGAGAATTTGTTTTAGAGATCCTCCTTAATCTTTAATCTGATGTTCTGATGCCTTTCTGTGATTTGTCTCCCATGCCATCTCCCAGGAAATGTCAATGCAGCCAATACTGATTTGATCAAAAGGAAGTCTTTCAAGATCAATGTAACTATGACATGTATTGTTGTATATTACAGCCCTGTAGTAGATTAATGGCCCAAGCTAATTCAGCAGCTCCTACAGTGACAGACCAGTCTTCAGTTTTAACATTAAATAATAATATTAAAGCAATGGCTACAGCATTAGCTGAACTAAGAACATCTGCAGCTAAGGTAAGATATTCTTCTTTGACTCTTCTAATAACAGAGTTAGCTGGTTCACAGGAAGCAAAGTGTTCGAATTCATACAAACGTCTTTTCATTGATCTTTCTATGTTTAAACCAAATCAATTCTAACAGGGCTGACTGGAATAATTAGGATCAGGGTGTCTCTTTAAGCTCCAAATAAGATTACAATGTTCATAGATTGGGGAACAGTTCATTAGAGAAAATCCATGAAAAGAAATCTGTCATTATTGCAGGCAGCTGAAGCATGTCATTCTTTAGAAGTAGACAGTGCTCTAGATCAACTCCGTGCTTTAGATAAAGAGTTAGATGATGTCCAGAGATCAGCTGAAAGTGGTAATTTATTACCTCTACCAGGAGAGACAGCTGAAACTGCTGCTTTACAACTTGGTGCTACATCTAAAACAGTAGCTTCATCCATGTCACAACTACTGACTGCTGCAGCTCAGGTAAAAAAATTTTGCATTTCACATTTTCCAGGATAACCTTCATTGATATCTTTTCATGAGATCTTTCCAGACTTCTGTTTTTGATGTGTTTAAGATGAAATTCTAGCATAGATATGATTTATCAAGAACTAAGCTTTCAACTCTTTATGGAATGCCTTTATGTTGATTTTCTTAAGTATCCATTCTACAGTTGCCATTGAATTTGGCATTTGGCTGACTTTGAATGACTTCATGACAAAACCATACTTGATGTCCGTCATGCCAGGAAAATTAAGCCAAATTTACAGCCATAAGGAATTGAAATTAGTATGAATTTTACCAAAAAAACTTAGAACATTTACAGTAGAAAATGGACTGTTCTTTGATATGATACAAATCTGTTTTAATATTTGAACAGGGTAATGAAGATTATGTTGGTATTGCTAGTAGAGATACAGCTAATGCTCTCAAAGTTTTAACATCTGCTGTACGAGGTGTAGCAGCTACTACCAATGATCCACAAATAAAACGTAATATTATTGGTAGTGCTCATGATGTCATGGATAAATCTATCAAACTTTTGGAGGAAGCTAAATCAGCTTTAGAGAACCCCAATAGTCCTGAAAATAGTCAACGTTTAACACAGGTAAGCAGTATTGATACTAATTGAATTAATTTAGAATTATAAATTTCTTGTCATTATTTGGCCAAATTTAACATGAAAATTGTCCAAGAGATTTTCAAGCTTAATCAGGCTTATCTGAGCTAATATTTTGGCTGATTCTGATGAACTGTTGAAAGATTTTATAGCTAATGGTTAAGGCTTTTCAAGAGTTCTCAAAATCTGCTGTCTCTCAGGCTTTGATATTCCCTTGGCGATTGACAATTGCTTCATTTTTCAAGAAAAAGTGGATACAATATTCATTTCTTTCAAACTCCCATATTATTTTTGCAGGTTGCCAAATCAGTAGCTACAGCTCTATCTAACTGTATCAATTGTCTACCAGGACAGAGAGATGTGGATAATGCTATACAACAAATAACAGCTAGCAGTCAAATGTTAGCTAATCCATCGGTAAGAATGTAATTCTTAAGCAACATTCAGGGACAGAGCTCACATTAAATAACAGAAGAGTGAAATAAGCATCAAAATCTTTGACTCAAGTTTCAATCTTGTTTTATATTGTCAATGATTCAAGCTGGAGGTGCTGACATTATATCATTATATAAATAGTCTCACCCTCATGTGTCCAAGATAAAATTCTGGTATAGATATGATTTATCAAGAACTAAGCTTTAAACTTTTATGGAATGTCTTTATGTTGATTTTCTTAAGTATCCATTCTACAGTTGCCATTGAATTTGGCATTTGACTGACTTTGGATGGTAGAGATCTCATGACATTCGGCTGCACAAAATTTCCCTCATTACACTACATGAAAGTATGATTATGAAGATTGTTCCTATCATTATAACAACATAATAAAGAATTACTCTACTTGATTTCAGTTCCCTGCAACAAACAAGACCTATCCTGAAGTACAAACGGATATGAACAATTCTGCAGTTAACCTGAATCAAGCTGCTAGTGATATAGTAACAGCATCTAGAGGTGCCACAAGCCAACTAGCTACATCTTCTAATAGATACAGTGAATGTTACCAACAATTTGTACAGAATGGTCTGACCATGGCAGGATTAACCAAAGATTATGAAACCCAGAATCAAATAGTTGGTGGATTAAAGAGTGTTTCTATGGTGTCTAGTAAATTATTATTAGCAGCTAAATCAGTTTCAGCTGATCCTAATGCTCCTAATGCTAAAAACCTTCTAGCACAGGCTGCCAGGTGAGATATGCATTACATTTTCTGCCTTTTTGCCTTATTGTACACTGTTTGACATCTTCAACGACCTTATATTCTGTAATTTTTATGGAACTTATCAAAATTCAATATGCAAGTTTTTCCTACCAATTTCTTGGTTGAGTTACTTCTCTGTTTATTAATTAATAATTATTTATGTATTTAACAGAGCTGTAACAGAAAGCATAAACCACTTAATTAATATCTGTACTGTATCTGCACCTGGACAGAAAGAATGTGATAATGCTTTACGTCAAATACAGGTAATGTACTGAAAGTTTTTGTTCAGTTGATTTCTTCAATGTATGATTACATTTGATAAGGAACTGGAATGGTTGGACAACCAACAAAAATAACATAAGGTACAACGAATTTCAATTAGAAAAACAATTTGATTACCTTGGATATAGACTCATTGAACATTAAAGAGATTGACTTTTTGTATAACAGAACGCAATTTTTATTTATGAGAGCTAAATTGTTATGTATGAAAGGTAAATTGTTATGTATGAGAGCTCAATTTTTATTTATGAAACCTCAATTTTTTATAGGAAAGCTCAATTTTTATGTATGAGAGCTCAGTTTTTCCATTAGGGATGTGACAACAAATGTTTTGGTAAAGAGTGTATGTGTCTCCCGACTGGGAATGGACATCTTACTTTATTAAAATTTTATATTTTAGATGATGAGAAATGTATTAGATAATCCTAATGAACCTGTCAGTGATCAGACTTATTTCGATTGTTTAGAAAGTGTTATGGAAAGGTCAAAGGTTAGTTCACATTTGACTTATTGAATTTCTGTATAGATATATGTGTTTTAAGTGGTTATGTAGAAATCTGGAGTACAATAGTACTATATAGTATATTGGTGTTGACTGTTTCATATTGCCAATTCTGAAATACTGCAGATGCTATAAGTACCGGTACTGTAGTGTTCCAGACATCAGGATAATGAATAAAAAATTTGGGTATAATGGCACTAACATTTAAATAAGATTGATCATTACAAACCAAATTCATGTTTAAATTCATCAGATTATATTTTTTACTAATGAGACCCTAACTAATTTAGCTAACCCAAGGAAATGGACATTTAAAGGTGAGATATGTTGTAAAACTAGGCTTCTCTCAAGTAGCTCTTTATAATTAATCTGCACAGAAAATAGAAGTGCAGCTTTAAAAGGCAACTGACCAAAAACTCCTCTATTTTTCTAGATTCAATTTTTATTGATTTTATTTTGCCAATCTTTCAGGTGTATGTATGTATGATTTCTCTGTATTTTGTGTTTATAAACAATAATATTCACTTTGTTTTGTTTTCCTTCACTTCTTATTTAAAGTTAGGCTATTTTTTGAAATACATTTCCAAAATAATTTGATATTTCAATATGTGGGGGGTGGGGACAAGCTTAAGTACCAATCAAAAATGCTTCTAGATGTAGTTGCTAAAATAATTTTTTTTTAAATTTTTTTTTTCATATGAAAAAGCATTAAGTCAATTGTGGAAATTCAAATAAGTAGTTTTAAATGCAACAGAATAATTCCTTGTTTTACCCTTAAGCTTAAAAATCAATTATTATCCAAAAGTGATTTGCAAATTTATTATAATCCACATGTATCATATGTTATACACTGTTTTTGCAATTATTTATTTTTTAATCAGTTCAAAAATATAACTCACAGTTTTAACAAATAGATTATACTCTATTATACTTAATATATTTTAAAAAATGGCAGAAAGATTAACAACTTTCTTAATTTTTTTTTTCTGAACAATTCTGCAAATCGACTTATATATCAAGAGTTATCGCTTGAATCCTCGTTTGTGCCATATTTGGTCATTTTCACATTTTTGTACCTTTTGTACTGTACTATACTACTACTACTTATTTACATTGCTATATGTTATATACCTACTTATTGTGAAGCTGTATTTATTTGATGTTGTAGGCACTTGGTGATGCTATGACTGGTATATCTAATCATGCTAAAAGAAATGATATTGATGATTTCTGTGACTCTGTTCGAAATTTCGCTAATTCTGTTTGTGGTTTAACTGAAGCTTCTGCTCAGGTAAAAAAAAATTATTTTGGAATTCGCATATGTTGATGTCACGAGACTACTGACAAGTGACTTCATTGTGTGTTTCATTAGTTGAGTCAGTTAAATTTCTGTTGTCTTTCTATCTGTAATTAGATACAGAAAATGTCTGATCAATCTTTTTGGCAAGGGATCAACTTGCAAACAGGCTGAACTGTGGTCATTTTATTCATTCTTTTAATTATTTATATATGTATTCAATTGTTTATTCACTCATTCATCTATTCCATTTGTTATCTGTGCTCAATAGTATCATTTGTAACATTTCAGGCTGCCTATCTAGTAGGAATAGCTGACCCTGCTTCTGAACCAGGTCGACCTGGTATCGTTGACCAGTCCCAGTTTTCACGAGCTAATCAGGCTATACAGATGGCTTGTCAGAATCTTACTAATCCAGCCAGTTCACAACAACAGGTAACAATCTTGTCTTTAATTATTACTTTGGTTATGCTTTATGTTGTTAAGGGATATTTGTGGTTTAAAGGGATTGAGTTATTTGCTTTACCAGCTGGTACAGGCCTGTATCCCTTTTCAAAATGAAAATCTGTTGTCACTTTCAGGCCTTTAACATTATTTTCACCATTATGTAGTTATTGCTGATATTTTGATAGTATCTATCAGAACCTCTTGTGAGAATAACAATAATGGCCTTTCAGAACATTTTATCTAATTGTAAAAGAACACCAAATGACATTTCAATTCTGAAAAGTGATACAGATATCTTAAATTGAGCTTTATCAAGTGGTAATGAAATGATAGATAGATGACTTTTGGGATACGCTTAAAAATGGCTTTTTAACAGGGGCACTGATTTTGGAAGATTTTTTTTCTATTTTGCACATATGGAAGTGGAATTAAATATGAATGGTCTTATGATTAAGTTCTGGTTTTAAATTTTTCAAAAAAACAGAGTGTGACTTAATTTTAGAAGAAAATTGCATGATAGATTAGTTATTGGAATTATCTAAGTTGGATTGGCATGAGTTCAAGATCAAAACTTAATTTTCTATGAAGATTATTTTTGTCTTTCCCAAACTTTAACGGAAATGCCATTTTATTATTAGTTGAATTAGACATTCAGTTTGAAGGACTTAATTTTTTAGTGTCATCATAATAAACATTTAGCATTTTTGATGAAAATTTAGTCAACGAATACAGATTTTGTTCACATATTTAAAATGATCAAAATAACCACCTCTATATATATTCAAAATTATCTTCGGAGCAAATTCTTGTAAACATTTTTATTTGTTAAACAATCCAAATAATGTGATTCCTAAAAACGCTTGAGCTAATGTCAGAGATTCTATATCTGGCCGTCTTCATTAGCCCATAAGGTGCAAATGATAAGGACGTAAAACTTATTCATTTCATTTCATTTCTAAATCTGGTTGGTCAATATTTCTTTGTATGAACCAATAGGATCAATTCAAAGTTTTGAAGTAACAAAAATTGGTTTTCAAGAAACAGTCTCAAAATGGTTCTTGACAAGAGCTGGTTACTTTGATGTTGACCCAAAAGTTGACAGTCTAATTATGATATAAACCTAACCTTCGTTCGTCATATTTTATTAGTTTCGTTTCGAATGTTTTTATTAGCTATTGGCATTGTACGTAACCACTACAGTTAGGAATAACACTCAGTTTTAACCTAATGACCTCTGTTTTAACCGATCCACTTAATTTGAACTGATACAGAACAGCCAATGAAAAACCCTGGTAAACAGGCATTTCTTTTGAAGAACAGTGATAGACCTAACTGTAGTGGTTACGTACAAAGCCAATAGCTAATAAAAACATTCGGAACGAAACTAATAAAAAACGAAAGTTAGGTCTTTATTTTAATTAGACTGAAAAGTTGAAATATTAGCATGTCCACAAATATATCAATTTACAAATGTGCAATTTAAAACTTAGGTGAATGCCCAAGCGCAGGTATGTTTCAATGTTTCTTAAGATAACCACTTAATCATTTAACTGACAATTTTCTATTTATCTGCATAAACAATTATACTGATGGAATTTATAAAGTATAACACCCCTTATCTGATTTTACTATAATATAGTTTATAATTCCCATATACTTATGTTCTATGAGCATTATATCTTAGTTTTAGATTAGAATTAAAAACTATGTTAATACTATTAACAGATCAAGGATGCTGATGATATTGCACGTTAAAATAACCTAAAATCAGTGAGGTTTGAAAACCAAAAAATTCAGACTGCATCCTAATAACAGTAACAAATAACACTTAAATTTAATATACAATATTTTGGAAGCAGATAAATACGTGAAAATTGTGAGGTTGTCTTCAGATTTGATCTATGTTTACTTTCTAACCTGTTTATGTATTTTGTTTTGTTTGTAAAGTATTACGAATCCTGGACCGTACGGTCAATGGTAAGATACTGCATGCCAAATATGGCAGAATTCTTAGCGAGTATTTTGTTTATACTTTGTCCGATTATTTCTACATCTATTTATTTTCTATTATAATTTTAAAGATAGGTCTCTGTTTAGCACTTTCTGTCTTGTCGTAAGAATTCATCACTAATTTATTTTGGCTTAAGCTCAGTGTTATTTTGTCGATTAATTTGCTGGTATATCTGTGAAATGTGAGGTTCTTTTATTATATTTTAACTAGGCCCTTGAATTTAATATTATTCAATAATACCATTTTAATTTATTTAAAAGTATATTGAAATGTAAAAAAATCCTAATGATATTTATATAATAAATCCTGACCCCTTCCAAGCTCTGCCAGTTGCCCTGTATACCTTATTACCTCCAGTAAAACTGTAAACACCAAGTGAAATTTTAAGTTTGTCATTGATTGTAATGTTGTATGAGATTGTTTTTCAGATATTTTGTCTTGTTTTATTGCTGCTCATGTTTGGCTTGAATTAAAGTCATTATTTGAGTGATGTAATTTGTTTTAACTTGTTAACCATAATCTAACTGTTTGTTTTGTACATTTAATAATCTCTTCTCATAAAATTATGAAAACCAACTTAGTTCAGATCTGTAATCACTGCATGATTCATAGATATATCAAACAATCTAGCAACAGAAACATATTTTTTTACTCACAAAATTAATTAATAAATAATACTTCAAAGAACGTTGAGTTTTTTGCTGACAATGTAAATTTATTGCTAAATATTGAAAACTATATTGTTGTTTGCTAAATTGAGTAGCTAGAATAATGAAATTTATGTATAGTCGAGTTAAGATATTTTTTCCACTATTTAGACTGGTTCAATGCCATCACAATGTCACAATTGTTTTGGGGTAAAAAAATTGACAACTTAGACTTGACTAAACATGTAACATCCCATATTATCTTCCTTATACAATAAATACAAATCTATTTCAAATTAAAGTACAATTTGGTTTCTTTTTGTATGTCTAAGTCTCCATTGTAATCTAACAAATTTTCTGTAGCAGTTGTGTTCTATTGATAATATTTTAACCAATCATGGCTTGTAATGACATTTTGACATTGCATTATCAGAAAGAATTAGGTCCTACATTATTTATTAATTACTGTCACTAGAGTGAAACAGAGGCAGAAAATGTGTTAGATTGCAATGGAAGACAGAAATCAAATTGTTATCTTATTTTGATAAGATTGAATAAATATAAGAATCACATATAGGCCTATTATATGTATATCATATATATCATATATATATATATATTGCACTACAGTTTGTATTGACCGAAAGCTTAACATGTACACATTAAACTTTGATTCAGCATCATGATTTTATTTAACATTACACAAATCATCCAATTGCATGATATTATGTAATTGTTCATGATGCATGTACTATTTTTATTTGATTAGAATTCAGCATGAATTATGTTTGTTTTGTTTTTAATCATGGTGTAAAAAATCACAGCATTATCATCATCACATTTTTAATGACTAAATTTGTCAGGGCACTTATGTAGATAAAGTATGGTGCTGTATCTAAGATAAATTCTTAGGTTTTTTGTTTGTTGAATTTCAGGTTTTATCTGCTGCCACTGTTGTCGCTAAACACACATCTGCCTTATGTAATGCTTGTAGAGTTGCATCTTCGAAAACCTCCAATCCTGTCGCCAAACGTCATTTTGTACAGAGTGCAAAAGATGTTGCCAATAGCACTGCTAATCTAGTCAAAGCCATAAAAGTAAGTATTGTTTATGATTCGTATTTGTTATAACGTTACTATAGAAAATTGTAAAACTTCTTTAACCACAACTCATTAGATCATGTTTTCTCATAAGAGAACATGTCTTAAACATATAATATTTCAAATTTCTTGAATTTTTGTATATGATGTATGCTATTCTTTTCATCCTTACATTGTTGCTTTCTTTTCTGAATTAGGCATTGGACCAAGATTTTACAGACCAAAACCGTCAAAAGTGTGCAGAAGCTGCTCGACCATTAGTTGAAGCAGTAGAAGAATTAACCACTTTCGCTTCTTCACCAGAATTTGCCAGTAAACCAGCTAAAATTAGCCCCAAAGTAAGCAATGAACTTGAAACTTTATCTAAGTAGAGGTGTTCTTTGCCTTTATGAACCATCTTCATTAGCCCATAAGGTGCAGAAAAGTAGGATGTAAAACTCCATTCATTTCTTAATGAAATGGATTCTTTATGGTACTGTGTCTGTGATACTTTATGGAGATGGAATTGATACTTTACAAATTAGATACAGTACTTTACTGAGAGAGAAAGTTATTGAAATAGATTACTAAATACTAGATTGAGATGGAATAGATAATTTATTGGGACAGAATGGGTAGCTTGAGACAGATTAATATTAAGTGTTAATGACAAATATTTAAAATATTTTTGCGATAATTTCAGGCACGACAAGCCCAAGAACCTATCACCCATGCTGGTAAGGGGATGATTGATGGTGCAAGCAGTATGTTACAAGCTGCTAAACAACTAGCTGTTAACCCTAAAGATCCACCAACATATCAAATGTATTCGCACCATTCAAAATCTGTATCAGATTCTATCAAACAATTAGTTAGTTCTATTAAGTAAGTAGGTCATTCAAATGTATTTCTTTGTAATACTTAATGTTTAGGATTGGCAAATGAAGCTTTTTTAATATAATAATATTCTTGGAAAATTATTTAGTAAATTTGATTCATGAAGTAATGGTTGCTATTACATAATTGTGAATTTAGTATGCACTATACACATGCTAGTATACTGTAGAATCGGTAGATTATACAAGTATGGTATACAGTAACATTACAGTGTTACAGACATGGGAAGTGTATCTAGTGTTTCTTATTTAAGTTTTGAGCTAGTTGTGATAACATGACTGTGTCTGTTTTTACAGGGAATCTGCACCAGGTCAGAGAGAATGTGATGATGGTATTGAGAAGATTAATCAAGTTATTCGACAATTAGATCAAGCTTCATTAGCTGCCATCAGCCAGAATTTAGCACCACAGAATGAAAAATCACTTACGGTAAGAAGATCTTAAATTTTCCTACTTCTCATTTATTAGCTATTCATTTGTATGCAAATTGCTTCAGAAATATTAGGTTTTTGACCTTGATTTATAATTCTAAACATGTTACAGGCCTTCCAAGAACAGTTGATCAACAGTGCCAGAGAGATTTTAGAGAAAATAGACTTTGTTAGAAATGCTGCAAAGAGAGAACCTGAAAACCTAGGCCATCTTGTAAGTTAAGAATTTTTCTATGTCATTCTCAGAATTTGAGACATGCTATTCTGTATATGTCAGCTTGTCTGACAATCTTTTTCAATTCAATTACCAGTAATTATGTTTCTGTTTTGTTTGTTATTTACCTGTTATTGTTATTGGAATATTTTTATAGAGTACCACCATAGCCTCATATTTTGAACCACTATCCTACAGTGCAATAGGAACCGCCTCCAGGAATTTAAATTCTAAGCAACAGATGAATATATTAGATTTAACAAAGACTGTAGCAGAATCAGCTCTTCAATTTTTATATGCTTCTAAAGAAGGTGGTGGAAATCAAAAGGTATAGCATTTAGATGTCTGGAAACCCATTGCTAACGAAGTTAGTCTCAGTCTTAACAAAGCATTAATATACTGCTTAAAAGGATTGGTCTACAAAATCTGATGAATGCATTCAAATCAGGTTATAGATTTAGGACATTTTTTCTAAATGATTAATTAAGAAGGCGTGCACACTAATTAATGTTATAGCCTGAAGATAAAATTAAAATACAGAATAACATTTTGATATTATAGGCAACACATGCACATCAACCTATAGACAATGCTGCTGATGATATGAAAGATGTATTGATTGATTTATTACAAACTATGGAAGAAGCTGCCTCACAAACTGGTGTGGTGTCCAGCATGATTGATAGTATATCCAAATCTATTGCCAAGGTAAATCTTGTTCTCAATGCTAGGTTACAATTATAATTATAGTCATACTGTAAAAAGTGTTTTTAGTTCATTGACATATAACTTTATTATTGGAAATGCAAATGCTCACAAATGAGTGCCTGCAGACTCATAAGAATTATCTTGAAAGATTTTGGTCTGGCAAATACTATAATAAAAAAATGTATTTGTAGATTGATGAGAGAGTGGCAGTAGGAGAGAAAGCATCATTTGTTGATTATCAAACTGAAATGGTGAGACTAGCTAAACAAATAGCGAGATCTGCACAAGACATGGTAAGTTTTAGATCATTCAAAAATTGATTATGTTTGTTGTATTGAGGAACTGGAAGTTATTTCTTCTATAACTATCTTTATGCAGGCCTCTCATCTGCTCTCCAGAGGGAAGCAACTCTTAATTGAAATTGATAATTCCAGACCACAATTTTGTTATGTGATACAATTGATCGATGGTTATTTTTTGTTGCATATGTTTATTTTTGATTTTCTAGACTGGTAAATCAACTACTGATGTCAGTGAACTGGGACAACTAGCTAATCAAATGACAAGAGATTACAGTCAGTTAGTTAGTAATTCTAGAGGTGCTGTGTCCTCTACTACTAATGTTGATGTAAGTTTGAAATTTTTGCAAAAATTTGGATACCATAACTGGAAAATATTTAAAGCTTTTCTTTTACAATGAATACTCTTAGAAATTATTCTTAGAACTTCTGTATGTAATCTTAATTGCCTTATTGCAATTAAATTCTAGATTTAGATCTAGAAAAATTCTTATTCATGGATTTGTTTCTAAATATGTAATAGTGTTATTCATTGCAATCAAAAGTAACTTATTTCTATTTATTCAATCAAAGCATGTATTTTTACCATTGGTTATTTGATTGTAGGTATCTAATAGAATTCAATCAACAGTACAAGATTTAGGTAAAAGCTTGATAGAGATTATACAGGATGCTGGTAATTTACAGATGAACCCATCAGATACCTACGCAAAGAAAGACCTATCAGATCATGCTAGATCTATCTCGGAAAAGGTAAATTTTGCTTTTACTATTGAGTGTGCTTAAAATTTTAAAGTTTTTAAGTTGAACATCAAAATAAGTGTGTACATTTTTCTTCATATGTATTTTCTTCAGTGTATTGTCCCCAAGAGCTGAATGTAAGAGGGGACCATGTGCATGTGTATTGGACCTAATTCTGACCCATGTAAAATAAAGAGTTTATTATTATTGTCAATAAAACCTCATTTCATTTTTGTTCTCTGGGTATCTCTGTTGCATAGTCCTTTAATGAGTTGGGATTATTGAATTGTTAATGAACAGAAACAGCACCTGCTGCTTCAAGATTTGAGAAGTATCTTAATAAATCATAGAAGTAAATCATGGTCTTTAGTCCTTAAAAATGTACCTTTAAGTTGTCTGTAGTAACAACTATTGTGCTCCTTTAACAATGTTTTGTTTTGTAGGTATCATTTATTCTGGCTGCTCTTCAAGCTGGTTCTCGTGGTACCCAGGCCTGTATTAATGCTAGTAGTACTGTCAGTGGTATTATTGGTGATTTAGATACCACTATTATGTTTGCTACAGCAGGTACACTCAATCCAGAAGGAGATGAATCTTTTGCTGATCATAGGTATGTAGAGAATTTTCTTTTACAATGTTTGTCATCAGTGCAACACATTGAAATTTCCATTTCGATTTGCTACATTGTTTTGTGGATGGTACTGGTACTTGTAACCAGGCATCTGTTGAAGCTGACAAAACTCTCGATTGCTCCAAAGCTGACTTTTGGTATTCTCTTTATGTTGATTGTGTGCATTAAAGATGCATTCCCTTCTTTTCATTGACTTACATAATATATACATTAGTTTGATTATTGGAAAAAGCGAACAATGATTGGTAAAATATCAGAACAGTGGGAAAATCTGTCTTTAAGACAGGTTATGTTCAAGATAACATATTTGTGCTATTGAAAACACTTTTTTGATATCTTCTCCAAGGTCAATGCAATTGATGATCAAAGAGAAAAAGTCACTGTGGCTGTCAATATTAAAACTCTTAGGTCAGCATAATGTTTTTCTTTTACAGAGAGAGCATATTAAAGACAGCCAAAGCATTAGTTGAAGATACCAAAACATTAGTAGCTGGTGCTGCTTCTAATCAAGAACAACTAGCATCTGCTGCCCAACAAGCTGTTAAAACGATCACAAGATTAGCTGATGTTGTTAAATTCGGAGCTGGTTCTCTTGGTTCAGATCAACCTGAAGCTCAGGTATGTGATCTATAGATTCACCAGTTTAATCTTCATAAGACAGCTTAGATTTACATCTTATATAAATAACTGGGAAGTCATTAATATTTTAGTTGTTGAGCTTAGAATTTTACGAAAAGTAGATGATTCACATGTTTTAGAACACAAAGAAAATTATCATGCAATAATTGACCATTGTGTTCTCTTGTTATAGGTGTTATTAATAAATGCAGTCAAAGATGTGGCGTCTGCTTTATCTGATTTGATTAGTGCAACCAAAAATGCATCAGGCAAAGATGCACATGATCCAGCCATGCACCATCTCAAGGATTCGGCCAAGGTAAGACAAGAGTTATTTATCCATCTGAAGTTCAAATATACATCATAGCATGGACAATGATTGCTTGTTATACAGCATTGAAATTCAGAAATAACAGAATTTTGGGCATGATAGTGTTTAGAATGCTATGGTCATTCCTTACAATCATTGAAATAAAACTTTAGAAACACAACCAGAGTTCATAATCTTTAAATGGCATTTAGTAAGGGATTGTATGAAATGAACAAATTCTTGTGGAATAGAATTACTAACATTATTTGAGAGACTCTTCAACCAGCATTCTCTGGACTTTATCAAGTAATGAATGATCATTCATGGCTTGATAAAGACTAGAGAACGCTGGTTGAAACGTCGCTCAAATAATGTTAGTAATTGTATTCCATAAGAATTTGTTCATTTCATACAACTAGAGTTTAATATAAAATGTTGCATTTTCTCTCTCAAAATATCTTTGGTATTTTCACAGATTATCTCTATAAGATGTACTTGAATTATTGTCTTACAAATTAAAATATAAATGATACATAATGATAAGGGTTGACTTCAATTTCTCCCAGCATATACCATTTCATTTACACTTCCATTTGACATGTTTCATTTGATACATTCCATTTTACACATTTCACTTGACACATTCATTCCATTTGGCATTCCATTTTACATTTACATTGGGTACATACATCTTAATTCCAGCACAATTTACACTCCTCTGATTAAAAAAAATTCTCAAATTTGTTACATATTGATATATTTCATTGAGTCGAAGATTCGGCGTAAAAACATTCCATTTAAAAGAATTCTTATACAAGCTAGTAGAATATTCCAACACCATATAGCTATTAATAATAGCATGAGTGTGGTTTGTCTTTTTAAATAGCCTAGATAAAAACCAGGATTATTGATCAACTTCATATTTGAGGTTGGAGAAAAATTGTTCCATGATCTGTTAGTGCCAATATTCTAAGTATGCTTAGTTGAAAAACCCAGTTGCACATTGACATTATGTGTAACAAACAGGTTAGCATGATCTAACTTTCTAGCAACAGTAGTCATTTGTGTGAAACACGAAGAACATTGTTTGAGAAAATACATTACACATACCTAAAAATTTAAATGTACTTATGGAACGTGTGACACTCCGAGTATCAATTCTGCCTCAAAAAGGTTGGTTTTTATTACCCTGTGTTCATAGTTCTTAGCTACAGAACAACAAACCCTAATACAAACATACCGTAGTTCCAGGCATGCTTACTAACAGCAAGTTGTGTATTAAGTGTGATATGGTGTAATTGAAGGTATGCTACCAGTTTTATATTTCTCATCTTGTCTGTACAAATGATTGTTTGACAGTGTTTTTAACATATCATTACATCTTCCCATTTTCAATTTTACAAGATTATGTATTGGTGACTTTGATTGAACCACTGTGGTCAGGTTACGAGCTACATTTAGTGGATAATTGACATAATTATCATCAGTGAGCATCTCAACTTAGAGAAAAAACTGGAAGTACAGGTACAGGAAATATGGTAGCCATGTTTGACTCTTAAAATAAAAAGGATCAGACCAGATGTCCTATTATATCACACATAATCTTATGTAAACATTTTGATTTGGTCGTGCCTCAAGAAGCTGGAGTCCATCAGAAGTTCTAATCAATGTCACCTTTAAATAATCAGAAATTCCAAAATGAACACTGTCCAGACGGCTTGCAATTGGAGTTGCTTCCCCTTCCTAACATTTAACTCTTTCACAGTGACTATCAATCAAATTAAAAAGAAAAGTGAATCTTCATTTAGGTTTTTTTGTTTCCTTTGAAAAAAATTCTTGCCAAATCTTCTTTCCTTTGTAGTTTTATTAGTTTCTATGAAATTCATGTTTCCAACTGGAAGTGAAGTTCAAGGTCAAACAATCATTTGAACAGGACAGATTTTATCTGTATCAATTGTAGTAGACTTAGGAATGTGTGACACTACTTTTTTACATTTTCAAATATCATCATCAGTTTTATTGTTCAACTAACAAATTTGTTCAATTTTTTAAATCTTTTGTTACTTGTGTTTTGTTAGTGTTCACTTTTATATGTTATTGAGCTGATGAATCTATTAAGTTTACTTGAGTCAGGCAGACACAGTAATCTTCAAAATGTCTGCCATTGTTTCTAGTATCTTCCACTTCTTTCTGGGAGAAATTTCATCTGATTGGCTTGTATGTCATTCCTTTCAGAGTCATTTGTACTTTCAACCTTCTCGAAGTGGCACTCAGACACCGCAGTCTCCAAAACAGTCTATTCAGATAATCAAACATATCAAACCTGCACCACAACCATTACAAGTACAGAAACAAGTACAACCAGCTAGAAATTTTCATATTTCACCTCCTACCAAACGACGTGGTCCACCACCACCTGTCATGCCTAGAACTAAGCCCAATATGAATGGATCCACAACTCCACGATATGATTTTAGTTCTGATTTTGATGACGATTTCGAGGCACCACCTCGTCCACCACCACCAGATTATGCTTCACATGATAACTGGTCTTCTGATTTCGATGATATACCTGAAAGGGTTCCTCCAAGACCACCACCGCCTACTATGCCAAAGGGCTCAAGACCTACAAGTAACCCACTTGGGTCTCCAGATTTACAACTTCTTTCGTCACTTTTGTCATAAGTTGAAATATGTGTATATAAGATAGATTATAGAGTATATGTTCTTAATAATAATTTGTAATAGATCATTATCTTGGAGAGTTTTTGAATCATTTTAAAAATTTACAAAAAAAGCAAATTGTATATTGCAAAATAAGGCTTTAACTTCATAACTATTTGAATAACATATCAAAGTATAATTGTTGTATATGTGTTTGATTTCTGTAAGTGTTGTTTATTTTTGAAGATAGATATTAGAGTTTTGATATCGTATTTATATATTCTTATAGTGTAATTTTCTAGTAACGAATTATAACTGGTTTTCATTTGTTTAGTTCAATAAAATGGTAATGTCTCAAACGCTTCTTTGATTTCTTTTTTTTTTTGATATCATTCATTTTAACAATCTAGATTTAATACCTTCATTATGTCACACATTCCTTGTTTACTATCAATATCCGTCCCTTTAAAGGCATCTATCCCTCTAAATATATTTCTTAAAAAAACTTAAGATTGTGTATGTGTGTCTTAGAAACATATTTCATCCTTGAGTGACATTTAGAAGTAGAAATAAAAAAAATTAGATCCTTAAATACAGGATGAACAATAATACATCCATAAAATTGTTGTTGTTTATCTAATAATTTATTTTCTTTTTCGAAGAGTGAAGTGCAATTGCTGACTATGCTAATGCCTTTATCAGCATGAATGAACTTTTTGGGACGTAGTAACATGGATGGAATATTTTTCAAATTTGTACATACATCTAAGATACACTTAAACAACATCTGATTGAAAAATCTAGAGGAATAAATACCTTTATTATTGAGTTTGAACAGTATGGTAAAAAGATATTAATTTCTTTGTAGATTATGAAAGATTCCCCTCTATATTTGATCATTTAATCTTTTTCTAACCCATTTGATTTTATTAATGTCTCTCTCTCTCTTATCAAATCATTTAATTGCATAAAAGATTGAGTAGTTAGACGTGTATGTTACTAGCATAGAAAATTGAATATTTATACCACTATTAATGAATATTTTTATCATATACCAATTGTAGAAAAAGTTAACATTCAACCAGACATGTCTGATTAGAGCTCCAAAATGGACAACTGGTATTTTTATGAATTTGAGCAAATTAACAAGCTATGGTACAAATTGTTACCATTGTTAATTACTGTTTTGTCTGGCGTAGATAAATCTTGATACACCATCCCTGCTTTGAAATTATATGATTAAATTGCAAGTTAAGTCTAAGAAATTGCTCAACATGGATAAACACTCTATCTTCAGTTATATATTATCATATGATGAACATATTTAGATTGAATTTGAAATGATCTCCTTAAAGGAATGCTACCTCTAAAAAAATTTAACTGAAAACCTAAAACTTGCTCATAATGTGGTAGTATAATATTCAGAATGGACTTGAGTGGCAAATGATGATAAATCTATAAAACTATTATTGAAAATTAATGAAATTCAATAATTATGTGTAGTGTTGTTGATGATTACATAGTTTTATGGAATTTTTTTATTAATTCTGAAATCTTATGACATCAGGTAAGTCAGGACTCATTTTGGCCACGCTTATTAATTTAAATATGTTCATTGTTTCATAATCTTAAGTGAGAGCATTACTTTAACAGAATTTACTAAATTTGACCTACATCCAATCTCTAGCAATAAAAATTGAAAGTTATACACTATTGACTTTTAGTATAGAAGGTCAGTCAATAAAGATAACTAAATCTTCAAGTATCCTATTTACCATGCTGTTCAAAATGTCTTTCACTTTTATAAATTGAAGCTGGTATCATAACCCTTATATCATTTCATATATTACACTAGACCCTGGCCGGTGCTTCTATAGGAGACTATCTCCTATAAAAAACTTAATACTTGTCTTAATCTTATCATACAGGAAACGGCTGCATAACTGATGGGAAATTGATATCTGTAATATGCTTTTGAAATAGGACTTTGAATTTCTGAAAGTTATCATTCATACATCTTCCATTCAAATATTGAATTTTGTTTAGAAGACATGTTCATTAGGATGCATTTACATGCGTCCAAGTTGATTTGATTTCAATAATCCTGTAATTATTAATATTTGGGACAGAAACATACCTTACATACTAAATTGATACAAATTAACATTCAGAGATTTGAAGTGGGTGTATATGCTTATTTACTTCATTTCTTTACCTAAAAAAAGGAAATTTAAAAAAAAAAAGTTCAATACATAATTTCATAAAGCAATAGTTACTGACAAAGACAAGAAGGATTTTGAAATGTTATCAGAAGTGGATAAGTCATTGTCCAAAGGGAGACATATTTTGTTATAACAATTCTTGTTAGTTAGAAGTTGGTACATACTTCTTTAATATAATTTAATCCCATATTTTTACGTCTCATATTTCTTCAATTTTACTGAGACAAAAACAAGTCTTATGTTTCATAAATATGTCTTTTTTATAATAAAATCAGGTTATATGTAAATCATACGTCATTTAATGAGTTTTTAACATCATATTAATCAGTGGATAGCGTCATATTGATAATTTGATATTCTCATAGAATAATTTGATATTGTCATATGATAATTTGATCGCGTCATATTGGTAATTAGATTGATTTAAATAATAACTTTTAGCCATTTATTTAATTTTTATTCATAACGGCAAAAATGATTTGAAAGATAAGTTCATATAATTACGTTGGTTTTTAAATATTTTGAATCAATTAGTTTCAATTGTGGAACCATAATAATTGGTCATCTCATGTGCACCAAGTTTTGGATCCTACCTATTGAAAAAAGTTGTACTTTTAAAGGACTTCTTTTGAAATGCCTGACACCTGCATCAGACCGCTTTCTCAATGTCAGCTAAATGAACAAACTAATTATACCTTGACTGCAATAGTCATGTATCTTTTGTCACTGAAATTTGTAGAAGGAAGCGATTTGAGTGGTTTAGATAAGGCCAATCTGTAGACTGGACAGAAACTTGTGTGTGAACAATAAGCCATTAAGAAGTTCATTATAGCTTGACATTTGCTTCTTTCAATTCCAACTACCCTATAAGTAATTTTTTTTTAAAATCAAGTCAACTGATCTTACAATGGATATTTTTTTTAAACATCTAAATGATATTATATCACAAACTCACATAATAGGGGGAAACAATTAAAAATATATACTATACTAAAATGCCTTGGTCAGAAACACGTCAGTAGTTTATGTTCACATTTTTTTCGTCCTTCTGTCACATAGATTATAAAAATATTCATTTTTTGGATTTAATAAGGCATTATTTAATTCAGTTTAAGATGAATCCCATGAACAACCTTAAAAGTCAGTATGATTTTTTCAATAAATTAAACTTTGTTTGTAATATAACAAACATTAGTTGATATAAAAAAATGTGTGTGGACACTCTAAAAGATACATGGATTTGATATATATTCAAAATGTAGACGTTATGAATCCACGATTCAGACTCTGATGGTTTTGACTACTAATTATTTCTAGGTAATGGTAACCAATGTAACATCATTATTAAAAACTGTTAAAACTGTGGAAGATGAAGCTGTTCGAGGAACAAGAGCATTGGAATCAACTGTGGAGGCTATCAATCAGGAAATTAAGGTATATTCTTGGTATTTATTTTTAAGCACCTTCAACACATGGATCAATTTGTACGCACCCACATAATGCTAATAGGTTGAAATGGTCAACTTTGAGAATTTTATCACTTGAAATTGATAATTTCATTGCAACAAAGGCTCTGGAATTTTAGATCCTAAAATTTCTTTTCTTAAGTTTCTATTAAATTTATGGTTCTTAAACAGTTTTCTTCTTTTACTGTTCATAGAATTTCTTTTTGATTTTCAGGCATATGATACAACTGATACCTTTGGTAAGAAAGCATCAGCTGAAGATCTAATCAGATATACTAAACCTATCACAGCAGCAACTGCTAAAGCTGTAGCAGCTGCTAATAGTATGAAACAAGAAGATATTATTGCTGCTTCTAATATGGGAAGGAAAGCCATCATGGATCTCTTACACAATTGTAAAGTAAGTGGGTATTTGTGATTAATTAAAAGCCAGAGGAATAAATTTCATGCTTGTTTTATACCCAACAAACAACATAATTGAATACTTTTGTTCCCCTCCATATTACAGTCATAGTTGCATTAAGCATGTGGTCAAGGGAATGGAATGCACAAAAGCTGCTGCTTTCTAAAGGGTGATGCCGAATACAGTTGACCATTAGTACAAGTTTGACTGTATGCTTTGTTAATGATCAAGGAATTATGATTAAACACATGCTTTGATTTTTCAGGCTGCTGCAGCTACTGCAGAAACAGCTGAAATTCGACAGCGAGCTATCAATGCTGGTAGAATGTGTGGAACAGCTTATAGAGAATTATTAGAATATGTTCATGTGGTAAGTTGATAATTCACTTCCATAAGTCTCTGCATTTCTGTGTCTCTGATTATTACCAGAAGGATGAAATAAGGAAATAAGTGCTTATGCCATGAATTGTTCTGGTTTCAGGCAGTGGCTAAACCCTCTCCAGAAAGTCGACAGAACCTATCTCTAGTGTCAAGAAAAGTTGCCAATGCTGTCACAGAATTAATTCAGTCAGCTGAAGCTATTAAAGGTAAATATGTCTTGATTTGGCTCACTGTTATTTTTACCTCTTTTTTCAAAACTGTGCAGCTTATGATGACGTTTCAAGCATCTTGCTTACAATTTGTAATTTTTTAAAAGATTTCAGAATTTTGAGGTTAGAAAGAAATTTTTTGTTCATTTAGACCAGGCCTGCCTAATTAGGATTTGAATTTTGCTGTGCTTTGTGGTTTGAAGACGTGATGCTTGCGCAAGGACTTGGTCAACTTAGATTTTAAAAGATTTTTTTTTTTTTGAATAATTGTCTAGATATCAGACCTTGTTACCTCTTCAGTTTCTTTCCATTTCATATGATATCAATATTAATCTGTATTAGTCTACACCTTACTATTTCTCTTGTTATTTACCAAGATCACTAAGTGTTTAAGCACAAAGTTACTATAGATTTACAAAATCCTACCTCTTATAATGAACTTAAAATTTTAAATCTTAAACTTGGTCAATGAGAGCATATATTCATAGGGTACCACGACTAAAGAATAGAATCTCTATATAACAAGATACAATTGATACATCCATTAAACCAAGCAATTATTGATAAACACTTCTAAGCGTGTTTTGAAATGACTTAGTTTAATTGATTAAATGGATTCATCGGAGCCATTTTGAATGGAATTTATGAAATGCATATTGAACAGAGCTGAAGATCTGAATCAATGCATTTGAGAGCCTGGTGTAACACTGTCTGCTTGAGTTTAGAATCTTTATATGACATCATTTTCTGGGTAACATCTTTCTTCATTATACTATATGACCCAGCTGTAAATGGGTAAGAATATGTAGGAAAGATCAATGCCAAGGACCAGTAATCTTATGAACCTAAGTTGTGGTTCCTGTAAAGAAATTGTTATTTATGTTTAAAAATCCAAGGAAATAAACAATATGCCAACAAGAGAAATACAAAGGGTAGACTAAAACTGTTATTACCATCACTCACTCATTATTTAAATACTGTAGGATACTAGTGGAATGTATATCACATTTATTCAAACTATATATCCTTTATATTAGATCTTTATCCATTATTCATATTAGATATATATATATATTATTTTATTATCAGATTGCATACCGCGATTAAGAAGAGGTCTGTTTAAACAATGTTTTCAATGTTGTTTCTTTATTTGCTTATATTTAGTTGCACAGTTTTCGTGGTACATCCTCCTTTATTCATATTATTTTATGTTTCTGTTCAATTTATGGCTTATTAGTTGATAAGGAACTAGGATCTCCTATTGTATTAGTCAAATGAGGAAACTACCACTTTACATTTTAGCAAGTAGTTTATGAGTTTCCTGACCCTTGTAAACTTCTTGGTGTTTTGGTTATTTCTTACTGAATTTAGGCTAGATAAACCTAAATCTAGAAGCCTGTGGGTCTTGTTTTTTATTCCCAAATTATGACAGTCCCTTAAATCAGATCTGACAATTGGATCTAGACCAGACTAAGACCAGCCATCTCAAAACTTTCTGACATTTCCATTAGACTAGAGATTCTCATAATTGTGTCATTTCTATTAGACTAGACATTCCTACAACTCTGTCCTTTCTATTCAGACCTATCATTCTCAAAAAGACTCTATGACATTCATATTCAGACTGAACAGTCCAGAAGCTTTATAATATTCCTATTTGGACCAGTCAATCACATAAAGACATTTCTATATAGACCAGTCATTCTCGTAACTCTGAGACATTTCTATATAGACCAGTCATTCTCGTAACTCTGAGACATTTCTATATAGATCAGTCATTCTCGTAACTCTGAGACATTTCTATATAGACCAGTCATTCTCGTAACTCTGAGACATTTCTATATAGACCAGTCATTCTCGATAACTCTGAGACATTTCTATATAGAAGATTCTCATAACTCTGTCATTTCTAGAATAGAGATTCCATAACTCTGTCATTTCTAGATGAGATTCCCATAACTCTGTCATTTCTAGAATAGAATTCCCATAACTCTGTCATTTCTAGAATAGAGATTCCCTAACTCTGTCATTTCTAGACTAGAGATTCCATAACTCTGTCATTTCTAGAACTAGAGATTCCCATAACTCTGTCATTTCTAGAATAGAGATTCCCATAACTCTGTCATTTCTAGACTAGAGATTTCCATAACTCTGTCATTTCTAGACTAGAGATTCCCATAACTCTGTCATTTCTAGACTAGAAATTCCCATAACTCTGTCATTTCTAGACTAGAGATTTCCATAACTCTGTCATTTCTAGACTAGAGATTTCCATAACTCTGTCATTTCTAGAATAGAGATTCCCATAACTCTGTCATTTCTAGAATAGAGATTTCCATAACTCTGTCATTTCTAGACTAGAGATTCCCATAACTCTGTCATTTCTAGACTAGAAATTCCCATAACTCTGTCATTTCTAGAATAGAGATTCCCATAACTCTGTCATTTCTAGAATAGAGTTTTCCCCATAATTTGTCATTTCTAGAATAGAGATTCCCATAACTCTGTCATTTCTAAAATAGAGATTCCCATAACTCTGTCATTTCTAGACTAGAGATTCCCATAACTCTGTAATTTCTAGAATAGAAATTCCCATTACTCTGTCATTTCTAAAACTAGAGATTCCCATAACTCTGTCATTTCTAGAATAGAGATTCCCATAACTCTGTCATTTCTAGAATAGAGATTTCCCATAACTCTGTCATTTCTAGACTAGAGATTCCCATAACTCTGTCATTTCTAGATTAGAGATTCCCATTTCTGTCATTTCTATTCAGACCTATCATTCTCAAAAAGATATTTCTATATAGACCAGACATTCTCATAACTCTATAGCATTCATATTTAGACTGAACAGTCTAGAAGCTTATAATATTCCTCTTTGGACCAGTCATTTTCATAAAGACATATCTATATATATAGACCAGTCATTCTCTTTAATTAAGTTTATGACATTTCTATTTAGACAAGACAGTCTAGTATCTTTATTACATGAAGATCAGACAATCTCATGGTTCCATATCAATTCTTTTTAGACTAGGCATTCTCATAACTCTATGAAAATTTTCTCGTTGCTGTATAACTACAACCTCCCAATTTAGACCAGACAATCTTATTTGCAATTCCATTTCCACTTCTACAATAATCTAGAAGCACAATATGGTTTGATACAGTTCCTCACATGAACCTTATCAATATTTAGAATTTAGCCTTTTATTTGTAGTTGAATCATTATCATAGACTTTTATGTTTTCTTCTTTTCATTAGATATTGTTAGTTTATATTTATTTCAGAATTTACCCCCTCCCTTCCCTTTCTTTCATAAAAAAAAAGATCGGATATGGGTGAAAAATTACTTTTTTTCAATGAATTAAAATGTTTGTGTCAACCCTTTTATTCTCAGATTCAATAGAAATTCGGTGGTCGTATTATATACCAGGTAAATGAAAGCTTGTTTAGTGACAAGAACTGTAACTAATAAATAAGATTAATGATAACCAATATTAGTGTAGAATTAGAGAGAAAATGAATTTGCAATATTTTAATAAAGACCAAGTTACAACTTGACTTGATATATATCTTGTTGCAGCATGTCCACAGTTCAGCTTAATACCTTTTGTGTCCTCATTAGAAACTACCTCCTTTTACAGGAGAGCTAAATGAGTTTTTGATGTGACTGTAGTTTATTTGTGTTGATTGTTATGTTAAAAAAGTGTGTGTTGACGACCATTCACAAGTTTAACTGTAAATTCTTTCTATTATCCAATTAGTTTCCCTTCCCACCTCAAATACTATAGAAAAATGATATCTGGCAAGTTAATAGCTTGCGACCCTCAAGTATTTCTCCCTACCAGCTCTTCACAGTTGAAGTTAGTTTTCTGCATGATAATTGATCCTTTATGAAATAGTGTGTTTATGTTTGGTATTGTGTGTGATCACAATCTATTTTGTATAGGATCATTTGTAAAGCTTAACATAGTTTATAACCCTACTCCGCATGGTGTGTCGGCATGACAATCAAATCATAGTAACAATTTCATTCCAAATAAATAGTGAATAGGCACAGAATAATCCAGAGATCTACATAACAAACATAAGTCTCAATACCCATATAAAATATCCATTTACCCTGTTGATAAATATCAGACATATTTAGGTGAGAAGAAATTTATCGAAAAATAACTTTTTACTGGATTGATATATCTGTAGTTTAAATCTGTATTAAATTGAAGTCAAAGGCAAGAAAAGAATGATACGGTGATTTATAAGATATATATTTCTCAAGATAAGTCGTGATATATTAAGGTAGAAAATCCTCTATACACATTAATACTTAGACAATGTAGGGTATACTCGTTTTAACATGTTTAACTGAGCGTGTATGATCTTGATATCTTTAAGGAGATATTGACTCAATTAGACTTGACTTATCCAAATACCTCTTTTATCACCCACGCCTTTCATATATACTATATACATGGTTTATTTTAAGTACTGTGGCTAATTGATTATTTTATGCTCATAATTGGTGTTCTACTCTTTGTCCAAATCTATCCCATTTAGACTTAGCTGTATTTTATTTGGTTAGAGGTTGCTTAGATTTCGGAAGCACTGCTTTAAGAAAATTATATACCTACCATATAGTTTGTTTTTTTCACAGTGTGTTTTTTTTTTTTTTAATGTCGACATTTTGTATCATATAAAATCAAATTAAAAAAAACAAATTAATAATGTTTTACAATATTGAAAGCTCAAATTATTCCAAAGTTGTAGAAATGTGTGAACAAGGGTGAAAATGTTGTACTAAAACCATCTGAACTAGTATCGGTAGATAAGTAATTTTACCAGGTTTATGTCATTAGTATGGAGTGGTGTGTAATCAGTCAATGTTTGTTAAACTTAATGTACTTCTAAACCTTTTCTTTCATCCATACATGCAATAGACAAAGTATGCAAATTAGGTCAAAGTAAAATCCAAACACTATTTATTTTCGAGAACAAGTAAAGTCCCAGACCTATATCATGTTTCAAACTCACATATTTTAACTGTGAAGCTCTCATAAAAAAAATTTCCATGTACAAATTTATGACAGAAACTAAGAGTTGATTTTTGAAGCTCTTGCACATATTTTTTTCCATATGCAAATTAAAAAAAAAATTAAAATATTTTGCTTTTGAAGTTCTTATGCAAATTTATTTCCATATGCAAATTTATAGCAGAACAAAGATATTAACATTTGAAGCTCATTCAGATAAGAGCAAAGATAAAAGCATAGATTCTTCTTGGCACACCATGTGTTCGAAAACAGAATGCAGTATGTACAATATCTTTGTTAATATCAGGTCAAGAATGGGTAGATCCTGATGATCCTACAGTTATAGCTGAAAATGAATTGTTAGGAGCTGCTAACTCTATAGAAGCTGCAGCCAAGAAGTTGGCAAGTTTAAAACCAAGACAAGCTGCTAGAGTAAGTATTTATATTGTTGCATTGTCTTGATAGATAGATTTTGCTGTTTGAAAATGTTTTATTATATTACTGTATATCGTAAATAAGTGGCAACTGTTTTATTATAATACTGGATATCGTAAACAAGTGGCAACTGTTTTACATTATAATGCTGGACATTGAAAACAAGTGGCAACTGTTTTATATTATAATGCTGGACATAGTAAACAAGTGGCAACTATTTTATATTATAATGCTGGACATTGTAAACAAGTGGCATCTGTTTTATATTATAATGCTGGACATAGTAAACAAGTGGCAACTATTTTATATTATAATGCTGGATATAGTAAACAAGTGGCATCTGTTTTATATCATAATGCTGGACATAGTAAACAAGTGGCAACTATTTTATATTATAATGCTGGACATTGTAAACAAGTGGCAACTGTTTTATATTATAATGCTGGACATAGTAAACAAGTGGCAACTATTTTATATTATAATGCTGGACATTGTAAACAAGTGGCAACTGTTTTATATTATAATGCTGGTCATTGTAATTAAGTGGCAACTGTTTTATATTATAATGCTGGACATTGAAAAAAAGTGGCAACTGTTTTATATTATAATGCTGGACATAGTAAACAAGTGGCAACTATTTTATATTATAATGCTGGACATTGTAAACAAGTGGCAACTATTTTATATTATAATGCTGGGTATTGTAAGCAATTGGCAACTGTTTTATATTATAATGCTGGACATAGAAAACAAGTGGCACCTATTTTATATTATAATGCTGGGTATTGTAAGCAATTGGCAACTGTTTTATATTATAATGCTGGACATAGTAAATAATGGCAGCATTGTATATTGAATGTAATATAACTCAATTAAGATTTGCATATCCAACGCTCAATGTTTTAGTAGATGTACAAATTGTTACTAATAATGTGTTTTGCTGTGTTGTGTGGAATTTTGATGTCTGCTAGTCTGAGATGTCTAGCTTGTGTTGTCTAGTGCTCCAGTCTTGCACCAAGGGCAGACAAATGTTTGTTTGACGAGTTTGCTGATCCCTGTTAGATATGTTTGATATAATTGGTGGTTAATGGTTAAAAGTCCACCAAGTATCAAACATGTCACTACAGAGGTCTGTCCTTACACCTACCAAACCACCATGATGCACCACCAAATTTTGTTTCTGCTGTAGCACCAATGTAAAGCTTCATGTTTATTCCTGTCATGCTTGTGGGATCTACCGTATCATATATTCCTTTGGGACATTTTTACTTCATTTCAACATCTTTAACTATTCAACTTTTGTTTTATTTAAATAGTAAAATTATCAACTAAAAATTTACATTTTGGTGCCCAGCAATTGCTTAAAGTATCTTTATCCTATTAATGTGATGTTTTTCAATCTTTGGTTTAATAGCAAGCCGATGAAGATTTGAATTTTGAAGAACAAATTTTAGATGCTGCAAAATGTATTGCAGCTGCAACAGCTGCTCTTGTCAAGTCTGCTTCTGCTGCACAAAGGGAATTGGTTGCACAAGGAAAGGTGGGAATATGTTTCATTTTCTTCTTTGAATGTTCTGCATTGATTCTGCCATACCATCATTTTCATTGAATTAACCTTCCAACCTGTTATAGAGTGATAGATGACCGTTTCATAGTTTAGGAATATAGTCTTTGATGTGCTTTCTGGGTTGCAGTTAGTGTGTGTTTGTTTTGTTCACTTTGTTTATGTGATGTTTACTTTGATTGTATTATTTTGTTTTAGGTTGGATCTACTTTCCACCGTCATACTTTAGATGAAGATGGTCAATGGTCACAAGGTCTAATCTCAGCTGTAAGTTGAATGATTTATATATTGTGATTTAACGGCATTTAGTAAAATACGTCTGTCTGTGCAAAGATAAATGGATATCTATATTTTCATGAGACAGCGAGATACAAAATGCCAAGCACTGTTTGAAGAATAAAATTTCTGTGGTTTATAGCTATTGACCTTGGAACAAATTATTCTGCTTAACCCATGTGTAAATGGTAAAAACTAGTTATGAAATAGTTTATGCATGTATTTTGATATCTTTCAGGCTAAAATGGTAGCAGCTGCTACACATAGTCTATGTGAATCTGCTAATGCTATGGTTCAAGGTCATGCTACTGAAGAGAAACTAATAGCTTCAGCTAAACAGGTAGCTGGTTCTACTGCCCAGTTGTTGATGGCTTGTAAAGTGAAAGCTGATCCAGGATCTGTTGCCATGCAGAGATTACAGGTAATATGGGGTTTGAAAATTTTAATGCACAATCATAGTTTAATTTAAAATATCATATTGTCCCCTATAAAGTCTTGAAAGTGTTTAGATACTTCATCTTGAAAGTGTTTTAGATGGGATACTTTCATCTTGAAAGTGTTTTAGATGGGATACTTTCATCTTGAAAGTGTTTTAGATGGGATACTTTCATCTTGAAAGTGTTTTAGATGGGATACTTTCATCTTAAAAGTGTTTTAGATGAAATACTTTTATCTTGAAAGAGTTTTAGATGAAATACTTTTATCTTGAAAGTGTTTATAGATGGGATACTTTCATCTTGAAAGTGTTTTAGTTGGGATACTTTCATCTTGAAAGTGTTTTAGATGGGATACTTTCATCTTGAAAGTGTTTATAGATGGGATACTTTCATCTTGAAAGTGTTTTAGATGGGATACTTTCATCTTGAAAGTGTTTTCAGACAGGATACTTTTATCATCTTGAAAGTGTTTATAGATGGGATACTTTCATCTTGAAAGTGTTTTCAGACAGGATACTTTCATCATCTTGAAAGTGTTTTAGATGGGATACTTTTATCTTGAAAGTGTTTCAGACAGGATACTTTCATCTTGAAAGTATTTCTAGATGGGATACTTTTATCTTGAAAGTGTTTCAGACAGGATAATTTCATCTTGAAAGTGTTTTTAGATGGGACACTTTTATCTTGAAAGTGTTTTAAGACAGATACTTTTATCTTGAAAGTGTTTTAGATGGGATACTTTCATCTTGAAAGTGTTTTAATACAGATACTTTTATCTTGAAAGTGTCAGCATCCCAACAACATTATGACAATAAACCTTGATTTATTATGTTTTTTAGGCTGCTGGTAATGCTGTTAAAAGAGCAACAGAAGCTTTGGTGAGATCTGCCCAACAAGCACAAGATTATGTTGATGATACAAGTGTTACTGTTGATAAACGTCTAGTTGGTGGTATTGCTAGGGTAAATAGAGTATTTACATTTGTAGATTTATTAATTATGATGAGTTGACAACTTAGTTTGAGAATTGCATAATCTGATCCTATAAATTCTGTATACTTCTGTGTTTAATTGGCAGCTTTTTTACCCTAAAAAGAGGGTTGCCTAACAGTGTAATTGTATTCTATGGATTTAAGAGTTAAAAGGTATTAGGTTTAAAAATGACCTTAAGACAATCTTGTCCTTGACAAGTAGATGGAAATATTAATGGCAGCATCATTAGCTTAATATTGTGAAAAAGTAGTATTTCATAGAATTATGCTTGTTCATTTCAGGATATTATGGCACAAGAAGAAGTTTTAAGAAAGGAAAAAGAATTGGCTGATGCAAGAAAGAAATTAGCGTTAGTCCGTCGAGAACGTTATAAAGATAGACCTGACGAATATGATTCATCCTCGTCATTTTAAATTACTATTTATCATATCTTCATTGATCATCACGGTGCCTCATTATTACATGCTTCCTACGCAATGTCATAATAGTTTAAATCACTGTAGATATAATACACGTAGAGCTTATATTTATTACAATAAATTTATTTTCCTATTCTACGCAGACCAATAGGCATAGTGGTTCAAATAATCAAATAGCAGTGCTAAATTATTTTCATATTTTTTTGTATGAATCGAGTTCATTTCCAAAAAAGGATATCAACAATGGTTGTCATAGCAACTAGCAGAAGTAGAAAAATAATGAATTGTACATTATAAGTTGTATAGTAGCCAATAAATCACAAATAATTATTATTATTATTAATTATTCATATTAATATTCATAATGTATGGACTTATTGTATGGTTTTAAAACACTATATTATGTTGATGTGTATTTAATTTGTTATTTTCTAGACAATGTTATTTAGTTTTTATCTTTTTCTATCAATGTTTTCTGATATATTTCTGTGACAGTTTTATATCTATGCTTCAATTATTCGTATCTCAATAATCACTGAAAGGGATGTTTTCTCAAAATTGTTCGTGGAAATAAAGTAAGAATTATGAGGACATATCCCTTGAAAATGAATTTTACAGGTCAATATAAAATTCTGTGTTTATTAAAGTAGAGTTTGATATAGTGTTAAGGGTCTGAGAATGTAGAGAGTAGCTTAGCTTTTGGTGTGATTTTGATACAGATTTTTTGCCTTTAGGTTTTGAGGTTTAATGAATTATGGAAGATTGTTTACTTGCCATTTTGTCAAATTATTTTTTCTGCTTGCATTAATATAATACTCAATGTATTTGTCTGTTTAAACATTACTTAAAACATATCTTATGAAGTATTGCTAAAATTTATATGCTATTTCCGTAAAATTTATTAGACTATAACTCAGTAGTTACCATAAGAATAACACAGGGCCATATACCATATAATTGTGACTACAATACGCACAGGAAATCACAGGAGGTGAATATCAGAATTAAATTACATCAGATCTATATAAATTAAATGGAATATCTATTTGCAGAATACAACAATCCATTTTAAGTCAAATCTTGGAATTAAATTTATCTTCTCTGTTGTTATGTTATGTAAAATCCCTTCAGAGCATTTGCAAAAATTAGGATCAATTTATTTATTTAGGCTGAATTACATATTATTGTATAAAGCATATTTGCATATCAATTTTTATGTAGCTTAGTTGTCTTTGTACAATAAAAGATATATACATACTTAATGTGTTTAATGATCACCCAAGAACTATAGAAATGAAATCAAATGTCTTGTTACGTCCTAGTTTTCTACTCGTATGGGGTTAGTAAAGACAGACAATGCTATGCAGTATGCCGTGAAGAAAATGTCTACTCTCTTTCGACTTCAACTGCAAGAACAAACAATTGAAGGTAGAAATGAAATTAATGGAGATTTATGTCCTACTCTTCTGCACCTTATTATGGGCTTATAAGACTGTCGGAGGAAGCGCACAATTTAACTAAAAAAAATTATAGACGTGCTCCTGGAGTCCGCAATTGGCCTCCTTTCAATGTCTACTGGAATGGGGGTCGTCGTAATTTGACTCCTGCATATTAGGTGTAATATACAGCAGCGGCAATAAGTCACGACTAGTGTGCAGAAGCGCCCGAGCACTATGATTTAGCGCCTTGTCAGACAAGAAAGAAAGATAGTTGCACTCTCCAATTTATGGTCGTTTAAGGGTGAACGTAATTCAACATGGGACAAGTGATCTTGTTTTTTTCTTTTATCAGTTAAGGTAATTATATAGTTCGTAACACTTTTCTGAATGCACATCACACTTCAGGTTCGTAGGGAGAATGGGTGTCGCATTCCTATTTTAACAGTTGTTGCGTATGGTGCCCAATCCTGTATAAAATAGTAGACATAATTGGTATCGATAATCCTCAACCAGGCACCGTACCTCGTCAGATTCAGATGTTGTTTTATCAGCCTGAGCAAAATTTGTACGACTTTTTGTAAAAGTAGGCTATATGTCTTTTGAATGGTGAAAAATCAGCCAAGAAACATGGTGGCTTCAACTTGAATTAGATCTCAGCAATGATATTGACCTTTCAAATTGAATGAAAACATCTATCATACTTGATTTTGACAGGCTTTACAATAAATAATAATAACATAGAAAAAAAAAATACTTTCATAAAAATTGTGTTGAATTCCAAATCATCCAAAAGGGGAAAAGTTCCTCCTAAACCTTACCTGCTAATTTCGAAAGCTTTAAATTAGATTTAGAGCAATCAAAAATAAACAAGTGGTTGCCTAGCAAGATACGCCCACTATAAAGTAGTATATTTCTGTTTAAACACTGGTTAAAACTCCAACATATTTGGGCCTAATCCAGATGAAAATTTTGCATCTAACTATACACGTTCACAAATAATTTTGATGCGTTTTGGCCAAGTCAAGGGCAATAACCCAAAAATCGTTAATCGAATAACATCAATATCGACGTTCCAGGATCTCATCAATATAAATGACCTTCCGATGAAAACTGGTAATTAAACAGAAAAGCGAATCAAATAATAGGCTCTCGAACCACCTATTTTAGATATCACATCAAGCCACATACACATTATGCTGACAAACTTTGCTTTTTTATTCAATAAAACCAAGGGCAATAATTTTAAACCGTCTCAGAACGAATTCACCTTTATCACATCCGAAATCTCATTATGCAAATGACCACACCTACAAGTATTGGATAGCTTTCATTAATGTAATTTTGACGTATGATAGCTACTTAGGGACATTAACTGATCTCATCTGAGATACCATCAATAAAAATATGCATTACCAAGTTTCATATGTGGGAGAATAAAACCAAAAAGCGGTAATATTTTATTCTGTCTTTCAAAATTAAAATATCAAATAAAGAAAGTTTATGTAAAATATTAAAATCGAATAAATATTTTTCGAATGTGAAAAAACTACTAAGCCTAATATAATGATATATATTGTAAGGGAAAAAGATAAGCTAAAAATCACAATCATTCTTTCAATATTGTTCAGTGTAGGACCTCGTGTGACACGCGCGAACAGGTGAATGACAACGCAGTGCATTATGGGAAAATTGAAGTCCACATGTCACGGACGCCATTACACATGTTAGAAAACTTCGCGGGAAAGTTTTTAGAGTTTGGAAAGTTTTAGTTCTTAATTAAATGCACGTTTGTCCCAATGACGTTGATAAAACTAACATTCTAAAATATAATTAGAATAATTGGCAAGGTTGATGTGTCTGTCAGTGTAATTAAAAAAGAAGAAATGTCAACTGGTAAGTAGGACAGTCCGACTTGAAAATGAAGATTGCCATCGGCATCGTCTGTTGGTTGAGGCAAGTGGACTGTCCTCGTCAGGCGGAAGTGAAGATTTTATTCTAAGTTAATTGTTTTATTATATAGTAGCTTATTTATACGTGATATATTTATCACGCAGTTTTAACCTTGTCATCAACACCTTCAAATATAATGACAATTTGTTTCTTCCGTTGGTAGATTAGTCGAAGAGATGGGGCCTGAACTGGCTAGGCATTGATCTAGTAGACTGTAAATTGAACCTACTTTACTTTAGTAGTTCAATGTCAGTGTCACTTTTTGATTGTAGGCTATGGTGTGGTAATTGGAATGAATCCATTATTTGCAACTGTTATGAGCTATCATGAGGTTGGTATAGGCCTACTCATTGTGATCACCATGCCTCTCTGATCTTTTGAAATAGGCATGGCATCAAGCCATAATTTAAGACTTTGACACAATTGTTAGGCAAGGCAAGGCAAGATGAATTACTTTGCCTTTCCGATTTCCAAATGACAAAATATCTCTATAAAAAAAAGATTCTCGGCAAAGGAGCAGGTGTATGCAGGCCAGAGGGGGGTGAATGAAATTCTCAGTCAAATAAGTATGTTGTAAAATTTCTGGGAAAGAAGTTTGTTAGGGGGAAAAAAGGGGGGGGGAGGAAGAAATGGCAAAACAAGGCTAGGAAAATGAGGGGTCAAAAAGGGTGTATTTTAGTCCCTCAGTTAAAAATTTAAGTCGGCATGCAATGTTTGTAAAGAATTATCCAGGATGAAAGTTAAAATGATGACTCGTCATTTCTTGAGAAACAGAAGTAAAATTCGTAATTTAAAGTAATTGAACAACTTATGCATTTTTCTGCATTTCTAGTACTTATGAATACCGTACATTTAAGACACAAATCAATCTCATGAAATAGCAAACCATGGCTTTTAATTGCCATACGAATTGCATGGATATTCCTTAGGAATTTATTGAATTTGAATGAAATGGGATTATTTCCTTATTATTGGTATGGTTAATTGTTAGTTTAGTAGATTTTGAATAACAAATGGTTGGATTGATATAAAGTTGCTGGATGGACTGGAACCCGTGCAATGCAGAATTTTATATGTATTGCACTTGTCCCGGCCTTTCTACAATTTTTTTCTTCAACTATTCCAACTATTCATCATGTTCTTGGTTTTCATAGTACAGATAAGTCCTTTGTCTGAGGTAAAGGATGAGTTATTGCCTTTGACTTCACCAATTGTTTAAAAGTATGCTTTTGGTAGCAATAATGACAACTAATATAAAGATTCTATTTTCAATGAATCTTAAAGAATCTTTGCTTTTGATGTAGACTTGATAATGACGACATCCAACTCCTCAAATGATGTATTCCATTACTCCCATGACTAATTTATATGCTAAATTACTTTGATATTTTTTCCCCCCAAACACTGTTTATGCAAACCTGTGCAGATTTTGTCCGTTTTGAAGCTTCAACATGAAGACATGCTTGAGAATCAAATCGTTGTGTAATATACACCAGTACAACGTAACATCTAATATTTTCTAAGTTATCCATTATATTACACATACCTATTATAAAGTGTGGTATTAAAACAGTGAAAACTATTGGAGATGTGAGATATAGGTAAATAACAGTACCCTGTGGTAATATATGACCCTTACTTGATCAAACTGTATAAACAATAGGCACAGCTAAGTAGTTGACAAAGACATTTTCTAGTAGTGGTTTTATTACATGGACATTCAAATATTGCAATAGACAATGTCACGGATGACCAATCTTTCACAATGTACTATTTAACCCTTTTATGCATTCTGATAAATAGTGGAGTATAGAATCATTCAATTCAAGCCTTTACAAGTAATGACTCTACTATCAATATTATATTGAATATCTTCACTAGGGTGATAATCATGGGCAAGGAAACACCTCAGTTTGAAAAAGATTGCCTTTGGTTACTGTACACTTTCTAAGGCAAAAGTTGTTTGAGTGAGTAAAAGAATTTTTTGAGTAAGATGTCATCAGTACAATACCAATCAAAGATATGAAGTTTCTATGCTTGAGGCTATTTCATTATAATGTAGTAAAATAGTTTTGATGTTTTTCAGTAAAGAGGTAGAGAAAACTACAGTGATAGTTTGGGTTTGTCAACTGTTGCCTTCTGGCTTTTTATTATGCTGATAGCACAAATGCCCACTGAAAAAAAATCCTGCTGAGATTGAGACCGGTAGTTTTTATAGTGAATTCTATGGTATCCCATGGATATATTGTGAAGTTATTGGATTCTATAAGAAAGAATTATGATGTAAATGTACATAATAGATTGGATTATGTTTATGGATTATGAAATCAATCTGTTTAGGTGAGTCTTAAAAAATATCTGCAGAAAATTAGATTAGTGATTATAGTGTATCTAGAAGCATGGATTAACTCATTGATAAGTCATTGTATTAATCTCAATAATCTGTTATAGGATTCAGATAATCCTGTTAGATCTTCTATAATATTATTGGATTGAAAGATTTGTCATTAATTGTAACTTGCTTGGTTGAGAATTTGATGTTTGTTGACATTAGTCACCTTGATTGGTTACAATTTTTGAATCATTATTAATACAAGTGAACCATATGGTGGTCATGTCAATTGTGTCTAAGACAGCAGAGGAAATGACCATGGATGTTTGGTTCTTAATAATATTGTTGGATTTTTTAGTGCAGGATAAGTTAATGTCTACTTGTTTTGTAATATTCTGTTTTGATCAATGTATAACAATGTGTTAAGTTACACTTTAAGCCAGAGTGTGTGACAAATATGTTTGAAATGGATCTCTATTAGAATATGATATGGTTAGTTAAATTGATCTGAGCTTGATTTGCTTATTAAATGGAAAACATCGTTGATTTTCTATTTGCATCTGAGCTTGAATTGCTTGTATAATAATATACATTGTATATTTTCAAAATTCATCTGAGCTGATATTTTATGCTAAATTGAAGACAACCTGATTTGTTCCCAGAACACATGGTCTGTTTTAAAAAGAAAATGACATGGGATATGCTGAGTTAAACATATATTCTGACAACACAAAGTGTTTTGAGCTTCAGTAGATACCACACTATCTAAATTGATAAGATGTTATTATTAGGTTTTGTCTTGTGGGTTTTTTTTGTAAAAAGTAATAGCACCTGTATCAGTGGGCTGTACAATAATTGTGGATATATCAAAACTAGGTTGGGCATGACTGACGATGGGTCTTAGGATATAAATAGTACAGGGGCCTACCACTGGTATTTTGTCCAAAGATAAGTTAATATAATCTATTTCAATTCTTTATGATAAATAACACGGTAACTAGACAACCATGTCAATCAAAAGAATGTGGTCTAAATTACTCTAATTTCTGCTGTGTTTATTGTATATTATACATTTAGTATTTTAGATTATTGAGAAATTAGCCATAATTTGTGATTGTGGTAGGAAACTATAGATTGGCATATCAAATTCTATATGTATATTGAGCATTCCAAATTGCTTCTGTAGAGTTAAAATTTTTGTATCTGGTGTCTTAAAAGAGCAACAAGATATTTCATCACAGAAGTGATGCCATTTTGGTTCCTGAATAATAGCAGCATTTTCCCTTAAAGATGTAAAACCTTTTAAATTTATGTCTTCATGGGCCTTTTTTAGAATCTGAATCAAAGAAGACGTCTCGTTTTGAAGGAAGATATTTCTTCACAAACCGGTTTCACTTGGGTTTTCTGAGCTGAGTTATTATTTAGGTTGATTGTGCTTTATTCTCTGAAAGACTTAAGCTTAGAAAGTGTAGTTCGGAATTATATTAAATTTATTGTACGTTATTTTCATATTGAAGAAAGAGTTGCCGGTCGTGATATTTGCAATATGGAGAAGTATAATCAAATTGCACTTGTCCCGGCCTGCTGCAAATTCTTCACCTCAACTAAATAGGATTAACAACTTATGTATATACATGTATATTTATAATCTTGACTTGTAGGCTGGAACTTGGGCAACTATGGTTTGACAAGGTCCAATTGCACTTGTCCCGGCCTGCTAGCTTGGATTTCTCACAAAGATTGAAGAAATATAAGGTTTGACAAGAGCTAGTGTTAAGGTTGTTTTAGTCTCCAGGCTTCCTGGTATAGTTTAATGGAATATGTGCCTTTAATATAACATAGTACAAGAAACCTGATGTCTGTGGACTGTTTAGGCTGTGACTTTTGCAATATGTATTAAAGAAATCAAATTGCACTTGTCCCGGCCTTCATAACTACAATTCAAACCTCTGATTGAATGTTGGATGTGTATGCAGTAAATGCAGGTGAGACTGATGGAGACACCTTAGTTTGGTTGAAGGGAGATAACTCATATAACAGTTGTTTGCAGAATTTGTGGAGGTTAAAAGGATATTGGAAATATAATTAGATATATATGTCAATTCTGGAAATTCTTCTATTGCTATTCTAGTGAACCAAATTTTATTTCAGCAACTTTTAGTATTTAAAAAAAAAAAGAAACCCTATGTTGTGATAGTAGTCAGCCCTGTCTTGTACTAAAATGATACACAGTGGCGCTTTTTGATTCCATAAAGGGAGATAACAATTACCGGTAAGCATATTCAATCTATAAGTCTCAAACAACTTGTTAACAAACAACATATTTTCAACTTTCACAAGTTTTGTCATTATAATTGATATATTTATGAAACTTTAAGATTTTCAGAACAACAAAGATGAATATTACACAATATATTGTCAAAATTTTGATATTATAAGTTTATAGACCTGATCAATATACATGTAGATTATTCTATACATAAAATTTCAATAGTCACAATATAAATTTCTTAAAATCAAAATATACAATTAAAACACATTTAACAAATTACATTGCATTGAAATTTATCAACATTTAAAAACATCTTTTCTGGCCATTTAATCAACTTGAAAAAAGAACAATTTTCATGTACAAAACAATCTGGCAGTTTGATTTACCATATTTGCTGCATTATTCATAATTTCATTACTTAAATTAACTTAATAATTTAGCTACTACAATTCTTTATTTTCACATTAAGTTTACTCTTGTACAGTAAATAAATATAAATTTCACGTTTTATATGTTTCACTTCATAATTTTGTGATAAGCTTATTTCATTTCCTATAGCTCAGAAAATAACGTGATATTCCAGGGCAATATAAGTTAAATTACAATTTCGTTTCTTTCTGGTTTTTTTCATTTGTCTATGGTAATCTTAAATGATTTTTAGTAAGGTCACATGCTGTTAATGTTCATTCCAATCACAGTGCATCCTCAGAATCTGTGTCTAAGACTATAAATTTTAAGGTAGCCAACCCAAAGTGGAGAGATGTGACCAATGAGATTATGAGTCATATTTTGCTTGTAATGTGATTCTATAAACAGCTTGAAATGCAACCTTAATAGAAACCTTATGAAAATTTACCAAATAAATTTTAAAGAAATAAAATTTTAATCTAAATTTAACAAGATAGATTTCAGGTAAAGTGTGGATTATATTTTAGCTTAAAGCCAGGAGTTATTTTACTATTCCAATGTGATGATGACTGAAATACCTGTAGGCCTACTTCCAGAAAAAACTAACCAGATATCAATGATCAAACTGATTTAGCATATGAGAGATCATAATCTGATCAAAGTTTTCTGAAATGCTAGAAATCCGGTAATAAATAAAAAGGAAAGGTATTTCTGCTAAACATGAAGACTGTTTTTAACTCTCAATTAATTTTCACCAAATCTGAAATGTTTTGCTAAAGTGGAGCATTTATACAATGAAAGTAAGAAATGTCATGGAAATATAACTAAACCTTATAAATTTGTCTGAAAAAAGAAAACTATAAGGTATAGTTTGGTCAAGATATTTGTAAACATCATTTTAAGAGTCAAAATAGAACATAAGCATTTCACATTAATAATTTAAGCAAAATGAATGCCATACAAGTGTGAAATATGCAGTTTCAATATAATTTTTTTCTGTTGACTAGAAAATGGACTGCTCGTGTTAAGTTGGGAATCCCCAAGGTTAACACATCTTAGGTTGACCTATAGCATTACAAGAAAAACAGCAGTATACACATTAACACATGGACCTACAGTAAATTTTAAAAAAAGAAATTTTCTACTAGTATTGATGTATGAAAACAAAATTTTATATCAAACCACTAAGCTATACTAAAAAATTATTAAAAAAAAAAAAAAAAAAAAAAAAAAGGGCTAGACCAATAAACATGTAGTTTCTTGTTTTAAAATCTGAGCAGGGCAGGGGTGAAAAAAACCTTGTAAAAGCTAGAGTTGTCCTGGACTTTCCTACTTTCTAAATGTGGGTTTAACTTTAAATCTGAATATTGTAGTTTTGGATGCTTTTTTTTCCATGGAGTATTTTATTATCCAGCTAAAAGCCGATATGGGTTTTTAATGACTGGAATATTAAAATTGAAGTATCTATAAAACAAGAAAATAAATTAAACTGGCCTAATATAAAAAAAAAAAAAATACAGCATACAAAACATTTGTTTTTTAAAAGCACTGCTTCATAATATTTTTAAAAATTAAACAATGCTCTATTGCTTTTAATTAATGGTAAATTTTGATTACATGGTATTGTGTAGGAATAAGTCATTGAAAGGGGGCCAATGAATTATTCTTTTATTGATAGAATTAAGCTTAAATTTCACAACAAATCTTCAAATAATTTAAAAAGCCACAAAGAAAATCACTGTATGTAAATCCTTGTTGAAGTATAAAATATTGAGAAACTTCTGACTTCAAGTCAATAACGTTCAGTAAAATGTTAAATTTCAGAATAGGGAATATAAGCTTTTGAATACTTTTAATCTGTTGAAATTGTCTTTGATGAAAATAAGTTCAGCTCAAAAAGGAATTTGAACTTAGAAAGATAATTTGGGATGATTTTCTGAACTGTCGATTATTCCTGTCCATTGAAATAATGTTCACACACAAAAGTAAATATATGTAGGCTATTATTAATAATGAACTTAATGCTGTGGGTTTAGGTTTGAGATGGAAAAGTAATGACTTAAAATATTTTTTAGGAATTAATGCAAAAATGATCATTACTGAACAACAATTTGGTTTTAAACCAGTTAAAACACATTCTACTATAACAATGCCATGGAATAAAAATACATACCAAAGAAAAAAACAGTGGACTTAATATTGTGAAGATGAATTAAGTCAATCTTGAACCTACTACATCTTTTACAACTACTAGCAAGTTAAAATGTAAACTGAAAAATCTCATTCATAAATAATTAAATTAAGTTTTTGGATGATCCAATTTTTCAGTTATTACTGTTGCTAGTAGTTAGGTTCAAGACTTTTTTTAATGCTTTTCATCCATGACTCTGTCATCTATATCGCCAAATATTAGTATAATCTGAACACAAGTAAACTTGAGCATATTTCGTCCATTTATAAATCACAACATATCTCATTCAAATAATATAACCCATTACCAATAACTTAACATATCTGAGGTACAATTCTTCTTTAATTATTTTTTCTTGACTTTCTTTTGTAATTCTTTATCTTTCCTTTGTTGTTTCATTTTCTTCTTTTCTTCTTTTAATTTTTGTTTATTTCTTAAACTAGAGACCAATTTATATGTAAAAAATCCTGAAATGACAAACAAACTTTTGATTATGATGTATCTGCTAAGATGGGCTCTTTTAAATTTCAAATGAATGCACTGTTATATGAAAATTGTGGGATATTCATTGTCAAACATTAATAAGCATTTGAATTTCCTTATGTCTTAGGTGAGGGTTCAGCTGCTCAGCAAGTTAGGGTCTTGCTCACTAACCTTAGGGGCCAGGGTTCAATCCAGGGGCAAAGGCAGAGATGAACTTTGGATTTTACAGCCCGGTTTCCCCTGGTCACTGCTGCAGGATGGAGGGATTGACATGGAAAAAGCCTCTTGTTGTTAAGACTGGACAATAAACCGAGCGCGAGTGTGCTGCAGGCTGTGCAGGTTCCCTCAACAGTTTGAAATCTCCAAAAAATAGAGTAGGCTTATGCCGCCGTCCTGGCAAAATTTCCCTCATTGCACACAGCATGGCTTTGGCCCTTCTACATTAGCCCATGAGGTGCAGAAGAGTAGGATGCAAATCTCCATTCATTTCATTTTTACTTAAAGTATTTATTTATCAAGTTATAGTGATATTGCAATGGGCAATGTAGCCCTAGCCTTTCCTGACTTACAGTTTACCAATAAAACATTTAGGATCCATATCTTACAAAGTTTTAAATCATATTGGAAATACAAACACAGAAACTGAACAAAACAACTGGGTTTCCCTTTGTGATAGCAAGCATCCAAAACCCTGATCATACCTCCATAAAACCTTATTCACTACAGATGCCAAACATCTTTCTGATCAAACATCTAAGAGTATTCCCCCTTTCATAACATTCAATGAATCTAACATTTCATCAAATGAAAGCAAAACAAATTTCCTAAGAGGTTGTTGTCTTGTAGGGTAGAAGGCTTACTTTAATACTGGTTACTAAGACCCATCTTTGGGTTATTCATTATCAGCCAAGAAATCATCACTAAATACTTGAATTCATTTCATATTTGTAAGTTGACCTGGCCTGTGAGTCATTTAATCACTTATATAAGGAATAGGGACCTATTTAAAAAAAGTTTCAGTGATTTTAATCTTACCTAAAAGAGATCCAATAAGTAATGTAAATATTAGAAATATAACAATAGTTGATGTTGCATCACTAACTCCTACTTTACCAAACTCTTGTTTTGTAGCAGATTCTTCTTCCATATTGTCTATCTATCAACAATTCTCAGTTTATTAAAATGTCCAGTTAGTTACCGTAACAGAAGCAATTTCATAACCTTTGATATTTCAGATTGTTGATGAATATTCAGACTCATTAATTCTGTAGTCATTAATCATAGCTTATTTAGACTTTGATACAAAAAATCTGCTGTTTAAAATGCTAACAAATTCAATCTAATTTTGCTTTTTGCTACTATTAAACTATGCTGTATATGATCATTGCATATTGAGAATTTTCTCTAAATTATATTCTCAACTCAGCAAAAACGAGGAAACATATTTCTATTAATCTTACCTATGTAGAATACTAATTATACTAATTTTATCCTTATTAGCTGTATATTAAATGTTACCATATGGTAGATATTGTAAACTTCACCAATATGCTCCACTAGTTTACTGATTGACACACTAAAACCTATTCACTCAAACAGCTAAACATGTAAACATATGACATGGCACACCAAATGAATCAGGTCACCTCTCAGTTTTGTGAATTTTACCATATGTCACTGAGGATCTATCTATCTATCAAGTTAGTATTTCACCTGTTACTGTATTAATGATGTCAATAGCCAATTTATTGTAATCTAATTAAAAGTATTTATTGATAAGGATATTTTGCATAGCAAATTTCCCCAAAATGTCCTACTCTTCTACACCTTGCCATTCTGTGTGCAATGGGGGAAATCTTGCTAGGACAGTGGCATAAGCTAACTTTTTGTCAAGGGATCTTGAATGTGCACAGCCTGTAGCACACTGGGCCTCAGTTTAATGTCCCATCCATAGGACAAGATGCTTTTTCTTGTCAGTTTCTACATTCTGGATCACTGACATAGTAAAAGTGGGTTGAAAATTATGAAAGGTTATCTCGACCTGGGCAATTGAGCCCAGGATTTTTAAGGATAGCATTTAACTCACTGACTGCAGCTCCCGATTTCCCAGGATTAAAGTAATAGAGCTTAATTGTTACATAATACATTACATATAAACTTGTATGACAATTTATTTGTAAATTGAGTTGACACATTTCTAACCCTGAATATTTTATAGACATCTCTTTATGTGATGTGAGACTTCAACTAAATACAACACAGGTGAAGAAGATTAACATTAATATGTCACAATGGTGCATCACCTCTAATGTATATTTTATTCCCCTACCCTTATGGCTTTATATTATTGGAAAGAGGACATTATCTTGAATTTTTTGATTGTGTTGTGCTTTCTCCTATCTGCCCATTGGACGTTTATTTGGTATAAAGACCAGTGTAATGTTTAAAAGACAGACTAGGTTGGATAAATTTGATGCATTTATTGGGGATTGTACAAAATGCTCAATCAGCAGATTCATTAGAATTGACATCTTTTTGGCATTTAGGATAAAACATTCAAAGGTTTTGATTGGACAATTTGTATAGAGATGTTGAAATTTTATCATAAAAAAGCTTTAAACCATTGCCCCCAGCTACACTCAAGTTATGGATGCACCTGGTGTCAAACATATAGCTCAGAGTATAAGAAATACTTTATAATCCAATAAATCTAAGTAATAACCCAGTAAACTTAAAATCGTTTTGATAAACATGCTTAATATTGTCTTATATAGAAATTCTATTTTTATTCATGGCACTTGGTAAGTTCATCTGATGAATATAATAACATTATTGACAAGTTTTAGACTTAACATGTTATGTTCACTCTATGAATCTAATGAAATATATACTCATATTGACAGGGTTTGAGACTACAAAGTTTATGTTCATTCTATAAATATATATACTCTTATTGAGTTTGTGACACAAGTATATGTTCATTCTATGAATATAATCGAACCCGGATATAACGATTCGGCTTGTTACGAAAATCCGTCTAGAACGGCAACTTCCGAAATCCAGAAAGCCAGTGGCTCTATGTACATGTAGGCCTACTTGCATACTACGATGGCTGGCATACAGACACGGTCTTCTCCAATGATGCATTCCATCTATTCAATATTCTCGGACCACTATATTGCATCAACGTTAAACCACTATGACTAGGTGGCGTTCCCATTTTTAGTTATGTCACGACCTATGGGTTTGTATTTGCACAATGTTCCTTGAGCGGTCGTGATTGTGAAGATTTTGTCTTTACTTTAGGGTTCTAGTTAGGCCTTACAAAGTGTTAAGGAGCCTAAAGTTTATTTGATCACTACAGAAATAAAGCTTGGTTCATGTGTTATCTACCACAATGTTTGCACCAGCGGGAATTCCACAGAGCCATTCATATGGTATCTTCAGTGCCGGAATTGTTATAGGCCGGCAACAAATTTCAGTTTCTTTTCACCTTGTTTGTTCATTTAATTAGAGGTTTTTTCAAGAACATATTTGTTACACCCGAATTTACATGTAATTAGATATAACGAAGTTCGGATATAAGGAACATATCCGTCGATCCTCCGAAAATCGTTATATCCAGTTTCGACTGAACTCTCACTGACCAAGTTAGAGACTTAAAATTTTCATTCTATGAATATAATAATCTATATACCAGTAATCTTACTGACCATGGTAGAGACTTAAAACTATTTGTTCATTCTAAGAGTTAGTATTCCTTTAAATAATTCTAAGAGTTAGTATTCCTTTAAACAAGTCTAATAGTAACTATAAATTTGTTAAAAGTGATTTCAATTGTCTCTATTTATAAACTGTTCAAAGTCCAAAATTTGATGATAAACTATCCAAAATTTGATTGCCCAAACCTCATATTCATATGTTCAACATGTTAAGAAGTTCTACATATTCCTGATGTACAGTATAAAATAAACATTGGCAAATGACGATTGATCATACAATGCAAAATAAGATACATTTGCCGTAATAGTAGCTGTACCCTCCCTTTAAAGATTATAGTCTGCAACAAATTTTGGAAATGTATAGTTGACAGGGACCAACCAGGTCAATACTATACTTGACATACGCTCGGATTAAACCTAGATCCAAAGGATAGCAAACATCTCTCTAAGCCACCCATGCTCCATACTATAATACTTGAAATTTGTTGTTTTTCAGGGGAAAGGTTTCAGAGATTTGACATCAGCCATTCTTTCAATATATTTTGATTCCCCAAAACAGTATTCACATAATTATTTGGATGAGCTTAAATATCAAAGACTATTCGCTCAATTTAACAAAGAGAGCTTGTCAGGCAAGGTAAATTATACATACCGCAGCAGTTAAAGCATTATGTTTTTCAAAGCCAGATAGCAAAGTGATATTTATTTATCAACTTATTCTAGATCTCATCAATCCCCATTTAGTTTAAGTTTCATTCAAAATAAGATCAAAACTGAGGTTCTTTTAACTATTTCACATAATAATTTTCAATAAAAATAGATGACTTGCAAACTTTTCCACAAAGAATTAACACATCAAAAATACAGAAGATTTTTCGAATGATCCACAAAACACATAGGTTAACAATTCTGATAGAAAATGTGCTATAGAAAATATTCCTAAAGAGAAGGGAACTTAGTTTTAGTAATTGGAAATGTCTGATTGAAATAGTGAAATTATGCTTCAGTCAGTGTTCCTGATACACATGCGAAAAGATAAACTCTGTGCAATCTCTTTATGACTATATTAGTCATATTACGAAATCACAGGCATACAGGTTTACCTCCAGTGAGAGAGTAGGTGTCAATTGCCACCATGATCGGTGTTGACGACTGTCTAAAAGAAACATATATATATACCAACCTACTAAAATAACTATTATTATGCCTGGGATGATAAACACGGTATTATCTATTGTCTCTTTCACTGGTCCCGAACCAAATTCAACCATTTTGATAAACGAAGCTTTTGAATGAGGCCAAAATATTGGCAAACTTTAAAATTTGCTACACCGCTTTAGTTTCCCGGAAGTTATCAACATCAACATTATGAGGGGAATCAACTCCGAACAATTAAGACAACAAATAATTTATGCGCTGGATCTTCGTCAATTTCCGTAAAGCTGCAGAACTTTTAAGGAAGACCATTTGAAGCGTGTCATATAAATAATTGTGAATTGATATCGATTTCCGTTTCTCGTAGACTTGCCCTTTTCAGAGACTAAAATGTGAAAGACCTATTATCAGCTAGCGCACGCTGAATCCGAGCTTTCCTACATAGCGGCCATAGACCAATCTATGATAGCGGCATAGCCCAATTTAGAAATGACTGAAAAGAGTCACTTCAGGCAAATACTGGGAGGTTTGGAATGATGGCATGATTTTGGGCCTTAACAGGGCTAAATGTCCACTAAATTAAGACCTTTCACAGACCTGAGGTAGGGTAGGCTTATATATGCCTAGGTTTATAATAAGCTTACTTTCGTGCAAGGAAATACATGTAGTATCCTAATATTCCACAAAATTATGTTGGCAATAAAGTGAGGCTTGATTTGCGTGAGTTTATTCATGCCCTGGAAAAGTTTGATCCAATCGCATGACGAGAATTCTTCTTGGCCTTTAATATTGTACTTTTATAACTTATTCTTGAAAAAACAAGATTGTAGGCCTATCGATTGTTATTAATTTCCGTGAAGAAAATATATTTTTAATTTATAAATTCTGCAGATTATCAGACACGATAAAACATTGTACAAAAATCTTAGAGAAATGACATTTCCACATCAATAAATCACACTTAGACACTATATTAATGTTCTAAATGGCATTGTTCCAGACATCCGGTTTCGTGATCAAATCCGCACGCAATATAAAATACAAATTATTTTTCGTAAACATTGGTGCAGGGTAGATGTATGAGGAATGTTGAAACTTGGATTACTTAACGTATTTTTGGAATTTCTTATTTTAGGCAAGTATAATTTTTTTTTGGTCCAAATATGCCAAAATTGATTCGTGAGGCTTCATTCGATTAACTGGATGGCCGCAAACCAGATCTTTTTTTGGTTAGAATGTGAACTTGTACAAAAGCAATACTGTGTGTGTTGGTGGGCTCAGGTAGGAAGAGATGAATCAAATGCTTTTCTCAGATGCCACCAATCAACAGTGTAAAAAATCAAATTTAGACGCGCTTTTTTTGATTCAAGGGCAATAATTTACAAATAGTTCAATAAAACATCATCAAGTTCGATCTCGTCAAAAAATATTACCAATCCACATTCATGAGGATAACAAGATTCGTCAAATCATTTGAAAACTCTTTGTTCTATTAAACGCCTTCAAACAAATTTTAATGCCGCGTAAATGTATAAACAAAGACGCTTTTTTCGATTATTCAAAAGGAATATCATCGAAATATTGTCAATACAAATTTGATCAATATTGAGATTTTCCGTGCAAAATTCTGTTAAAATCATTTCCCAAAAATTTAATTTTGCTGGAAATAAACATTACGGACTGGCGACAGCGATTTGATATATATAACCTTATATAAACCCGTAATATAACTGCTGTATAATGTAGGTATAAATTAAGATTAAGCGAAAATTTAATGTATTTCTATGTCCTTTGGTTTGGTAAAAGTTTTCTGTTGTATTCTGAAATTGGTCCACTATCTTTTCAGTTAAACCATCAGTAGGAATTTATCCATTACGAGTGTGGCAACTTTCAAATAACACATATGGATACAGATCTGATGGAGTGCCACCGATATATCCACAGGGAACCTTCTGCGGTCAGTTTGGTGAAGGGCCACCAGGTATCAACTTCCCCTTTCAAGCCATTTCCTTTGATGGGGCACAAACATCTTTTATCGATGTTGAGCTCCATAACTCGGATATTGGCGAAGACTGGTCGTTAATATTTCATCTGTATCCTCGAAGTAATAGCGCTCGTGTTACAGTATTCAGCTATTCGTCAACAGGAGGTCAAGGTGTGACAGAAATGACACTGTATTTGGCACATGGAAGGCCAATGTTTGTCATGAATTATAATAATGAGGTTGCCTGTGGGTCAGCAAAAATTCCAACACAATTACCTTTAAATACCTGGTCATTTTTGAGCTTACACAGAGAGAATGGACGACTAGAATTTTTGGTGAATAACACTATCACAGTAGGTACTGATAACTGCCAATATGGCTCATATGGCCCACCAAATGGAACTTTGAGAATTGCTGCTCATCAATTTTCTACACAAACTTACAATTTTGATGGAATGATGGAATGTTTGATTGTATATGATCACTTTGTTCAAACTCCGTGGGTGACAAGCGGCGAAATAGCATGTAGTTCAAGTTCAATTCAACAGCCGGAAACATATAGTAAGTATAAAGTATAAGTATTTCCCTCATATTCCCAAAGCAACGTTTGGATATACATGAACCAACAAACGTTTTTTTTAGGATCGTGCATTTCCCTATAACATGGTTTAATTATTAATTAAGCTGTATTAATCAGCACGGAGGGCTACAATTTTAATTTATGTTTATGGATATATGGATGTATCTAATAGGTTAGATAGCAAGTATAGTCTACAAAGAATCAAATATAAACACTACCATCTGCAGATTTTGGTTGGATTTATTATTCTGAAAGATCCTGTATTTTTCAACCACCAACCCTATTCTGTTATTGTTTGTACACAGTTTTATTCCTCTGAAACTTTTTGTTCGCTTTGTACCATTTCAATGGGTGAGGTCAAATCGCGTGTTAGTGTTCCGTGTTAGTGTTAAAACCATCAGATAACACGACATTCTTCCTGTTAATATAGTATATTAACTGGTGTTAGAAGTAACAAATAAGGTGAATGAAAAACATTTTGAAAACAAGTCTAAAAAAAAAAAAAAAAAATACTCAGATCTGTTCTGTATGATAATTAACACTCAAAAAATCCTACCGATATCAAGCTCGTGTAACACATTCAGTGTTAATAGCTAACTACGGTGGTAGTGTCCCAATTCTGTACTTACACTAGTGTTAACACTAACACGGAATACGAGATTTGACTTCACCCATTGTCCCATCCAACGTTGTTCTTTAATGTCCCAATACCACGGAAACCACATTTAGTCAAAAAGTATTTTAATCTTGCCATATTAATCTGGAACCCAAGACAAGGATGTCTAACCGGAAATCTCAATTGTGCAAATAGAATTAAGCTAAATGTCTCGATACAAATACAAAAAAGATAAAGAAAACATACATTAAAATGCTTGAAACTTGTTCATTTTTCAGGTTTTCACTCATGTGGACAAACGGATTCATCAGTAACACATGGAAATTATATTCTGGACCATATCAACTATTCACCAGACCTCTCCACCTCTATTCACAAAACTACAGCACGCTCCGTCACAGAGTGTGCCAAATTCTGTTCAAGTTCCAACAGCAGCTGCAGGTCATTCTCGCTAAGGAAAGAGACTGTCGGACATAGCTGTTTCTTATTTGATTTTATAGCAAATGCCATGACACTGTTAGCGATTCCCCAGGTTCGATACTATATTTCACGAGTTTAATGATGTAATGAAAATTAAAACTGTTTATTTTAAGGCTAAGAAAAAAAATAGATATGAAAACTGTTCATATCGAGCTCTGAAAATACAATGCAATACCTCAATGTATATCAATGTCTATAACGAGCGGTTGCCCAAAAGGCTTCACACAAATATAGGTTAACCTTTTATCGAAACTTCAGGTCCGTATACTCGAAACGGTATGAGGCGTCTGATGCATTTACCACAAAATTGTGCGTGGGACGGACCTAAGGACGGAAGGACGGAAAAGAGTGAAGAGTGAACGATCACATAAAAGGTAATTAAAGGTTGGACAATAATTAAAATCATCCATGACATAATTGAAGAAAGCTTGTTGCTAATTAAAATCATCCATGACATAATTGAAGAAGACTTGGAATAAGCGGATGGACAGGGCGACGACAATTGTATTACATTTCAATATTACAACAATGTAACGTAAGTAAGAAACTTTAATATCAAGAAGTGCAACATGATCACAAATATTTGGAAGCAATCTGGCCATATTCAGCTAAGAAAACTGTGAAATCACCAATTATTTAGAATAAAAACATTTACAATATATTGCACTTTTATAATCTTAGCATATTGATGGCATCTTTGTACATTTACATGGATTTTAAGCTGTAACTAATTTACATGTATCAATATTATGTATCCTTATCATGCCTATGTATCAACGTTATCAGTCAGTCATATGCTGTTTATTTTATCGGTACATCACATACTGGGTATTCATAAACTGTTAAAAGCACATGTATCAATAACATGTATCCTTATCTTGGCTGTGTATCATTAATGTGTATCTGTTATACTGTGATATAATTATATATTACATGCTGTTTTTGAAGCCTAATTATTTTCTATGTGTAAATGCTAAAATTACTTTGTTTGGAAAATGGACACCATTATTTTGTCAAAGTGCATCTGGGGCCTTCCAGAAAACTTGGCATAATTTAAGTATCATCTTATTGGTCAATTACTAAAATTAATTTTATCCATAAAAAACTTAAGATTATTTCAAAGCCTTTTATCAAAGACATTTACATTCAGAAAAGCATAACAGTTGATCCAAATTTCTAGACAAAACATTTCTTTTGGTCTAGAATATAGAAAACAACAAAACGGTACTAATTTACAACATTTAAGATAAAGCTATATTAAAGCTATCACATTATGCTGTTTATAAAGTAGTTGAAACAGACATCAAAGGCTTTGGTACTAGAATATTACTATCAAGCTAATCTAAACCCTTTTTACCTTATCTGGCATACAGTTTCATCAATGGTACTTGAACCAAATCAACTGGTAGCCAGTGTAATTTGCAGAACAAATTGTCATTTCGTGACACATTTATCTGTATTTGTTCTGAAGTCTTAATAAAGTCTACACCTGTTTGGCACTTATGATTGATCTAGAAATGTACAGAGTATATTTAATGTCCTTTAGACAGCAGTAGGCCTACAGGTATATACAGGTATCAATAATCAACTTAAAACATCAATGACAGCTGCCGATCACTTTAGACTCAAGCATGTACCAAAAGGAAATATCAAACATGCCATTAAGAAATCAGCTGACCTATATGGTATTAAAGACACTCCCATTCCTATTCTTAAATAGAAAATTGTGTATCTACAGCTTATAGCATCAATATTTCTCAAGCAACATAAATATCAAAGGAAAGAGGTCAAAATATGAAGCTTCAGGATTTCAAGATAATACCAAGTTTTGAAATAACAAACTTTAAAATCACTATGAGTACTATTGTATCACCAATGCCAGAAGACAATTGATCTTTGATTTTGTGCAGGCTCTATTTGTGCCATTGCTTTCCTGAAACACAGAGCTGCTGAGAAGCTTGAAGTTTTTCCACATTCATAGGCTTAAAAAAAAATCCTGTTCTTAGGTAAATTGTAATCAAGAAAACACAAAACTAGTATATTAATGTAAAATTGTGCAACATAATGTTCTATTCTCTCTTTGTTACTAAATGATTATAAAGATTTTACCTTAGCCTTATTTGAATATGATACATTATTATATATACTATTTAAACATGTAGTGGAATAAATATAGATTCTTATATATTTACATAAATTAACATAATTAACAAAAATATGTACATAACAATACTAAAAGCTATATGTGAAATTATCTTAATCATTACATGGGATTTAAGAATTCATTATTAAACTTTATCTAGATTTTGATAATTTTTGCACCTGATTTGGCTATTAGAGATAGGCAATGCCAAACAGTGTGCAATTGAGGACATTTTGTCAAGACAGCCTCACTATTTAAAAAGTTACTTCCACAACCTGTGTATATATGTTATAACATAAACACTTAACCATAACATCCTCTCCAACCTAGCACTGTCAAAGGGGAATCTGGTAGAAATGTCCAAAGGTACAATATCAATCTACTGTTATATTTGTGGTCTTGTTAAAAAACTTCCTAACAAGAGTTACTTCCCTCCTAGACAGAAAGAGTTGCTTGCTCCTGACTATTGTGACAGAAAAAGGATTGCCTGATACAAAGCATGGCTAAACTTGTGTCATCATTATCTAAACAAATCCTTCATTATAAAAAAATTATGAGCAACTTCTGATGCCTTATTCTCTAAAACTTCAATTAGATAAAATCGAGATTTATGAAATACAGTAATCTGATTGGATAGAATAATTGAATTTTGTGATAGACCAATCAGATGAATGCAACACTAAAATCATCTTAAGCTTAAGGTTTTAATGAATAAGGTCCATGATTCCAATTTTTCGTTATTTGTTGTATTTAGCTTAACATTGAAAGATGATTCCTGCATTACCATTTATGCAACTTGTAGGCTAATCTTCCGTTTTTCTTTTAAAAAAAATAGTTATTAAATTTTCAAATGTACTGCAAATGAAATCTAATCATTGTATGAATTAATAAGAGGCTAGTTCCAAATAAAAAGCTCTCAAAAGTCTCTAGCTCTTAGAAGCAATAATCAGATGAACATACTTAGACAAGAGCCATCACTTTACAATATACAAAACTACTGGATATTCAAGAGAATTGGACAAATACGATTAAAATATGACCAAGGAATGTATTATTGGCTAAAATATGACTTTTTCTCTTAATATTTGAATAAAATAAATACAAATGGATATATAATTTTGAAAGTGAAGTGGAGTTAACAACCAAATTAAGTTTCAAATAGATCTATTAATGTTATAATATTAGGTGTTGTATGCTTCTGTTCTATCATTTCAGATTGACCTTTAGCAAAGGTCACAAATACTGCCAAATTATTTAAGTTATACATTCCAGGACGACAAAATCCAGCACGGAGCTGAACTTGTTTACTTTCACCAACATCTAACGAAAGTTGAGCCAAAGTTTGTCCGACCCAATTAAAACTAGTACTAATTGGTACTGAATGTCTTTGAGGAGAATCACCATTTTGAGTTGTTCCAAGCCTAGAAAGAAAAGCAAGGAAAATTTATTTTCTCTTGGGCTGTTGATTTTTAGGTAATTCCCAACCGGACAGTTCATTCAGAATTTCTAACAAGAAAAAAGTATGCATAGAGAATTGCCCTACAGATTAAAATTGCAGACAGACACTTTAGAGCTCTTATCAGACATGACTGGCAAATAAAGATAATTCAACAGTCCTGATCTTCTTTATTCAATGTATAGACTAATACTACATTTAAAAACATTGATAATGCCACAGTCTTAACTAATGCAATTACTTTTTCATCAATGATTAGAGAACCAGACTTCAGATTTTAATTTTGAAAAAGGATACAGTTAGTTGAAATTGAGTTCTATAAGCTGGTGTTGTTTATATTTCTATGACTAATATCACTAAATCCCTTTATTTACCTATCACTAACTTGGTTGGTGTCTATTAATATCTCTGTTTTAACACCACAATGATTCTGTAACAATAGACTTACGGGAACAATACACAACCTAGAAAACGAGAAACTATTTTTACAACACCTTCACATTAAGCTTTCAGTTAACAGTTTTTCAACATTTTAATTATGTGGCAGAAAATCATATATTCGGTTGTTAAAATACTTTAAAATCATTTGGCTTTTTACAACCGAAATATGCTATGAACGCCACATACTATTAAAGCTTTTTAACTTTTCTGTATGTTTATAAAATTTGCTTCCAATAAATGAACAGTTCTTACCCTGAATTGAAGTCATGTTTAATACTACCAGTATATAGAAATGAGTAACTTATTAATTTTGATGTAACTTCTAAAGGTGGGTTGAGGTCATCGTCTGGTTCTCTCTCCCTTCTAAACTTCAGCTGCGGTTGGTCTGTAGGAGCCTATATATAGTTAAAAAAAATACTATATTAACAATATTATTACCAGTGATTAACAGATCATAAAATTTGTTCTCTATTATATTGTCCTACATTAAAATATAAAGCTAGTCCAACAAATAATGCACACAAGCTATAAACATAATTTTATTAGATAGCTCTATTGGGTTAAAACAAGATAGCAGTGTGCAATAAGGTAAAATTTTGTCCAGGACTGTTCTTTCAATGTACAGTTTGTAGTAGTGATGTCCAGTTGAGTCTATTTGCCACTAATCTTTTTAGAATGACTGCCAGTCATGACCGGCATGTATGGCCAAATCAACAGCCCTGACAGGAACTCAGTTTATTGTCCCTTACACACCTTGAATACTTTTTCAGTTTCAAATTTCCAACCTGTATCACTGTTGAGGGAGGAAAAGCACCGAAAATTAACCAGATATTTTAACCGAAGCTGGCATCAAACCAAGGTGGCCAACCATTCCACTTCCTTGAAAGTGAAATCAGTACTTGGTTATTCAGGTTTGTGTGAAATAAGGATGAAAGTTATATATAATTACCACAACTAAAGGATAAGACGTCACAATAGAGTTGACTGTTTCTATATGTATGTGATGTTGACCAACCAAAATTTTCATCTGACCATTTTCTTGGGCTACAAATGCCTGCAATGAAAAGATGCATAATAATATAAATTGAAAAGAAAGAGAAAAGAAAACAAAAATTTCTAGACAAGAATCTTTATCAATTATCCATATACATTTGCAGCAGGGTTGACAGGAATAATAGGAAAATGATTTATTCAAGGTCACTGGACTTCCATGGCTGGCTAAGATTAGAACCACTGACCACCATTAGTTTGATATAAGTGAATGAGTAAAGATTCAACAACTCTAACCCACTACGCTACAGCTAATTTCATATGGAGATTCACACCACAATTTGAACTAATTTTGAGCTCTAAGTTATCCTCATTCAACAACAGGAAATAAAAATTATATTATGAATGGTGCATATATTACCTTCCATAAACAGACTAAAACCATCTGTACACGTAATGCTTCATTTAAATTATCTAATAATTCATCTGATTTTTGGTCTTTTTTTATACGTTTATTATGACAGAGTTGAGATCGACAATAAAAATCACAACAAGGTGTTGATACGCTATTGACCTGGAAACAAATATAGGGTTTTGAGAAAAAGGATTAAAGAAAGAAAAAAATAAAAACAACTATATTTTAAAAGGATAACAACTTAGGTTCACAAGTCTGCCGTAACAAGGATCCTTTCTACCAGCTGTTCCTAGGCCAAAACCTCTTGGCATTGATCTTTCCCAGATTGTCCATACCCATTTAAGGCTGGGTGGACTGGAATTGTGAGTGAAGATGACTTAAAAAAGGTCATCGAACTTTCACACGCTGATCAAGATTAGAACTCACGTCCAACATTTCCTACGAAAATGACATCATGACGACATAAAGTTTGTAAGTCCAAAGATCGAATTCCTCTTTATAATAAGTATATTTATGCAGGGTTTGTTTACTCTTAAAGAACACATGAAGCCACTATGTGACTGGGTTTGTCATCACCAACAGTACTTAGAGAGTTGACATAGCTTTGATTATGATGTTTATTTACCTGTTCCATATCAAATGGCACTTCACTAACGACAAAATTATCACCTGCAAAAAAGGTAAACAAACATAAATAAAAAATTGTATTAAAAATACATCCTTGACCAAGATGTCAACACTCTCCTTCACAAAAAAAGTATGCATATGGAAATTGAAATTCAGAATTAGTGTATCAAATAAACCATTAAACACTTTCATGCCTACTCTTAAATTTCCACAATATTTCAATTCACATACAGGAATGTTTATCAAGCACAAAAGTAAACAGAAACATTAAATGGGCTATTGTGGACTGGCAGCGCCATGCACTTTTCCATGTTAGCCCCTTCAAGCTGCTTCACTGACAAGCGGAAATTGGGTTGAATATATGAAAGTTCATCTTGACCTTTGCTGCTAGTGAACTCTGACCCTTCAGGTTAGCGAGGAGGCAACTAACTCAATGAGCGACAAAGGCTTCCTGTTAAGGGGGTTGACAACCCTAAACCTTTGTACAAAAAATAGGCGATTTTAACAACTTCTTTTCCACCTATCTGAAATATTTAAATATCAATGGAAAGAGGGGACCTTCAGCTATCCAAAAATATAAAATTTATTTCTTTATGACATTTCAACTTTGAGAAATAGGGTATGAAAGATGAACGAAAAAAACGTCAATTATTCCCTTAAAATTAGCATATGTACTAGACTATTTAATATAGAAGGTTGAAATTTTGCACAACGCAAGTCTACATATATCTCCACAAAATTACGTTGGCTTTTTGGAAAATTTTGTTTTGTTCTGAAGATATTGATAGAAATCAAAATTTTAGGAGTGCATTTACGAAAAATTGAATTTTTAAAAAACTATTCATTTTATAAAAAAAAAGCCAACGTAAAGTTATAGAGGACATCGTAAGCTTTAGCTGAAGCCAAAGTTTGTAAAAATCAGATAAATTGTAAGCGAGATATGCTTTTGGAAAAATGGCAGTTTTTTTAAACATTTTGCAAACACAAGTAAACCTAACGTAATTAACGATCATGTTGTTAAAATATTTTCTTTCATGCTGTAGAAATCTTTAAGCACCTTTTAGGCATCGATATGCACCGATATCCACATAATTGGAGTGCTAAAACAATGGATTAGCACATGTCAAAACCCTTCCACCCACCAATCATAAAATTTTCTCTGTTTACATGTGACGTAATGATTTATGGGACATCACGTGACTTCTGGATTCCCCCGATACACAAACTCTTTCTTCGCTTGCCGATATTAACAATAACTGACCGGCAAACGTAGAGAATGTTTATTTAGCCGATGACGTTGTAATCACAAATGTCAACTGACAACGTAATTTGTACGTCTACATAGAGGAATACCCCGTTTTGTTCTATAAATAGATTATCTTCACGGACATATATCAGACGAACTACTGAAGCGATTGAGCTAATATTTTTCATACATGAGTTTCTTTTAATGTCAAATAGAATGGATATAAACTAAATGCGTTTCTTGATTGAAATACACTTCGAGCGATAAGGTTGTCAACCCCCTTAAGAGTAGTATATATCAATAATATAATTCATTTAATGTTCTATTTGCTTCTAAATGTCATTTAATTATTAGTATATCAACGTTCATTTTTTTTGCTTGTATATGATCATATCATACCTTTTGTTTTGTTAGATTTGGTTCCTTTTAAAACTAATTGTAAGCTTTCCTTACTGCCTATTCTAATACCTAGAAATAGACAGAATTTAAATCAATTCATATCAAAAAATTAGTTCAAGCCACGGGACAGATTCACCATCCATTTGTCCAAGCTTCCATTAGTCTCAGAAACCGGATTGTTAAGCTGAACTGATTAGTGTGTACAGCGCACAATGTTGAAAAGACGCCAAATAAAGATCAGCTATTATAGCGTTAAGTGCAATTGTTTCATGACAACGTCACTCAGGTTTGCTTATTATTTTATTACAACATTCTATTCTAAAAATTAGTGATAACACTGAATATGTAAAGAAATAGAAAGTGAAATGTGATTATGCTATTATCATGCAGTTCTAGTATTTCTATTTAAACATATTCAAGACCCAAATCAACACCTGAAAATGACCATCTTTGTCCTTTAAGGGCAATGGCACAGCGATCTGATTTAATCAACTATCAACAAGATTATATGTAAAATTGAAGCCTTACAAACAGAAACATATACATCAGTTAAGGAAGCTCACTTCTCTAACCTCATGCTATTGAAAGTCCTTACCTTTTTGGTCTGATGTACTTAGACTACTAATACACCATACAGGGCTAACACATGATACTTGCATTATCTGTAATTCCTGTATATGTGGTCTTTGATATTGTACCTAGGGAAAAGTCAAGGTAATCATTTGAATTTCAAGACAAATAGGTCACCAAAAGTGATCTATCAATTATTGAGGAGAGCTTAATCGTCTGTTTTTATAGGGAAACTATATATAAATTCTTATGTAGAGCTTAATCTACATCTTTATGGAGATTCCGCCAAAGCTTAATCCATTATTTCTCATATGAATCTGAATTCACAAATTAACAAAAGAAGCTGAATCTAAATTTTCATAATTCAGAGCTGAATCTACATTTTCATAATTCAGAGCTTAATCTATAAATCTATTCATTAGTCATGGATAATCTAGAAATTCAATGGTCAGAGCTTAGTCTAGAAATTCTCTAGTCAGAGCTTAATTTAGTCATGTTTATGATTCAATGATCCCTGCGAGAAAAACTTTTGCTCATTTCAAACACACAAAATCACTCACAAGCTCAATGTTTAAACTAAATCTTGAATGTTGGCATACCTGACTAAGATTTTCTAATTCACAAGTTATAGTACATGAATTCAGTTGATTGTCATCACGACTAGTCTACGACAACTTGTAGATTTATAAGCTGATGCACGAACACTTAATGATTCTACTGTATTCACTATTGCACGATGTCGTAATATTCTATACCTGAAAATAAAGAGAATGATGATCATCAAATTTAAATCTCAGTACGTTTATCATCATATTGATGCTTAGTGTATCCTTAGTGTCAGAAACAGGAATTTATTTTAAGAGTTGACAGGATAGGATAGTTCACCTTCGAAAAATTGGAGCCTCTATATTAATATAAGTCATAAGTGGTCAACCAATAATCGTTTTTCAATAAATCACTCGATGTTTAAAATGCATGTATGCTTCTATTGAATAGTATATTACAATTACAAATAATATCAAATTTCATTTGTGCATCCATTCATTGACAAAAATGGCTTGTAGAAATGGCTGTTATGACTTGAGGTTATTTGCCTGTTTCTTGAAAAGAAAAATAGGTTATGACCTTACAGTTCTATGAAGACACTGTAAGTTCCTTGTAACAATAATTATCCATATTTGAAAATGTTACCAACAATTCTCCTTTTCTTGAGACACTGTCATGTTGGACTGCAACTGTTTTATACTTCTACTGCCATTTAGTTTGATGTTAGATGAACTTCATATGACTTTTACTAGTCAGGTAATTTTCACCAAAGCATGAGCACACTGGTGTCTTACATAGACCTTGTCGACGCTAACAGAGGAAATTTCTAGTTTGAGGTACAGTGAACACTGAGTAATCTGACATACACTGAGACCACAAAATAAGCCTACTGTCGGACTAGCGAGGATTGATTTAGGTATTTTAAGACCTAAAAAACAAAAACTTACTTGATTTTTGACTGATGAGCTAAAGGTTCATAATAAAATAAAAAATCTACTTCGTGTACACCACCAATATCTCTACCACGTACCCACATTGGTATTGATAATGTTTCTCCTGGTTTTAATATATTATCACGTAATGGAATGTTTAAAACATTGGATACATGGAAATAGTCCTTCAAATTAACATTATCACATAGTAAACTTTCTCCTTTAATCTCTCTTTGTTGATACACGTAAGGGTATTTGGGTAGATCTGTTCCCACACCAAAAGTACAGAATTCTGGTTGACTAGATGTTAACAGTAGCGTTTGTAATGGACTGCGACCAGAGTTAGTAAATTCTAGTTCTATACAATGAACTTCACCACACAATAAAGTTTCAGGGAAATCACAGAAATTCACCTGAAAATCATCAAAGAAATAAAATGTAAAAATACCCATACTTTTCTGCAACTAAGTTAGACTTGTGAAAACCAAAATGCAAAGTAGTGTGCAATGGGTGAATTTTACTTGAAAATCAGAGTAAAGTCATTATCAATATTAAGTTCAAATAAACATAATCTATTATGTGAGTCTCCTAAAGGTTTTTAAATTTGACAAACCAGTTGAATACTGGCATTTTGGTGTAGTTGAAGTCTGGATGGCTGTGTCTATCTTAGGACACTTGCCAAAATACAATTTTGACTCAAGACTGCTCAATCCTTGAGTATGTATTTTAATAATATGCTTTGTAAATCCAAATGTCCCAGCTATAAATGGGTCTAGAGAGAACCAAAAGAGATCACTGCAAACTGTTAAGTCCTAGGTCCGCAGATGGACAAAGTTCTTAAAACCTCTTTTGTTGTACTTGTCAACTTAGCTTAGCTTATAACAAATTTTTACCTCTAAAATGGGCATTTCTTCTTGAACAACTAAATCTAACCGTCTATCGGGACCGTAAATTTTATTTATTTTTTCTTCTTTACTATTATTTAATCTTGGTCCTTGAACTTCTAATCTTTGCTTGCCCCGAACAAACACGCTATTAATAAAACTAGATTTACTGCCGTCAAGAGATGTGGATTCTGTTGTTTGTTGAGAGGGTTGGGGGTTGGTCCCTAAATTATATGCTAAACCTACAATACGTAATTCACCAGGCTGACGTGGTACCAAGGTCAGATGAATCTGAAAATTCAAAATGGTAGTTTTGGAATTAATCACTATCCATTGCTTACAGTATAACGTATTAAGAATCAACATATATCACCGTGGACACTAGAAATAAATCATATTTTTTTCAGTGTGATTGAAGAATCCATATTTGAATAAGTGAAGAAAAGTTAGTTTGTAATTTCTAGTAATATATTCCTGAGTTTTGAGAAAAGGCTCCGTTTTTTTCTTTAATAAGCGTAAAATTCACTGAATTTTTTAAATTTTTTTTAGCCTATGATTTGACTAGCAAGTATATCATAATAAATGTACATGCCTTAATTTATTTTAACTATTCTACTTACTGGTTTACTTTCATTGCCTTGTAATATCACTTCTTTTATAACTGCTGTCTGTATTATTTCATCTGCTAAATTATTCTAGAAAATAAAAATCAACCATAGATTCTAGCCATTACATAAGCGATAACCATATAAATATACATCTTTCATAATCACTAACTGATATTGTATAGGAGTTCCCAATATTATGTGGCTGATTTGGCTAATGAAAAACCATGCAGTACTCAATGGGGAGAAATTTGCGCGGACAATGACATAGACGTTTTAACCTAAACATGCACAGTGTTTAGCACAGGGGCTCTCAAGTTTATATCCTATCCGAATGAATCAACTCTTTTTGTACGTCAGCCCAATAGGCCTACATCACCCATGGGGAAACAAAAAAGTGAAAAAAAAGGTTTTAATGCAACCGAAAGTTGAAGTGAAAATATTTTAAAAACAAAGTGTTAAAATAACACTCACCTTAACTCCAGTGGATATTTCATTTGATATTATCTGAGGTTTATCAACACTACCAACTATACTGGGTAAAAAACTCCATAATAACATGACCTCTGATAATACTAATGTTACTTGTAATGGATTCTCTACATATACCTCTACTGTTATAGGTTCTATATTGACAAAATGAAAACCACCTCTAAAATATGATGCAAAGATCACCTTCATACCTTGGTCAAACGGTTGGCCATGTACCGTATAATTGTAAATTAAACGAAAAAATAAAAAAGTTTGCATTATGCAGGCCTTTTCCTACTAGAGTGTGTACTGAAAAAAATTTCAGTAACAAACTATACAGTTGTTCCAAGTAATAAATGATAAATTTACAAGAGTAACTTTTGGCTTTTTTGAAAAATCCATGGGTAGTGCTTACTTATTTGGACGTTTCATTTCTTAATTTAGCTACAAACTAAGCTATGTGAACAGTACTAATTGCTTATAAGGCCACAGAAATCGCAAAAAATAATACAGAAATGAATGGAGCTTTAAGTACTATTCTTCTGCACTGAATGGCCTAATGAAAACAGGAATGCCATGCAGTGTGCAAAGAGGGAAATTTCGCCAGGATAGAGGCATTAGCCATTAGCCTACTTTTTTTTGCGATTTCAAACTGTCAGGTGATTTTTAACAATCCTTTTAAATGAAAGCCCATCTAACCTGAAAAGGGTTGAAAGTTCATCTCGACCTTTGCCGGTATTGAACCCTGGACCCTCAGGTAAGTGAGCAAGCATTCAACTCAATTAGTTCTTTGAACAAGAATTTGTAATACGTACCTCCTACGAAACCAGTAGGACTATATCTATTGTCTGTTTGATTAGTAAAACACTGTATAGTTTGTTGATATTTAACAGTTAAGAAACCATTGTTAGCTGACCGTACTAACTGTTCTTCTAGTTTACGCCATAATTCATTATTATCATCATCACTAAACCATATACCTGATGCACTAGTTTTACGTACATTATCTACAAAGAGGATAAGTCATTGAAATTTTCAACACATCTTTAAGATTCATTTGTGGCTAGCTCAAGCTTAAAAACTATTCTACAAAAAGGACAACTCTTATGGATAGATACTTCTAGAAAATGTGTTCCTTTTAATGCTTCCATATGGTTCTAACACCATCATCAGGAATATAAGAATATATATCATATTTAGATGTACTTGTGCTTCTAATATGAGATCGAAGAATTTTCAATTTTCCTTTCCTCAAAGCAAGTCAGGTACATAATCAAATGAATTGAGTTTTTTATCTGATTTTTCTGCACCTGTTTCATATTATGCATGCATATTGTAATGAGCCAGTACAACAGCATGAGACTGATCTTTTTCTTTTTAAAAATTGTAGAAGGAAATTTAAAGTGCTTAGCCTGCATTACATACGGCCTCGGTTTATCGTCACATCTGAAGGACAATTGGTAACCAAGCTTAACTCTGGACCTTCAAGTTAGTAGGCACCACAGCTGCCTAATTAGTTACGGACTATATATCCAAATAAAATAGAGATTTAACATGAACAAAGTTGGGACAAGACCTACCTGAAGATGTTGACTTCTTGCCTAATAAAACTTTAGTTAAATTAGCATTAACATTAGGTAGAGGTAATTCTGGTAATCTCCCATAGGAACTATTCTCACCAGCTTCTTGACTTAGTAATTGCTACAATATACCATATCAAATATGTTTACAAAACATAGAAATCTTTGAGAATTTCTTTGGCCTTGTATGGACAACAAACTCGACCCAAATTTCACATTTCTGCTAATCTTTGATTAAGAAATCAGTCTATTGTAGTTTGTATGGAAAGATAAATTGAAGTTGAAGCTTAAAGTTAGAGGCCTTAAAAGGTTCTTAGGCTTTACTGTTAGAATCAATGACTTTAAGGCTTTTATTAGCATCTATTTTTTTCATTTGATTTCTGCAGTTCTTGCAGTTGTAGAAATACTTTACAGTATCACCATTGAAAACTCATTTTAAACATGAGTGAAATTGCAGTAAACCATATGCTTCTGATGCCACCATTGTCCCGGATGCACAGAAAACCTAAATCGAGAGGACTAAATATCTAAGCGTCTGTAGATGACTAACATACCTTGTAAACAAAGAGATACTCTCTAAGAAAAGAGTTTTGTTGAGATGGAATCTGTCGGCTGTCCTCACTCAGTAGATGTTTAAATGCAGCAGTAGCATTCTCTAATTGTTTTAAATTGAATGATTGTCTTCCAATGGTAAAATGAATGTGATCCTGTGAAGGTCAAATAAAAACATGATTAATGCATTCTAATAGGCATTATTATGGCATTTGAAAATGAACAATGTTAATTTATATTTTGTTAATTCATTGCAAAACCATCACTCAGCCAAGTATCACAAGGGAAAGACTTTACAACAGCATTTTGAAAATATTAGAAAAGCAGTTCAAAATGAAATGAATGGAGTTTTATTGTTAAAGAAGATGGGCAATGCCTTGCAGTGTGCAATGAGGGAAATTTTGCCAGGACAGCAGCATAAGCCTACTCATTTTGCCATTTTCAACTGTAAAGGGGTTTTCAGAGCCTGTAACACACAAGGCCTCCTTTTATTGCTTCATCCAAATAACAAGACGCTTTTTCCATGGATGAAAAATGGGAATATTTGCCAGAATTAAACCCCAGACATCCAGGTTAGCAAGTAATGGTCTATAATCTATAATCAAAACTAAAAGAAATTTTTTTCTTTAAGAAAAAAGATATTTTAATTAAAATGAAAGTTACCTCAGCAATGGACCAATGTTTGCCTTTATAAATCTGTAATGCTTGAGAGTAAGCTCGTAAAGCATGTTTTCTCTGAAATACAACAATAGTTAACAATACAAGCTCCCTTCTAATTAACAACCCCAAGGATTTGAGGTAAAATTAATTTTTAAAATTTTCAAATTGGCTTAAATGACATATTAATAATCTCATGATCTATACAAATATACATTTGAATATTATTATATTATATAAATAATACAATTCGGAATAAAATGGCTCCCCCTCCCCCCAATATCATCCATTGTATTTCCCCCATGGGCTGAATGTTAGACAGGACCATTTCCATGTGTATTGGACCTAATTCTGACCCATGTAACATAAAGAGCTTATTATAATTATCATTAAAACAAAACCAACAACTCATTTAGTGTACAAAAAGGTAAAATGTACAGTCTGGATGTTCAGGTCTACTTTGTGTCAAGGTCTTTCAAGAGTCTCTCACCTGCACAGCTTTATTAAATCTATGTCCAGCAAGAATCATGTGAAATGAATATCTCCGAACTAAAGGTGACTTCATGTTTATAAAACAGTGAGCAGATTGTTCCAGAAATAGAGCACTAGATAGGTCAGATTCCTGCAAGTAGATATATGTATAATAAACAAATTGTAAATAAACCATTGACATAACATATATCTCATCTTCCACAGCAGAAAATGGTAGCAATATCTTCATGGAGCTCTTAAGTAATTATTAGAAAAATTTGAGACATGTGAACAAATAAAAATTATGCAAAGAGTTCAAATGTTGATACAGATACTTCGCATATGATTTTTGAAATATACATGAGTTAAAACATATACAAGGTCTTTTGTATTAGAAATTAGAACAATGGTTTGCCATTTCATGAGGATTTTTTGAAACATGAAATAAAGTGCTTGTCTTTGAAAACTGGATAGTGGTTATATATCAAGAAACACTATTATGGATAGAGTCGGATAGACTACTTCTCTTTAATTTAAGCAACGTTTCAATTCACATTGCTTGATAAAGATTCCTGTATGTGAATTGAAACATTGCTTAATTTAAAGAGAAGTAGCATATCCATTGTTTCTTGATATATAATATTTTACATACTTCTAAATGTCATTCAAAGATTGGATGTTGGTTGAGATTTTATTAAAACATAATGATTATCTACAAGACAACTGACAACATGCTGGTGACAACCTAATATGACTTATAAGCAGTCTACTCATGCACAATGTGCCATATTTGAGCCATGAGCCACGTTAAGAGTCTTACCTCACAAATGAGCTTAAAAAACTGGGTTGCTGCCTCATGGAACATTCCTCGACTTTTTAATGCTTCTGTGCTTGTTAAAGTTGCTCTTGTAGCAAACTGTGGATTTCTGTAAATGGAGAATGGAGAAAAGGCCATTTTTTAGAAAACTCTCTGACAGCTCTACGTTTACAGACTGTGCAGATCAAATCATAAAAAAACATTAAAATCTAATTTCCTTAGCTATACGATACGTCATTAAACACTTAGTTTTAGTGGAATAGCAGGAACCACAGACATCTGATGTAAATTGTAATGGTGCCAATAGAAAACCTCTTTCCTTCCCTTTAATTGTCTGCAAAATTCAACAAAATCAAAGTACACAGAAAGGTAATCATAAAGTTTCTATAAGATGAGAGCTGAGACATTTAACTTACCTACAAGACGCTATATAAGTTGTTATAGCTGATTCCATATAATGATGTGGATAAGGTCTTTGAGCTTGAATACCTTGCATAAATATTGATAAACTGGCCATTTCCTACAATAGATGTACAAAACATTGAACAGAATTAAAATTCATGATATCAATTGTTCTTAAGAGACAACAATTATTATGGTCTTTTGAACACAACTTTTCAATAAAATACAGGTAATGTTTTCAAGTGAGAATTTCATAATTTTTGTTGTATCTAAATGTGCAGTGCTACTTCTAAATGTCTTACAAGGATTACATCAATTTTACTATTTTACTGAGAAACTAGACAGCAAAGGTTTAAAGTTAAGGATATATGAATAATACAAAATCTGTAATTGTTTAAGCATAAATCAAATTTTACTTTCAGATCAAGAATATTATTTATTCATGAGTATTCATATAATAAGATCCCATCTTCTCATGAAATTGAATTACTCCACATAACTCAACAACTTACCAAAGCACCAGCTAAATGTAACCAAGCATGATCATTATTGAAGTCTCTTTTAGCAGTGTGGTAGGTCTGATAAGCAAATTCATACATTTGAAATAAAAATGCCAGATCAGCCATTCTTCGCAGTTGAAGTTCAGGAGCATCTGATGTATATCTGAAGAAAAGGAAGGATGTACTTTATAAAGGCAAGCAGAATTCTAATACACATCAAAACTTATGATGGACAATTTTCAGTCAGACACAATTCCATCTCTAATTGTAAGATCTCACCTGTCATTGGAGTAAGTGAAATTATAGAAGTTAATTGCAGGTGAAGGCCAAAAAACAAAGCAGACAACAGAAATACTTACACAACAGTTGTATTTTGATTAGCTTGCACATAACCAGAAGGTTTATTACCTCCAAACCATTTCTTAGTAGCACTAAATATAGACCTGTGTATACCTTTACGAGATGCTAACTGGAAAAATAATAATAAAATTTAAGTTTTGATGTTAGAGAGACAACTACAGGTAAAGACAAGTTTGCTGCATACACTGGATGAATCTAAAAAAAAAAATGTTATGTCGAAAAGTTTCTTTGAAATTTCTAAAGCCCTTTTGATATCTATTGTCCATGACATGTATGACATGTAAAACCTTTCTCTTATTCCATCTGCTTGAAAGAAATTTATAGCGCAAAGCCTGTAGTACACAGGGCCTTGTATTTACTGACAAGTTTGAATAAAGCAAAACAAACCAGAAAAGGTTGAAGCAAACAACAAGTTGAAAGAGAGTTTCTATATCAAACAATTTTGCAATCCATTTTGTTGTAGAGATTCCATGACGTCCCTCATCAGACGTAGAAATGCAAGTATATGAGAAATTTACCTGCTCACTGAATATTTTCATCTGTCTCTCAGCCCAAGGTATCAAAGCTTTAACAACAAACTCATGCATAAAGATTCGTAGCCTATCCATGTCACTACTTGTCAGACAAATACCATGTCCCTTATGTTTGTTTTTATCAGTATTGATAGAGGAAGAACTTCGGCCATCTTGGTAACCATTGGCAGCAGCAGTAGGGTCGGCATCTACTGGTGAAGATTCCCCAATAGTGTTTTGAACTTCTGTGTGAGAGAAAGCTAGAGGATGATCCATTAAAGGATTAGCAAGGTTTGGTATGGAACCAGGTAATGAAGAAACTGAACCAGATAAAGATGGTATTGATCCTGACAATGACCGACCTGAAAAATATATGACAATGGTGTTTAATTTATCCTAGCATTCTTTTCTGAAACATAAATAAGCAAAACTTAAATGCTTAAAAGCCAAGTTTTAATAATGTTGAGCTTTTCTCTGTCATTAAATTTGGGTACTGCAAACAATGGCCCTGATACATTTGCCAGATAGTTCAAATTGACACATCAAAACACCACTTCATTGCTTTAAGAGCCTGTGCAATTTCACTTCAAATACAAGAATTTTAATCTCCAACACAAAACCACAGGTTCTTTACTGACAGTATACAGTCATTTTAGCACCAAGAACAAATGTGACCCTTTATAGGTTCTGATGTAGTCCTTTTAATTTAGCTACAAATTATTTGATATATTATATTATTGTTTTCACTGTAAAGGTGATGAGGGAGTGTCCTTGATTATTAAACTAGATTCATGCTGACTGTGCATGCAGGTTTGAAGTAGACAGCTTGCATAAAGCTACGCCAGCCAATAGCCTGCATGTTGGGCATCCAGGGTCCAGGTCGTGGTATAAGAGAGCCTGTCAAGCCTGGACCGGGAGCCAGAACAGAGAAGGATTCGCCGCCACCAATCTCCGATATCTCTCTCACCACCTTTAACAAGATATATACCTAATAAATAATTGAAAACACAAGTCATTTCAACATCTAGAAGTGCTACACAAATGAAATAAATTGAGTTTTGCATCTTGTAGTTCTTCAAGATTAATGATACATATATGTACCATTTGTAAATGTAACTTAAAAAAATTCAGTTTTGCCAACCTAAATTAGATCTTTCCTGGAGATCTGCAGTAGAATCTAGCGACCGTTTCAGAATAGATTCATCACTAGGTTGATCAGTACCCTCTGACAGATGAGTTGGGAAAGCTGCATCCTCAGTCTCATTATAATCATAGTCCACACCCTCCTGTAAATAGATACTAGTTAAATCATTTGTTAATCAAATACATCACAATTGTTAGCAATAAAATTTGTTAGTTTTTAAGCAGGGTTAAGCATATTTTAAATGTTAGTAAGTATTTCAGCTATATTTATTTCTAAAGAATGGTGCTACAAGTTATGTTTCAATCTGCTGAAAGAAAACATTTGTTATGGTGAAAACTAGAACTGTTCTGGAGTGGGTAACAATCATCTTCAGCTCTCAAAGTAGCCAAAAATAGATATTTAACAATAAGCCCACTGCAAAACTGAGTATGGTTCATGGTTGAAATTACACATCTAAATGCAATTCACAACTGTTTTGAATCTCTACAATATTTTTATATCAGATGAAAAATGGTAGTCTCTATTGTGCTCAGTGAAAAAAATCAATAAGTAATTTCAGTCTTTTCAGTCGTTCTTACCAGTGCAATATGTTAGCTAAGTTTACATGCTAGAGAAGTATGAAACAAGAACATGCTTCAAGAATAATTATAAGTAATAAGGCATAAATAATGTTTATAAAGAAGGCATAAATGTAAAATTTCAATAACCCATAGCAGAATGTGTAACAGTGCTTATAAAGTAGATCTAGATAAAGATGCATTAATGATATACATGGTATTATTTGATCTGTAAACAAAACTTCAGACATAGCAAAGTACTTCAAGCAGCAACCAAAATTTTACCAAAATGATATTTTTGATTTTAGTAAAAAGTGCAAGTGTATAGAAATAGATGTGTAAAAAGACATTTTGAAAAATATGGTTTCATGGAAATAAATTCGAGAATAACAATATAAAGCCAACATTGATAGCTAAAGATACGGTTAACATTGGCACAAATCTTACCCAGGCTATAAAATAGCGTGGTTTATGAACATATTGGATCTGTAATAAAGCATTAGAGGATAGATAGAAGTATTGTTAATGGCAGGACTGGATAATAGAAGCTTATATACTAAAGAAGCTATATGATATATGGATATACTGTAAGGCTATAAATTATTGCGAGATAGAAATTAATGCATTAAATGCGACCTATCCGCGATCACATTAATTTGTATCCGCATTTTTAAATACATATTTCCAAGTGAAGTAAAGAAAAATGAAATCAAATGATGGACAAAAGGTAATGTGAGTCAAGTATTTAAATTGAGACCGGGGGGATTAAGTAACTAGGCAATTATCTCTAAATATGAAGCTGATTAGTAATCAGTGACTTTAAAACAAAAGATATTCACACTTGACTATTTAAAGATAAAATCTTGATCATTGTTCATGCCTTCATTAATTAAACACTTGAAGAATTCAGGGAAGCCCCCTTTTTCTATGATATTAAAAAATGTGACACCTACCGCGGATCGCATTAATTTGTACTCGCATTTTAGTCTCTATACCCCATGTCGCATTAATTTGTTGACGCATTAATTTCTAGCCTTACAGTATACTATTTCTGACAGTTATTAACTCAACGTTTCACATGCTCATACAGACAGTGTTATCAAGAGAAATGAATAATAAAACAAGATTAACAATATAAATAGTAAATAAATGAGTAACAATCAAAGGTATAAAGAGACCTGTCTGTATGAGCTTGTGAAATGTTGAGTTAATAACTGTCAAATATAGTATATCAATATATCTTGTGCTTCTTTATGTATGCCTATTTCTATATGTCTTAAAACGGCTTATATATTATTAGGTAATACCTGAGTTTTGGTATGTAAAATGGAGTTCAGATATATTTGATTTCATATCGATATTGTCCTATAATTTATATGTGTATAAGTGCACTGATAGCATCAGACACCAATCAGACGTCTTTAGGGTTATCAAATTCCACTATACTAAGTGTTTGATGACATCACTAATCACTAAAGGCCGAATTCCTTACGTAATGCAAACGTATTTGGTCTTTAGTGATTTCATTAAGCAATTACGTATTGACGAATTTCCGATATTGGTGTCTGTGAAATATCAACTTAAAGTCAAACTTTTGCCGCAAAAAGGGGCGTGTACCATACATGGGTAAATGAATTTTTTTGTGGAGGCAAGGAAGATGTGAGCAGTATACATGCTTGGGCACTATATATTCGGAATTATACGGTATTATTACTGAAATTGCAGTAACAATTTAAAACTGCAAACAAGTCCATTCTCGCTGGGAAATAATTTAAACATTCAAACAAAATAATGGTGGCATTCATTCTGTTATCTTGGTATAAATAGTGTATGTTTATCAAGAAGAGTAACTAACCACTGGTTCAGCAGGCTTGGGTATAAACTGGCTCCAGGGATCAGGTAAAGTAGTCTCTGATTGTAATGTATCTATAGTCTGTAAAGACCTAGAATTAATCTGTAGTAAATGACAGCAGTGTGGTGGAAATGTTGATTTCATACTTTGGTAAATTGATTCAGCTCTGAAAAATCAAATCAAACAAAATGATGAACTTCATGCCCTAAAGTGATTGAAAGATGGTTATTCAACATTCCATGTGTGTCAGATAAAATTGAATTACACAATTTCAATTTACAGTCTGGGTTTTGCATCATAATTATACAGTGAAACATTGCTGTAATTACAGGAACCACAAACATCATTCTGACAGTGTTAAATTGGCACCGAGAAACACATAAGTAGATTGAACCATCTTTTCTCATAGATCTGTTCTACCTTCTTGTCCAAATCAAGTGCAAATATGTTGAGAGACTAGAACCAAAATTGCAGTTTTAATGGTTTTGTGCCAGTGATGAACAATACTGTTTATAGTATAATTTATCATTTGAAAGTGGTATGTTGGTTTACAAGCGAAACTCATCACATACCTGGCTTGTTCCCCTTCACTTACATCATGTATTAATACAAAATAATGTAATATTCCCTGACAGAACCAGCGTGGGGATTTATTGGGGAATTGTTGTTGTTGTTGTAACTGTTGGTTACCCAAACCTTGAAATGTAGCTATTGGATCATTATTACTGGATGAAACTATAAATACACCTAAATCATAGGTTAAGGAAATGAAATGAATCGAGTTGTATGTCCTACTCTTATGGGCTCATGAGAAAAAGACTACCATGCAGTGTGCAATAAGGGAAATTTTGCCAGAACAACGGCATTAGGTTTGTTTTTATGATGTCTAACTGTTGACTGGTCTTTCATATTCACAGCCTATAGCATACGGGGCCTCAGTTTATAGCCCCTTTCGAACGAATCCATGGTGAAACCGGAATAAAAAATTCAAAAGTTAACCTCGACCTTTGCCAGGTTTGAAGCTTGGCCCATCAGGTAAGTGAGCAAGGTTCCTTAGGCTGCTTAAACGGTATATCATAGCCACTCATTTGAATATTTAGGGCCTCAAACATCATATAGTTGTAAGCACAACAATTGTCTAACTGATTTAATCATCTTCATATTTTCTTATCCTATTTTCTCAGAATTCAAATCTGAGTAAGTTGCAGTTCTCTTGCAATTTAATTAAAATTAAAAGTGGAAATTTTGTCCCAATCCCACAGGAAACGACTTCTAAGACCATTGGGCTAGCTACCAGATTATTTAATCAAATTTCTCACTGTTAAAATAGTGCTCAAAACATCAATATTAGAGTGATATAAATATATTCAAAAAGTAGGTCAGGTGTCTGAAGATCGCATAGCGTGAAACTATTGTATGTTAAGCTTATATGTATTTTTATATATTTCTATGTCATCAGTTATTGATATGAATAAAGGATACAAGCTAAACAATTATTCAGATATTCATGATCTGATGCTGGCATAATTTTCAAATACATATCACGATAAGATTCAAACCATGGTGTTGAAGCTGAAATGTATGAGAGTCCCTTATTTGAACAATTGATAACAAAAATAATTCAAAAGCAAAATATGGTATCTTAAATCATACAAATCCAGATCCGCAGTCTGTCCTGAACATATATTTCCTTAAAAATATACTACGGTACTTCCATTGGTACAGTTACCAATCTGTTTAAGTGAACAAACTTAAAATTTAATAAATTGGGTTACAATCCAAATGCATAAAAGCCAATCTGAAACTAGATTTTTCAATATAGCTTCCAATAGGTAATAATGTGTCTCAAACATTTTTTGACAGTAGGTTGCATCTTTTCCTCTAAAATGCCACAGGCTGAAAGTTAAACAGGATATTGTCACATTGGTGTTTTATGCCTAATTCTGACTCATGTAAAATAAAGAGTTCATCATTCACTGATACTTACAATTTAATTGTAGATCATAATTACCCACTGATAATACATTAGACTTGCCACCATCTCGAGATGGTAACTGTGTATTAGCAACAGAATCATTTAATAGTTTTCTAATAGCTGCTGGTTGAGTAGGGTAACCAGGATTGGTCATATCACATACATTTAGACGTAAATTTCGGATTACATGAGGAAGATTATTTGGATCTCTAGTATGTACTGAAATGAGAATAAAATTTATGGGAGTGAAATGCTGTGGTGGCAGATGTAAAAGTCAAAAAATTGTCAGTAGCCTAACACTCTCTATAATTTGACAATCTCAAACTATGGTAATAATGGTAATCCATCATATTAATAAAGGTCATTTAACACCAAATATCGCTCTTAATGAAAAATCCTATATTGTACTTTTTGCCCAGATATTTGATAATAAGATTGGGTAGGCATAATATGCTAAACCTAGTCAGTGGAAAAGTAGCACAATAGCAACTTTCAAGACAACAGAGTAAAGGTTTTGTTCATTAAATACGTAAGATGTAAAGGCATAACAGTAGGTAGAAGTTTTATTTATTTTATCACTTATCCTTATATATATTTAACTGTCTATATAACCATGAGATGCCACAGTTGAAGTAAGTTGTAATCAGAGACAGAGGCTGCTAGCCTATATCAGTCACAAGGTCAATTCAGTCTATCTCATGCTAGCTACATCTCTTTCATTTAGACCCAAATATTTGCACCAAATAGACGGGCAGGTATAATTGGAACACTAGAAGCAAAGAATTACCTTCCGTTGGCAACCTGCAGAATGGTTGAATCAACTGCACAAAAGTCAAATTATTTTTTTGACAGATAAGCTCAGCTTCAGGACTACATAAAACAGCTACGTGGGGACTGAAGGTGTTCTGGATGAACTCTTCGGCTGTTTGTTTACACTTTGCCATTGTTTTCTTTAAAAAATACTCATTTCATTTAAAGATATTCTACATAATTAGTATAATTTTATCTTTTATCCTTCGATATGTGTCAAGTCATGCGCCATATTGATATTATGGTATCCACCACTTCCGGCACAAAATCATAGTTCAAGGGAGAAAACTCTTGACAAAATACAACTTTAGATACATCCATAGTCATGTTATTAACAGTATATCTATGGGTAAATCATACTACTGTAAATCATTGACTCTAAATATTATGTAGCAGGAATAAAATAATATTAATCAAAAGGATAAAAAATAGACCTAACATTACATTACCCACCGATAGACTCGTCTTGCCGAGACCCAGCTCTCCCTGAACGGCCCCTGACAATAGGCCTACAATCGTATACACAATTAAGTACCGTTAATACACAATGGTGCCAGCAAACAAGGTCTTTCAATATAAACAAAGGAAGAAACAACCCCAAACTGTGAGGGGGGGGGGATGAGGCGGTACATAGATCTAGCCTACGTTTCTCGTGCATGTAGCCTACTTGACACCTAAACCATCATTATAGGGCCTACAGCCGTAGCCTATACACGAAAGAATAAAATAATAATGATAAAAAAAAAAAACAACTTGAGGCCTATAACTTTAAAGGATAACAAACTCGTGGCATTATTCTTTTCCGGATTATCCGTACATATTTTGTATGTTACATTGGACTGAGTGCATTTGAGATGACTTATTCAAGGGCATCGAACTTTCACATGATGCTCTAACCAGCTGTGGTAACAAAACCTCGTGCATGAGCAGCAACTGAGTAGAGGAGTAGTCCAATATATGTCGTGCTTAAGTCACCATACAGTTTCTAAAAATGAACAGATGTTGGTGTCCCACCATTCCTATAATCTTTAATCTAGAATTAAAATGGAGGTAAGACGTTTTGCACAGGAGAAAAGTTCTGGATCTTGCTCTCTGATATCAAACAAATTATACAGTCGGAGGGTTTCGCCGTGTGAATAATTTTTTGGATGAGTTTTAAAAAGTATCATGTCTTGCATTGCACACCACTATAGGGCCTATAGAAAAACGTCGCAAAATGTCCCTTCGACAATATTTTTTTGGGTAAAATTTCAATTAATATTGTGGTGTATTAATGTTTTCTGTATATAGCTTTCCGTATTCAGGTCATGAGATAGTACAGTTCGAAAGGCGGTATTTCATTCGTTGTGCAAGAATATGTCAATAAAATTGTCAATGAGGATATCAACTTCTTCCCTGTTCGTGTTATACCTACGTCTTCGCCTACGTATTATGTTCTTGTTATAGAACGAATTACATATAATAAATATTGTTTAATCTATACAGCATCGTTATTGCCTAACACTTTGTTGCAAACTTTTGGAATCAAAACCTTCACGATGTACTTGTTTCAGGTTTTACCGCTTTTGCTTTGTGGGTGTTTGGTTCTAACTATGGAAGCTGCCAATGGTAAGATAAAAATAATTGGTGATTTTTTTCCGTCCTACTTTTGTGTGTGCTTATAATGAGCAGCGACGACGGATGTGACGCCCTTTTGCATTATGAAGTACTGCCTTTTTGATTGATTTCGAGGAAGGGTGGGTTGGATTCTCTCAAATGTATAGGCCTACTTTCTTATTTGAAAGGTTCATTAAATACACCATTGTAATACCAGCAGGTTACTTTGAATTTGGTTTTTTGTCCCTGTTCGGATTGTCTGCATTTGTTTTTCTTTTATTCTATAGATAGAAAATATAGCTACAATTCTAAGGTTTTACTTGAAAGAAATCATTTGCTTACGACCTTCTGTTATTTCAGTTCAGCTTCCAGGATGCCCACAAATAATCACCCGTACTGAATGGAATGCAAGAGCAACACGAGGTCAAACTGCACTACCGGGTCCAGTAGATTATGTTTTTATTCACCACGGTGCCGAAGGAGACTGTTTCACCACCGATGACTGTAAAAAGACCATTCGACAATATCAAAATTATCACATGGATTCCCACAGTAAGATGGTTGCGATATTAATAAAAAAAAACTGTTTTAAGATAAATCTACAATTGAATTACTGTGACCATTGTAATTTGACTTATTGACCGTGACCAATTTACCAAAATACCGGCTGACCAATCTGCCTGAGACCAATTTAGCCCGTGTTCAACGGGATCAACCTTCAGACCATAAAAATGTGACCAATTTACCGAGTGACAAAATTTCCCCGTGGTCAACTTACTGACCAATCTATATTCAGATCATATGACTGTGATACCTAGTGACCAATTTCCTTGTGGTCAACTTACTGACTAATCTATAGATTGGATCTTCAGACCATATAACTGAGTCCAATTTACCTATAGTGACCAAATTACCCCGTGGTCAAGTTACTGACTAATTTACCTTACAGCAATTTAATGTTACTGATTTCACAAATTTCCTGGGACACATATCTTTGACAAATTGCTTCTATCAAGTCGTAATTTTGATTTGAAAGTATTCATTTACTTTAATTATTCATGAACTTTATTTCAGAATGGGATGATATAGGGTACAGTTTCCTAGTTGGTGAAGATGGTAATGCTTATGAAGGACGTGGATGGGATCGAGTTGGTGCTCATACTAGAGGGTATAATTCGGTTGGACTTGGTAAGACTTTATGAAGCTATCCATGTAGTTAAAGATTCCCAGCGTCCATCAGTCCATCTTCACAATGGCCAAGGTGACCAATTATCGCTGTAGTGTAAAAATGCCGGTTGCCCTTTTGGTAATTTACATTATTTGCCCAGAAAGTCTTTTATACTAGTGAATTAAATAAAACCAGTTATTTTTGTGTAAATAAGAAACATTACGTTGAATGTTTTACTTACAAACATAATAAAAATAGCACATTCTCATGCCATGCCTTCATTCGTTATAGGGTTCTGTGTTATGGGAAACTTCATGGAAAGATTACCAAACGAGGCTGCTAGAAATACATTGAAACAATTGATCGCATGTGGAGTTCAGAATGGAAAAATTAAATCGAATTACACACTTCGAGGTCATAGAGACATGGGATCAACTGCCTGCCCTGGTACAACATTTTACAACTTAATCAAAACCTGGCCTCATTATTAGTTGGCTACATTTCATGAAATAAACTTAAAACCACGTATTTTGTACTTTTCATTATCTTGCATTGTTACCTGATAACATACGATTACTTTTCTTACAACGGGTTTATTAATGGCCATGATCCACCATTTTCGTGGGTACATTTGAGTCTTGAAAATTTGTAAAGTATTTAAACTACACAAAAATCGGATGAATACTTCAAATATACCTCACGATAGAAAAATGCACTTTCAATATCTATATGTCTCTAGATAATACGAGAATAAATTTTCGGGTTAAGGTGACCCTGTTATAATAATACTCGAGTGGAAAATGATATCTGAACTTAACGCATCGTAGCTTTAGTCAAATGTGAATAACTAGAAAAGGGTGAGAAAAAAAAATTAATGCAGTTGGGTTTTTACGTCCTAATTTCCTTAACGTACCAAGAAGAAATATTTATAGGTTAGTATAAATAGTGAAGACTCCAATGTAAATCACTGGCCAAGGTTACAAGGAGATTTTTAGTCAAAAATTTTCAGTAATTTTATTATTATGTTTGCATTTCATGATCTCTCCGCAGTGTACAGTAACACGGAAGTTTATATACAAAAGGAAATTTGAAGATGGTCGTCAATAGATCGCCCCTGTTCGTTAGTTTTCATGAGTTGTATACTGACTCGGTTATATAAAGGTGACATCTTGCCCGGTAAATGTACCAGTCTGAAAATTGAAATTGATTGGAAAGAAAAGAGTAGTTATTCTGACGCTGTCAAAGCACTGTGTAATTTAAAACAGGCGCAAGACTAAACTGCTTTCATAAAAAACAAAAATTCTACTCAAATAACAAAATTTCAAGAATTATAACTGGTTGTTTTATTATGGTTTATTATGTATACTATATTATATATACAGTAACCATTTAATAAACATAGATTCCCAACCTGGATGACATTCTATCATTTACTTTGTTATTCTAAAATTTCATTAACTTAAAAAAAAGGCACTGCGCCATTTAAACGGAAACACCCAGAACATTTTTTGATTTCCATTAGAATACGAGGGTAACTAGCAGCATTCTTGTCTCGAAGTTGTTACGAGTAACGTCGAAAATGTACAAAGACAAAATATGGACTGGGTGTAAGAGGCTAATTTGAATGAAGATTGAGGAAAATCACAGTTTCGGTTAAACGATCACGAGGACAATATCTTTCCTTTTATCACTGGTATGCATGAGTTTAATACGTTCTGATTAATTTTTTGTGTTCTTGAATAAGGAACAGAAAACTGTTAGATAAGAAACTTGTGGATAATTACGTAAAGATTGTTTTCGACCATGTTTGCAGAAATGCTTCTCACAAAAATTGTTACCCTGTGTTGTTTAGTGTTATGTATTTCGGCGTACTGCGAACGAATGAGTCAACAGGAAAAACTTTATGAACCATGTGTCTGGGATGGAAGTGAGTTTTTGTGTTTGTGTTCAAAAGCGTCTGAACAGACATGGACGAATTGCACTGGACGTGGTCTGAAATACATACCGAAAATACCCGAAACTACAGCTTTCCTGTTTTTAGGCAACAATGATTTGACATCACTGACTTCTGATATGTTAGTCAATATATCAAACAAACATTTGGAATATCTGGAAATATCATCAAATAATTTGTCTTTTATTGAGGAAGGAGTTTTCCATGTTTTCGAGGGATTGCTTACCTTGGATTTGAGCCATAATCCGTTAACAAGTGACGTTTTAATTAAATCATTTAGTGATATCCCTAAATCAATACATGAACTATGCCTGAACAATGTTTCATTACCGCCGGTATTCTCGGAAAACTTGTTTCTTCCTTTCAAAGATTCTAAATTAAAATTCATTCAGCTAAATTTCAATCATATGCGAAGTTTTAATTCAAACCGTCTATTCGAGTACTTACCAAGACTGCTTGGTTTAGACCTGTCTATGAACTATCTGAAATTTGCAAATTTTAGTGTATCTAAAACGCTCGCTTATCTTTATTTATCGTACAATGACCTGACAAACTTTCCCGAATTTTGTATGAATGACACAACACCTTTTTTTCCATCGCTAAGAAGCCTGTTTTTAGACCAAAACTGCTTGAGCACCTTACAAATGAAGAAAGTGAATTGTTTGGCAAATCTGAAAATGTTCAACGTTTCGGAAACCCGAATAAATACATTACATCCGAATATTTTCAATGAGCTGAAATCTATTGATACTATTGCTTTGGACAATATTGTAAGTCTTGTCTCTATTCAACCGTTTGCGTTTAGGAGTAAAACCTTAAAGAAAATTCGTCTGCGAGGAACTTCTTTGCAATTCAAGACTAAAGATGTCAACATCAAGCACGTATTTGGTGGTTGCCCACAGCTTACACACCTAGACATATCGGGAAATTTTGTTGGGCGACTGAATACTTCCGACTGGGCGATAATGTTTAGTGACATACCCAATTTACTTTATCTGAATGTCAGTAATTCTGGATTGTTATACATACCTAAATCCTGGCCAAAAGTAATACCACATTTGATTGGTTTAGACGTTGGTAATAATGACATTCCCCACATTCCAAGATATTATTTTGAACCGTTCAAAAACATAACATATTTGTCTATGAACCGTAATCAGTTCACTTCATTCCAAGAATATGATTTACCCAAGAATTTAAAATTTTTGAATCTGATACAGAATCCGTATATTTGTGATTGTGTTCTACTGTGGTTTATTGATTTCGTAAAAAAGAATCACAGCATTTTGAAATACTATCCTAAAGAATACACATGTCGCGGCACAAATCATACGATAATTTCCTTTAAAATTAGAAAAGAGGCGTGTTCCATTAGTCGTGAAATTAGTATAGTTATAGAAACAACTTGTTTTCTCTCCATACTTGTATGCTTAGTTTGTGCTGGAATATATCGCTTTCGTTGGAGATTACGATATGTTCTTTATTTATTTACTTATCATAAAAGACAAATAAACGCAGTAAGTGAATCTGATTATCAGCACGACATATTTGTGAGCTGTGCTCGAGAAGAATATGACGTAGTTTTGGAATCAATTGTAAAAAGACTGGAAGAACAAGAGTCCTTCAGAGTTTTCATTACTGAAAGAAATGTGCAAGCGAACGAATCTAAAATGGGTGCCACGTTAGCCAACTTAGATAAAAGTCAATTTTTTATGATCTGTCTGTCGAATAAATTTTGTGAAGATCAGTGGTGTGAGTTCGAAACCAATATGGCCATGCAGAAAAGTCTGTACGAACACGCTGGCAATGTGATTGTCGTGCTATTAGAGGATATCTCTATTGAAAATATGAATAAACAATTATGGTGGTTGGTCAGAAATGATGAGTATCTTCTTTGGGATGAAAATGAAGACACGTGTGAATTATTTTGGATGAAATTGAGATCAAGACTTAATTCATCTCAAGGCAATGGTCAAAATATCCCCATGTCAAACTTAAGCCAATGAAAAAGAAAAAAAATAGACAACGCCTTACACAACTAATCATTTCAATAAATGATCGTGAAACGTAATTGTATTGTTTTCTTTTGTCAGAATATATTGTTAAACTTAACGAATGTTTAATTTTTTATACAGCTATCATTTAATTAGAAAACTTTGTTAAAACAGCTCCGTATCAAAATTGGGACTAATTTTCCAAAGGTGCCCCAATTGCAATTAACTGAATGATCACAGAATTCAGAAAGAAAGATAGAGAAGAATGATCGATCATTGGTTTGAGTTGCTAGTGTTCGTTGAGTTAACTAACTTTAGGAAAGTTAACCTCTCAAATAATGAAATATCATGAATTCAAGATGGGGGATTGGCTCGGTCCGCAGTATTTTTTAGACAACCCTACGTTTTTAAATGCCTATGGTTTACAAAAGAGTTGAATTCTATGATTCAACATGGAAGGAGCTTCATCTGAATGAGTTAGTCATGATAAATAAGTTTTGTCGAACATCTCCCCAAGTCGACTGACGGCAAGTGACCTCAAATTAAGTTCGATTATTCAGTCGTCAGAGCGTCCAACAGATAGATAGTATTTTGCAATTTTCAAATGATTAGTTTCACGCAGTAGCCGTCACTAGTAATAGGGCGAAATCGAACTTCTGTCAAGAATTCTAATTTTCCCTGAACATCATTAGTGCATGGTAATTACTCTTTGATGTAGACGTCTTGTTGAACTCACAGACTCCTACCGCCTTACACCGAAACATCTGCCTCTATTCCTCTGAAAGTTATTTTGACGGCTGGAATCGAGTCAGAATCAGAAGATGCGTTTTACTAATATAAAAAATAAATCACCTTTACAGTGAATGTAAAATAGTGTTGGGCATCACTATAACTTTCGTTCAGTTAGGATAACGTGACTCTGTGACCCTTGAACTTATGGCTGCGCACGTAGTTTTGAATGGCCGATGTGAGATCAGTTTCGTTAAAATGAAACTTTGATGGAACTAGAGAACTGGAGACGTGCTATAGGGAGAAAATTATGGTCTGATTCCCTCCAATCATTGTCGGTGTTTGCAGATCTGGGGTATCCAAGTTTGTATCACCTGTGGACCATTTCACAAGGCCTTCCTTTTTTGTCTCTTTAACAGCCTGCATCCGTCAAAATAAGCTACCAGGGAATAGAAGATACACATAATTATATTTCGGTCCCATATTGCCCCCGACGTCCTGATTGTGAACAACGACAATGGTAATATTAAAGGAAATTCAGTTTTTATGCTATATTTATTGCAAACATATTACCAGTACTATAAAATATCTAGAATATAATCTTTCTAAGTACAAATAACAAATAGCTTTTTATCAAAACTCTATATAAAGCATAACAAAATCACCTATCATAACAAAAACAAGGCATAGATCGCAAATTTACGTATTAATACGGTATCCGGATACATACTATTTCAAGAGTGGGATAGTTTTTTTATGATTGGTAAGCAGGGATTGTTAAGACTATTTGTCTAACATCAGAAAAATCGTGTGGATCTGTTAGTATTACCGAAGTTTTTGACCTTGTCACACTGTACAGCATCGTATACCGAATACGCGTTTTGATATGGTCTTTTTAGTCCGTATTAAAGAAAAGTACGACCACAACACTATTGCTTCTATAACGAATGATATGATTTGATAGTCTAAGATTCCCTAGAAAAAGTCAATTTTGTTTAAAAAATATTTAGATATGAATACGCAATTTCCCTCACTTATGATGGGAAGGAAACATGACGAATATTAGTGTGGTCTAGACACGAGGACTGTACAGTATGAAGTGTAGTCGTTTACTATAATTGAAAGATTAATTTCCTCTATGTCCTGATTTAACATTTAACAAAATATATATAAGGATATAAAACGGCGTCTTCCTATCCATCCTCGTCATTTCCACGAATCTGCACTGCCTTTACTGTCGGAGATCCCAAGAAGTTTAAATGTTTGCTCTGCCAGTAGATGTAGTTTAATTTTCAGGCAAATGCAGCTGGGGTACAACGCTGTTGACCTGTTACCAAATTGTTTAAATACAGGTCACGTCTTTATTATTCCATTATGTGCAGACGAGTAGGACGTAAAACCACATCCATTTCATTTCTTATACGTTTCGATTTTGAAGTACATGTATATATCAAGTATCCATAGAATCTGTAACAGCTATTCAAAAATAAATTAACCTCCATCAGGAATATAGTTTAAAATCTTACTCAATTCACTGATTCACAATTCAGTTACGAAATATACCTTTACTGTATACGATTACCCCTGGATATTCTCAAAATATTTCGTTACGATGAATCTTATTGGTTTAGAGAAGTGCTAAGCATATTGGTCTGTCTTCTAAATGATTAAATGATGCATTTATTTAAACGGGTCGGTTATGTCCCGAAGCTGTCTCGTGATTAAATCACGTATTTCATACAAGAATCGAATGGTATTGATCACAAAAAAAACAATGAATGAACTAATGAGTATTATGATATGATGGTGTCGTTGTAATTTCAATCTCTCTCATTACTGAATATTTTACACGTTAATTTATTAGCATATGAATACACTAGTTTGTTTTTATCACAGAACTGGACTTTGATTTGGCAACCCGACAACACTATTCGACTCAAAAAAGATCACTACTTCTCTATTGACTGTTGCCATATTCAGGCTTATCACTAAATATAATTGGTCCATTTAAATATTTTTCAGCGTCTTGTCCAAATCACTTGGTGATTTTACCAATCTTGCGCCTTTTGGTCGAACAGATTTATCTCCCCTGAATGTTGGTGAGAGTGGAATGTCTAAAGACTCTAATGTTACTTTAGGTTTTTGGCCGAGAATACCCAAGATGGCGTCAACTGTTGTAAAGAGATCATTTTCAAAATTGTGCATTCTCCTGAAATGATACAAATATATTCAATATGAATTCTGAGCAAATTGAGATTTACTCCATTTCACCAATCCTAATTCAAAATTAATTCCCAGTTAAACTGTCTTCAGTTCAGCAGAAATAGATTCGTGTCTTTGAACAAAATCAAAAACATGAACATTTTGCAAGGGTTTGGCGCCTCAAAATTGTCAGAAATGAGTTTTGCTAGTGGATCTCACGACACGTTGTCTACCCGCAACAACAGAACAACACAATATCTGAGCCCAATTCACTCTGGTGCTGCATATCACTTTGAAGGTCCCTCGAAGGAAATAAACAGCTGTTGCTCGTTAAACCTACCAATTGCAAGAAACTATACCCCTTCATTTTAATTTACCTATTTACAGTCCTTTGGAGAGCAAGTATTCTAGTGTATATAGCCTCTTTCAAAGTCGCTCCGATGGACGGAATTGCATGCAAAAAAAGCTTTTACTCTCTACTACTTACTCGTATAGGTTTTCAAGTTTGTGGTCTATATCTGACAAGGAATGGATGCTGCCCTTCTCCGTGTGGTGCTGACGAATTTCATATTCTATATTTTGAGAGTATTTCCACATTTGACCAGTGCTAGAGGATGATTTAGGGGTATAAGTTGTACCACTAGATGTTGTCATTGGTGACGGTCCTTGTTGACCAGCCAAACTATCAGATGTAAGATCTTTCCGAGGCAGACCATGAGATGTTTTTGGTAACAATGGTCGGGATTCTTTACAAGTTGGGTGTTTTTCTTTTTTAGACTTTCCTGACACTACATTGATTAGATTGGATACGGCACCTGTTATAAAGAATGACAATTGATCTTAACTTGATCAAGCGAGATTGGAAAAATGTGTGTCCATGCCACTTGTAAGAAGACTGTTAAACCCACTCTACTTTGGATTAATTATTCACTTAATAATTCCTAACAAATTAAATGTTATAGATTTTCATTGCTTTTCGACACTGTTATTTGTTGAAAAAATTTTTTTTCTGAAACAGCCAAACTCAATTGCTTATAAATCTATGTCATCAAATAACAGATCAAAGCAAAACCATTCGCCCAGAACAAATTTGAATTTAAATTCTTGAATTTTTTATATCAACCTTTAATTTGGAGATCATAACGTCAATGATTTCGTTTTTGGTGTCAGTATCCTAGAAACGATAGTCATTCTACACACAAAATCTTTACCTGCAATGGACGACTGTGAACTCTTTCGAGGCATTTCAGTTTTCCTGGCGAAATCTTCGTCAGTAATTTCCTCAGTGGCAGCGGTTGGTGATAATTCCAGAATACCAGGATCATCATCATCACTATCAGAATCTACCATTTCTCTACTGCCTCGCCTACCCTCTGGTACTAGAGCTCGTCCTCGTCTCAAACCTCTGCCTGCTGTCAAATTGAACTGGGTATTAGTATGTACTTTATCAATACATGTTAAACATTAGATCGACAAATCTGACCCTATCTGTGTAGTATAAAAAAAGAACCTTAGATATCCCGATACTACTCGTAACGAAATAGCATAATATACTGAATCTCAGAAACTCTATTAAGTGAGAAGTCAGATTATCGAGATGTTGGTGCCCTAGATTCATCTCCAGGAAAAATTTAATCCTTTCGATTCCATTCAACATGTTGAGTTGTTTAATGTTTTAGTTTACTAAAGGTTATGTGTTTGCGAATGGATTTTCAAATAAACCAAAGATGGTGCAGTCGGAATCATGTGACTGTGGCTGTTGCAACCGCGTTGAATGTCAGCCAAAATTGGCTGCATTTGCTTCGTATAACAAGCGGTATAGATGTCACAGATTTGTTTCGCAAAGAACATTAGCTTGCTTCATGTATAAACAAACCTCCATCTCCCTCAGCAGGTCCTCGTTTACATTGTAATCTCGGTCTTCTTTGCCTTATGAACCTTAATGTTTCATCCTCCATTTTTGCTCTCACTTTTCGTTGTAGCAATGTTCCCTGTAAAGAAAAAATGAAAATTTCAATTCAAAATAAAATGATCTAAAACATACTTCGTCTGAAAAGCAGTTCAAGACGTTCAAGAATTTAAGATCAGCTTATGTAAAAAACAAATTATGGTTTTTGAAATATTTGTAAGGCATATTTGGGTTCACATAAGATTAATTTGTTTTCAATATTATAAGTACATGTAGTGACAGCAATGAAAATTCGATCCAATTATAAGTTTTTTTAAAGTTTACTTCAGAACATTGATAAATGGTGATTAACGGATACTACCTCTTAGAATGACTAACTTGAAATTTTTAAAAATTGGATAAAAAGGGTCTTGTTTATCAGTGGTCTTACATGGTTTCTTAACTATAATATATACAGAATCACAATTCTATAAATCCATACAATTAAGTAATAATTTCTTAAACTAAGTCAATTTGAACACGTTTAGCTAGGGTTTTCAATTATTTCTTTATAGGTGTGTTGATATATTGTATTTTATTGAGATTCTATTCTTTATTCATAACACCTGGTAAGTCACTTATGTACAACAATATTTTCGTTATTGGGATAACACTTTCTTGGTATAGCGCAGATTCTATAGCGATGGAAATTGGCTGAGACCCGAACGGGTTTCGAATCAGCAAACCACTTCTGTACAAGTTTAAGACTTTTAAATTCGATGTACATTCTAAGAGGTAGTATTAATTAAAGACAGGACAGATTCAAAGAAATAAACAGATTCACAATGTTAAAAAAGGGAGACACATAATTATATATGAACATTGTTGAAATAAGAAACTACATTGTGTGTTTTCAAGTTACAATATTTATGTTCCAATTTGGGAATGTTTCCCCTACATATAGTCTATCATGCGTCAATGTTTGAAAAACTCTACCATACCAAAAGATTAAAACAATTTGACCAGATTAAATGATGACAAAACTTACCTCAGCCTAGAAAAAAAAATAAAATAAATAATAAATTTCTATTGATTTAATATTTTAAAATTGCATTGAAGCGAGTTTGGTAAATGAAATAAATCAGATAGGGCATTTATAAAAAAAAGGCAAAAAATAAAAGTAACTAATACTCAAGCTCAACGTTTGGTTTGAATACGTCTAAAGAGAATTGGGGACACAAAGCAACGTAAAACAATACAAAGCAACAATTACAATTCTAAATTGGAATAATTAGGGTGTTAGACACCAGTCACGCTTGCATTCTAATCAGATTGAATGGTTAAAGGCGTAAAAGCCTTTTAGAAGAAGAAAGAACACATTGGCTAAACAAAACTACAACAGAGTGGGCTTATCGTAAATACTAACCTTACGTAGATTAAACGTAACTTGAAATTGTTGTTTGAAAGTTTCTGAGAATTCGGGATATGTTTGAAGAATTTCTTTAAAATCGTGAAGTTCGATTTTATTAATATCACAGTAAGATAAAGCTCTGACACTATACATTGACTTTCCTACGCCTATACTATTCTTTATATCTTCACCAAATATATCATCTTTACCTAGAAGGTGAAAACACAATTGTTAATGTCCAAATAAGAGAAAATTTGAACACTGAAACAAAACGATTCGGACACAACTAGCATTTGTTACAAGTTCACGAAAGATACAAACACGGGTATGAAAGTGGTGAAAATTTGGTGGGGTGGGGAGAGGAATTATGTACCCCATGCTGTGTGAAACCTTCTTCATCAAGTGTTTCTAAGTCTCTACTCCAAAACAGCACCGTACCCGGGGGAGATAGTAAATGAAAGAAACAGCATGGCAAAATATGTTATATCGTAATGCACCACAAGAAGGCTGAGTTAAATTCATTCAAAGGCCTTTCCAAAATAACAGTACTTTTCACCTGGTCAACTCATCAGTATTCAATGATAGTTTTAGAAAACAAAAAATGACCCAATTCAATCAAAAGCCTTGGCAAAATCACGAAACGTAAACCATCTTTTGCTTTAGTTTTTCTATTCTAATTACTATGGATCTGCAGCCAGACACAAAGAAGATTTGTTTTCCTTTTATGTATATTTGTACCCACATACATATTATATTGAATTTCTTATATATCATCTAAGACGTTATTTACCTAATATAGCCATAACAATATCGTCTTTTAATATTTCTATAGAGCCACGAGCTATAAAATATATTGCCGTTATAATATCACCAGGGTGAACCAGTGTATCTGCTGGTGGCGCGTGCGTTGATTTGAACTTTAGTGCCAGAGCTCGCAAACAACCTGAAATAATAAAGTATACGAAAATATTCCATAGATTTCATATACAGATCAACTCTCAACACTTTCAAAGATCTTACACTATCGGTTTTGTAATATGTGCAGTTCTACCTGTATAAAATTTCCTTTCAATAAATTGAGAAAACAGAATAAATGACTCCTTGGTGACTTTTCGCTTTTACAAAATTGGTTGAATAGCTTGGGTGTGCATGCCCCTTTCAAAGTTGAGGTATAACAAGAAAAATGTATGCACAGTTCGTAAGTCGATATAAATGAAAATTGCAAGCGCCATGCTTATATCAAGCGCAAGTTAAAGAACCAACAATTTGTTCTTGGATTGAATAGCTAGTATTATTGCTCGAAAAGGTTCTGACATTACCTGGACTTGCACCTTTAAATGCTGAACAATTATTTAATAAATTACGGTTCAAATGAAGACATATATCAGCTTGCAAGCAATCTGGAAAACCCTTCAATACCTAAAATATACAAATTTTATATATCATAGTCAAAACAATCGTTTTCTGGATCATCCTGTGAAAGCCTGGTGACCTAAAACATGGAATCGTTCGTCCTGGCAATTTATACGAACATAGGTTCGAATAGTCCGAGAGCTTTTGCGAAAGTTTAGATTTCTTGAGCTACCTTAGGACCAGATCGTAATAGATTCTGTAAACGCCCTTGTTGAATTATGTGATGTTTTACGCTTACTGGGGAAGTAAGGATACGACATCGCTTCCTACGTGACTACAAGGTGTAATTTTGTTTGTTCACTTTTTACCCAATCCAATGACAGTTACAGCAGAGGAAGAGAAAGACGTCTTTATACAAAAGTAATTTGAATATTTCAGTCCAAGACAAAATTGACATAAGTTTAAATTAAAGACAAGTATCAGATAAAGGATTAGCGTGCCTTGGTATTAAATCTTTTTATCTAACAAAGTTGAAATCTGGGCAGAAAAGTAATTTCCCTGTGACAAGGAAATGTTGACGTAGACTGTATATTAATTGAGTCTTGGGGATGTAAAGACGTGTGATTTATTAACCAAACGATTTTCAGGATCGGTCGAGATAACTGACAGTTTTAATATTGACACAAAGCGGCTAACAACGGAAGCTCATGTCGTCTTTTTCTGACAAAATTCTGATTAAGCGCCAGACAAAACCCCGATCTTCTTCTATAATTTTCACTGTTAAAATTACACAAGATTACGTTTGTTTTCTCATAATAACTTCTTGGTTTATAGTTCTTGAGCAATTTCCTTACAGCTTCTACATTCTAATTAAACATACTGAGATGTACTATAGAAGTATATAGTACATATCAAACCTCCCATAAATTTTAATGAAAATGACGTCCACAACTAAAATATTCATATTGTAGCGTCAAATGTTGTGAGGTACACTAGAAATATTGAACATTCAGCATGGTGGATTCTGACCCAAGATATAGGCCGACAATCTCCATCTGGTAGAGATTCTAATGGCGAACTCAAAGCAACATACTTGTTTTCCCATTCAACATGAAATGCATCAGATTTCTGATATCACGTCCATTTCCGAAAAGCTCGAAACCGTCGCACATTCTGTTTAAAAGAGAACCTTACTACATCATTGAGCAGGTTTTGTATGAATTAGGTTGTTAACACCTTTCTATAAAGATGTTAGAACCACAACATACAATACAGTTTCACCTGTACCCTCGCTTCTTACTCATATCCTTTTTTATATTTTCATTCTAATGATACTGAGTCCGAATCAAAATTATGGAAAATACTTATCTAAGGGGTTGTACATAGATGTTGTAATTATAGTTTTCTGCTTATGTTTCTTTTAAATTTTTTATTAAATTTATTCGAAAAAAGTGCTTACGTTATTCATATCAATACCATTCGTATAAGTCCATGCATGTTGAAACGATTCTTGTAGACGGTTGGCGAGGGTTTTTGGAATTTGGTGAAATGCTATAAACTCTTTAATACTTTGTACATTTTCGTGATATTCATCGGAACCTTGATACAACCTCAACATAATGGAAGAAACGTTACCAAAAATAGCAGCACTCAACAGAGCTGAAAAACACAAAACAGATTAAAAAGACATAACAATCAGACTAAACATAGTCTGGTTTTAAAGGGGTTTTAAAGAGGTTTTTTGTGTGTATCGGGGACGCTTGTTAGTATCAAGTTTTGTCATTTTAATGTGAATCCAGACACCGATGGTTCCTGAAAACCCTCTTAATCTAAGTGGTTGATGACGTCATTAATCGCGAAGACCTCGTGTGATATATTAAAAGCAGATTTTGTTAATAGTGACGTCATCAAATTTAGTGGATTGCAGGAACCAAAGACGTCTGACTGAAATTTGGAATGATGTAAATTGATGCTATCAGTGTCCTCGATACACATAAGCAATTTAGAAAACCTCTTCAAAATGCCTTTAAAAGTCGTTTATTTTCAATTATTACATTAACAAACTCTGAAAAAACCTATTTGTTTAATGTGTCTGTTCCAGTGTGCCCACATTCAAATCGTGGTAATTAACACATTATTAAAAACACACTGGTTTAGTCGGGCTAATTGGTTTTACTGGCTGAATGCGATATCTTTTCAAGAAACTAATTCCAAACAATGTAAATGGGATATCTCGACGTTAATATTTCGATATATAAATGTCATTAATTTCAGGCGAAAAATATTCACCATTACTTTTGTATGGCTTTTGATTTGAGAGTGGTATATGTAGCAATATTCTTTGCATAAATCTATTTGTATGTATTTACTGGTTACTTATAGTTACAAATTGCTGTTTCGATAGGACAATTCTTGCAATTAGACATCGTAAAATACTAAATATGTCATTAATTTTAAGCGAACAATATTCATATCTTTTCCAAAGAATGGTATATGGAGTAATAATAGTTGCATAAATATTTTTGAATGCTATAACTGATAACTGAAATAGGGCTATATCAGCGTGTAGATAAACCATCTACATGTATCTCCATATTTCTCTTTAACATATTCTTAATTCAAAGACAGATTTCAGATTTTCTCAGCAAAAAAAAAAACTAAAAAAACTATGATGTGTAAGATGACATCGTGCGTTTATTTGGTTGTAAAATAACACGTTTAAGGTAATTTCGACAAATTCCGTTACACTTGATCGATGATGGAGCATGATAATTATTTCAATGTTACGACTTATATTAAATTAAATCTCTTGGTAGAAGAATATTGCTTCAACATCAATAGAATCCCGGTGCAAGGTTCACATTGTCGTTCATATTCACTGCTCTCTAATTATACTTTATTAAGTTATTAAAATCATCAAAGACAAATTATACATCAACATGCATTATAAAGACATTTTATGTAAACTCTATAGGTTCTATTGATATAATCGACGTTGAAATAGAAATTTGTATAAGATTTCATAAATAGATATTGAATTGTGCAATGCTAGCCGGGGGCTACACTATTTTGGTTCTTCTTCTATGGATGAAGTTTCTGCATTAGAAGGATTTATGTGTTATATTCAATCTTTCATCCTACGCAACAACCAATGCAGATACTACGCCGTGGTTAATATTTACATCTTGCAGCCAGTGCTCCTAAGTTAATGACATGATGCTTGTTGAAAATTGAATGCTATAAAAAAAAATGCAAAGTGCGAACTAAAAGAATGCTACAGAGCCAGCCGAAAAACATAGCACTCAATTACAATTTGAAGGTACCAAGTCATTTCCTTGAATCGCGTAAAAGTGAAATTGTATTTTGGTAAAAAATTTAAATAAACGTCTTGAAACGGTACTTGACTCCTTGATCGACTGCAATCAGGTGTCAGTTAGCACACGACCAAGAAAATAAAAACAGAAGAATTAAGACTCATACACTGATTTTATCAATCAAAATACAGCCAAACTTAAAGATGTGATTGAAGCAATCAAAGCAACGAGCAAAGAAAAATTTAGAGAAAGTTTTCCTGGATCCAATTTGAATGTAATATCGGCGGTCTACAAAAGTTCATATAATAACGTTCAAGAGTTTTGGCAAAAAATTTATTCCTCTATAATAACTTACTAGAAAAATCATATGACATGTTACGTTCTAATTAACTCGTTAAGAAAACAATGCGCTATGAAATGATCTTATCAGGCCAAGAGTACCTTAGTCGGTATTCAACCTTAAAGGTCTCTAGTAATTTCCTAAGGAAATTGAACACGGCAACGATGTGAAGATGGCCACGGGAAATTAGAAACTCAGTGTCAGGCTTTGAATGAATTGAAATGAGAGATCATTCGGATTCCCATTATCAATATAAATCTTAAAACGGAATTACGTTTTCTATTAAAGCCTTAACAGATAGGAAGCCATTTTCGTGTTAAGTTGCAGAAAGCAAAGCTAAAAGGAAACATAATGAAAAGCGAAACATTAGAAGGATAATCTTGTTCGCTTTACGCAAAGATCTTGTCGGGATTCCAAATGAAAGGTTATTTCTAATGTATTTTGATCGTTTTTCTGAAACACATTGTTAACGATTGATCAACAACGCTGAACACATAGAAATTTTTAGGTTTAATTCTACCCACACAAGCTTTTAATTTTCACTCGAAGTTGTATTTTTGTAATGAAACGTTATCGGACAATTATCATTATGCATGCAAGTCTACCTCGAGGGTGATTTGTGCTTTAAATCAGAAAAAGGTTCCATTAAGATTATATCTATTCTTCAAATGAAATCTTCATTCTTCAAACGATTCAAGTTACATTTTCAACTGAATTAATATCATAATATAGCACTATTGGAATGTTCCATATTTAATTAGGGCTTGATATCAGAAGGTACATATAGTTCCAATATAGTCTTGATTAAACCAGTGATTCAAAACAATATACCAACGAAAGGATGTCGTCAACATTTCAGATAGTCGTACGAACCATAGCATTCAAGAAGAAAAGAATGGCGTTTTAAGTGCCTAAAATGGGCTAAAGACAGTGACATCTATAGGGATCTTAAACGTACACGGCATTCGAACGACTGGGTGCCTTTTTGATGTCAACCCCGCCGACCTGCATTATTGACAAGGGGAAACCGGATTGAAAAATCCGACAGTTCATCTCGACCTTTGCCGGGATTGAACCCTGGACCTTCAGCTTAGCAAGCACCTTATTTATTAAGCCACTGTTTGCCCAAAGTACAATTTGTCTTAAACGTGCAGTCATTAAAGCAAGGTAATGAAAAGCATAAAACATTAAGAAAAGGTAAACGGTTTTGACGACAGCATCATGTTCAGATAATTAACCAGTGTTTTATAATAACAGGGACCGTTTAGACTGTTAAATAAGATATAATTATAGATAATTGGTGGTGTAATTTGTTGTATACGACATTCTCTATAATTATCAGGTCATTATACACAACATCTTACACTCCCTTGATAGCGTGACTAAATATTGACTAAACAATGCCATTTTATTCCAATTAATGTCAACTTTTCTGTTTAGTTTCAATCTATGATGAAGTTTTAATGCCAATTTACGTTACATTGTTCATTCAACCCAAAGTATTTCTTAAAGAGATTGGTAAGGTAGTATTGCTTTAAAGGGATAGTAAAGAGGTTTTCCAAATTTGTTATGTGTATCGGGGACACTGATTTGTACCATTCCAATTTCAATCAATCGTTACGAAGAGTACATTTGATACATTTTTGTAATACAATTAGTGACGTTAAGTGGAATAGTTAGAAGCACAGTTTTGGGGTCTTATTTTCAAAAATTAAACTTAGGATGATTTTAGTGTTTCAGTATTTTAATTGTTAAATTTTTTTTTTTTAAATCAATTTTTTATTTTTTAGCCAAGAAGATTACTTAATTTCTGCATTTTACCTTACGTAGGTTTTCGAGAATAAGGCCCGTGATTGAAAACAGGAATGTTACAAATGGATGCTATCAGTGTCTGCAATACACATAAAACATGTAGAAAACCTCATAATCCCTTTAAAGATGAACTGTTTGCAATCATTTGATCATGTTTTATTCGTCGCGGTTGTTGGTAGCACTAATAGGTCGAAGGTATCAAAATACCTGATTATAAAAAGTTTGAGATCGTAATCGTTTTAATTTTGTTTTTGGCAAGTTTCAAACAAATTCTAAATCAGTACCGGTATGGCATCTTTTTCAACTATTTTAATTATTAAAGCAGAAATCAGAGTTGTTTTAGAAAGTAGTGGAATAAAATTCTTATATTTCACATGTATTTTACTTATGTCATTGATACTTTCAATGACTATTGGCTTTGTTAACGAATTAAGTGTTGGTTGGTAGGTTTGTAGGTTTGTTAATGCTGCTTGCACCAGACGCTAATATCAAGTGGTTTTACCACTACCGTATTAACACTAAAAATTCCCGACTACCACTTTAAGCACTTGAATTAATGCTTCAATAAATATTTAATGGAAAAGTCAGAGTCTTTGACCTCGAAATTCATTCATAAAAAAATCATGAAAGTAAAAATTAATGGCTTGAATACACATTGTTGCGATTCACTGATGGACTTAATATGGTGTATTTAACGGTATAATCTGTTTAGCTTTAACAGCGAAATATTGCAAAATGAAAATCAAAATGATATGATGCTTTGCAAACTCTGTGTCAATTTATGGACCATAGTAAAGACCATTCTTAAAGAGCGCACAGATAGCGCTATATGACTGTTTTTCTTATCGAGCATCCGATTGGGCTTTTTTGTGCTATCTGACAGCATTTCTCATTGGGCGTTTAGCGCTATCTGACAGCATTTCTCATTGGGCGTTTAGCGCTATCTGACAGCATTTCTCATTGGGCGTTTATCGCTATCTGACAGCATTTCTCATTGGGCGTTTAGCGCTATCTGACAGCATTTCTGGTTGGGCGTTTAGATGGAGCAAGTATTGCTTATTTAGCGTCCAGATAGCCCTATTTGACATTATTTCTCATGGACGTCCACATAGCCCTATTGTGACAGTATTCCTAATTGAGCAACCAGATAGCACAGTATATATCCTTAAGAAACTAACTGCAAGATCGATATGAAGTCTACAACATTTTGAGTTGATGAAGAGAAATGAGCAACACTTGAGCTTGATTGGTTTATTTAAAAGTTTAAAAATGAGGCATTTGTTATATTTGTTTCTTATGGCCTATATGCAAAAAACACCCCTATTTCAAATGTATTTCTTGAACTATGGCAGATATTTGAGTTAGTTTCTTTTGATACACAGATATATAGCCCATGTGGATATTCCCTGGAAAATGCAGTAATTGTACCTTTTCAGGCAAAACAAATATGTGCACCAGTATGCAGACTTAAACATTTCTAGCGTGATAGATTGTTTATCAAAGTCAACCCTGAGTTAGGGGGGGGGGGATTAAACTTTCAAAAACATAATATGGACATTACCTACATCAGATCTATTTGAGATGGCAGGGGCGAAGCTTTAGTCTAAGTTCTATTTTATATGATCAAATGTCAATCTTTAAAAATGAGAAGCAGTGGAAGACACTCTACGTCTTGTAAAGTCGGACAAAGTTCTAAATGTCATGCCAACTCGACACATTTGAAGGATTGTTTGAAGAAAACATGGAATAAGAGCAGTTCTTGAAACATTCTCAAGAGCAATACATCAGTTTCAAGTAGCAAAATTTAGAGAATGTTTCAATTTCTTTCGTGTAATAAGACCAATTTATTTCAAGATGGCAGTAATTGTGTTAGGGTAAAGACAATTTCAACGTCTTCATCACCAATATCAACTCCATTTTGATGGCTAACATGTCATTTTAAGGCCTTCAATTACATGGTCGTAGTCAGAAATGAAACTTTTGATCGACTTAAAACCTTCAAATTAGCATTATTAGCAATCTGATTAAAGAGCGAGCCCTCTAACTTCCTTTTTACCCGTAGTCTACAATCAATTTTAACAAGCAATGACATTTTGCAATATAAAAAATCTTTCTTCCGTTCAGTTCTCTTATCAAAACCATCATTGGTTTTTGTTACAAATCAATACACTCGATTGATTACTATTTGCTTTTTATATACTATACATTTGAATGCGCGAATTATTTTTTTATTATGTTACCGAGAATATTATGTAATTTTATAAACACTCTACTGCACATGTAAATAAGTGATTACACTGATAAAAATTATACATTTGCAATATCGGGTCTTAAGTAAATTTCGTTTTTCAAAAAACGTTATGGTAATACGAGATATCGGCATACATCAGCGAAATTGAAAAAAAAAATGAAAATATATGTGCACGAACAGCCGAACATGTCCACTATTCGTAAAACGATTGCAAGGTGTTCATATGTAAAGCGCATCTAGCTCTTAGTGCTCATTTTTACGGTACATTGAAAACTAAAGCTTTGGAACTGACAATGTATTGCACTTTTAATATACCTGACTGTCTCTTTTGACAACAAACCGTCATGTTATTGTTGAGGTAGGGGCATTCTTGAAACAATGCTCTGAGACAAACGTTGTGTTTTATTTTATGTGTTACTTGTAGAACCATGCCAATAACCGACGCTCGATTTCAACAAAACCGTCACCAGCTTTAAACATGTTACCTATATCGTATTGTTGTGGAGAAAATGCACTTTCTGACATCCAATTCTCTGCTGTAAGCATATCAATTTTTTATATTTGGCAACGTTCAAGATAAAGATTTTCAAGGTATACTTACACCCTAACATCATAGCAAATATAGAAAATATCTTCTCAGCATTGGTATTGGGTGCCACATTACCAAAACCTATACTGGTTAAACTTGTAAATGTGAAATATAAAGCAGTTATATATTTTGACCGTATCGTTGGTCCACTTGTAGTGTCATTGGGAAAATAAGGTCTTTTAGTAGTATCAGCAAGACCATCTAACCAACTGATCCGGGCGTGAAGATCAGCACGTTCCATATTAGCTATAGCGTAAAATATACAGGCTAACCAATGCCCTATCAGAGTAAAAGTCACCATTAACAGTAGTAATACAGCCACACCATATTGGGCGAACTGTTCAATTCTTCTAATAACACGTAATAGTCGTAATAACCTGGCTGTTTTTAAAACACCAGTCACCGTCATTGTCTGAAATTACAGAAACAGAAAAACATCATAAGCATTTAGACAAACTAATTGCATGGAATTATTTTTTTGAAGGAATTGTTACGGTGACACAACGATTAAATTACATTTTCTAATAGTATCATGATATTCCATGTACCTTTCAACTTCCATATGGTTGATGTTAAACTATATAACTTATAGATCTCGACAATGGATAGTTCCCAATACCCCAAAAAATCGGTTTATTGGAGCACTAAAATCATCAGTATCTGCAGACCTTCTTCAGAACTTAAAATAATACTAATTTGATAGATTTCAAGATATACAGAAATCTGATTCGATGAAAAAAATTGAAATCAATTTTATTACTTGACCAATCGGATGACTGGAACACTAAAATCATCTTCAATTTTCAAAAAAAGGTTCCTGGTTTCTTTAACATAAAGGGGATCTTGTCTGGTTCACAGAACTAAAGAAATCTCATCACACTACAGATAAAACTTCTTCCCGTTGTCAGGATAATAGATGAGTTATTATCACAGGCGGAAAAATATTATCACTTGTTTTTTTTTTTAATTTATGAAGATAGATATGTTTCGATTTGAAGCGAGTATAAAAATCAACAGGGTAGAAGTAATTGATGGTTTAGTTTGTTTGTGCTTCAGTAGACAAGACATCATCTAAGTAATGTCAATCACCTATTTAACAAATTGATTTTACCTAATAAATCAAGCCAATCTTGACATGTTTGTTATGCAACTTAATCCATTTCATTTTCTTCAAATAACAAAATTGAAAACTTTGGCTCGATTCAGCGACTTGAGTTAATAAATCAACTGAAGAAAAATCGTGTAAAAAGCCGTATGTTGACAACCGACCCAAAAGACTTGGCTTCGAATGAGAAAAGAGATTTTAATCCAATAAGATTTCCAATTCTTTAAAGCCAGAAAAAAAATATAGCATCTATTTCAAGTCCACTTATCACAATTTCGGAAATTGATTTCCATCCTGAAATTCATGTTCCATACGTTTTTAGCATTCATCATGGAACCTGAGTACGGGAGTATTTGATTTACCCTTGAGTTTATTTAGCTGAAGTAGTCTATAGAGAATGGATGGAATTCCCATTGTATTGAGTTAATATTGTTTTATTATTCATGCTGAATTCCCACTGAATTCCAATTGAATATATGTATTCAAACGATCTTCTCTTCGGAACGTCTGTCTATCGGTTCATAAGGACTTGGGTTATGCCTACAGATATCCATAAATTCACCTTTTATTTGGATCGTCGGGGCCTTAATAAGAATGATTCAAATGCTGCTGTTGTGGTAAAATCTCCTTATTGCACCGAACCAGGTGCAGAAAAATAAGACGTTATTTATCATTTATATATGAACTAAATCAATTAACATTTTATTTCCCACAAAATGTGTTGCGCCAAACGTTGGAAAATAAACAGCTTTACTTTGGTCAAGTTTCCTTCTACAAAATCATGCACTACCAATTCTTAACTATATCCACCTAGTGCTACCATTAGTTTCGCCCAGGATGCCCCATCAGACGAAATGAACCCAAGATGAAAATAAGATAGAAGCGTTTTTTTCAATAATTACATAGTTTAATGGATATATCGTGTGTTATTTGTCGATTCTATTTTTTAATCACGGCACCTGGTAAGTCCAACTGATGAATAATATAATCTTTTTGGCCAAGTTTGAGCATTAAAATTGTATGTCCATTGTATGGGGTAGTATTGTTTTATAGTGAGGATAGAAAGCACCTGGGAAGTGTATAATGCAATGTAACGCTGTTATATTGCATTAATTCATCGAATTGGCATACCCTTTCATACAAACTAGCTCAACATGTTTTCTTATCAAATACACCGTCATAATCGCTCACATTACTAAACTCTCCCAAAGGGATCGTAATATAATAACAAATAAACAGTTTAATTTAATTTAAATCTAATGATAATAGTTCTGAATAAATCGATATTGAAATCGAAAAGATTTAACGATAGGCGCCACACTACATTTCACCTTATCAATCACTTTAGAGCGAGTAAAACCCCAAGGAGTAGCTACCATATCAAGTCTATTGATAATGTCTGTATAAAATTAACCCTGGTTTTCTACTGATTTGTGGAAAAATCAATTTCTATTCAAATTGATAGTGTATGGGAAAAGCTGATGTTTCAATCCATGTTTCTCATTTCATTTGACAAGAACCTTCTTCCCTTTTTCACTGAAGTTCATTCAGATTTACAAGCATAACTTCATCATGGACCAGCTGAGTATAAAACTATCACTTTACGGTGGACATAGACGAAATCCGGTCAGACCATGTGAAACGATTTATTAAGGCAAACATCAATCTAACCAAACCTTTACAAGCTCATGAACAAACGATGACCAGACAGGGCAAATGGGTACAAAGAAATAAAGCGATTCTGAATATTTTTTAAACTATTCATTCAAACATTTTTATACCTTTTCTGTTCTTTCAGTTTTTTAAGAGTGTCCCTTTACGCACTAAAATTTATGAATTCTTTTAGAAGACACCATAATAATTATTAAACTATTGTCCATTTTTCACACATTAATAAATTTTAGTAATTTTGAAGGTTAATCAGGCAACTTTTTCTGTCAGCATTATCGCTTCAAAGTTCCTATTGGATCACAACAGATTAAGACACGTTTAAATGTTAATTTTGCAGTGGAAAATCTTTTGGCTACTGACTACTACGAACGTTTCTGATATTATTCAGGAAAAGCCCTTTAATATTACAAAGCTATACATTATATGATATAACAGTTATTTTAAAAGCCAGACAGATTGGATTGTGTTGGCGTTGAGCATGAAGGAATAGCAGAATGAAAAACGAGAACTGGAGACAGAGAAACTATGAAAAAAGAATGATTACTTACGTCACTGGTTCCTGAACCGAACAGTAGTAAATCAAATGGTATAGCAGCTATGGCGTCAATAACAAACCACCCTTTCACATACTGTATGGCGATTTTTTGTTGATCACTAACAACTTCACCATTTTGAATGTAAGTAGTTCGAAAATTAATTAAAATATCGGCTATGAACATAATATCCACTATTAAGTCTACTATAACTAAAGGGTCTGCCATAGTTTTATCGGCGTTCTGATTTCTAGTAGCCGCATCTCGGTTCAGTTTCATTCGAATTTCATCCTCGTTCAGAAGAAAAGCAGCAGAATACGGCGTTAATACTGCCGTATATAATACTAATAATAATATAATCCAATCCCAAACCGCTTTAAACGGAGAATAATGAAGAATGATGAATTTCTGTTGTCCACCACGATTTTTAAACATGTCTGGATCTGGTTCTGGTGAACTGGTTAATTCATCAGTATCTTTATCATCACTCTTACCAGATATCTAAAATAAAAAATAGAACTTTATCATTAAAAATGGATACGAGCGTATATAGATGGATAGATATACTTCATTATCAGAAGCATCAAGTTACAAACCTATCCATAGTTTTTCTATCCACATATTTATCCACAAAGCAGTAAGTTAAAAATTCATGGCCACAACTGCATTATTTACAACAATAGTATGAGAAGGAAATTCTTCTCAAGATTTAATAAAATAATGCAGGTTCTACGTTATCGCTTGGGGAGATGGTTAAATACCACAGGTTAGATAGAATCCCTTTTTTTCAGTACTTTATTAATAATAGCAAACATAGCAGCCATTTTGGTTTTACCGTGTGCTGTTAAGCTTTGATCACCTGAATCAGTCGTAAACATACGATTAATTTACTCTTACAATTTTTTTGAGAAACACCATTTTTCCTTAAAAATTGCACTTACAACCTTAGATTGATCGTAAGTTTCTTCGAGAAACGAAATTGGGGCTGATTCGATACTAAACCTTTTTCTTGTTGTTGATAAAGGCGTCATGATTTAAACAAAAACTGTGTCAATGTCCCTTTTTTGTGTTATTATATTGTACTTTGAGAATGAGTAAGTCAATTTATTTATGAAAAACATGCTTCCAATTCTCTTTAACTAAAATAACATAATATATTCTTTGACAAATAAAATTCCATTTAAATTATATCATTCAGAGACCTGTTTCACAAAATTTTACCAAAGATGCAATTAATAAAAATTCAATTTTAGTGATTGACCAATCTGACCATTGGAACATTAAAATCATCCTAGGTTAAGTTTTCGTGAAACAGGCTCCTGTCCTATCAGTTGTCCAGAATTACAAAATTTCCCAAAAAGTTAACTTTCCGGAATCGGCAACATCTCTTTATCATTTTTACCACAAGCAAAGAACAACATGTTACCAATGAGCACAGGGATATCCTTTAATAAACATAACCACAAGACTTTAACAATGAAGACAAAAAACTCACAGGTTCCATAGGCTACTCATCCAGTCCAAACCTAAGACAGCACTGTTATCAAACAAAAAAATGATATATCAACTGTTATGTCTAAAAACGACTTAATCTCTATGTAACCACCATTCCACAGATTAACACAATCTCTTAAATGTCACTGCCATATTTAGCAATAAGCTGCAGATTAGGAGAAAATCTTGAGTGATTATGGATGCGATGTACAGGTTATTCTTTGAAGAATGTAATTAAGAAGATCTCATAGTAAATACAATCATGATTTACCTTCATCTTCTTTGCAAGAAACCAGAATTTAGATTACGTGGACATGTTCACACCTGATATATTGTTATTAACTTCATTTTATCAATATCAATGACGTTATCCAGACATTTATGACAGAGTGTAGAGTTTAATGACATTTATTATCAAACTAAGGGATGTAGTCAAATAAGATTTTTGATTTTTGCATATATGTTTTGTACTATTTTGCTATTATGTATTACTAGATGCTACAGGTCTGTACTATTGATATTACGTATTACTAAATTCTACAGATGTGTTATGTACCATTGTTATTAAGTATTCCTAGATTCTACAGATGTGTTATGTACTATTGTTATTACGTATTACTAGATTCTATAGCTGTGTTATGTACTATTGTTATAACGTATTACTAGATTCTACAGCTGTGTTATGTACTATTGTTATAACGTATTACTAGATTCTACAGATGTGTTATGTACTATTGTTATAACGTATTACTAGATTCTATAGATGTGTACTATTGTTATTACATATTACTAGATTTTAAAGATGTGTATTATTGATATTACGTATTAATAGATTCTACAGGTGTGTTATGTACTATTGTTATTACGTATTACTAGATTCTACAGATGTGTACTATTGTTATTACGTATTATTAGATTCTACAGATTTGTACTATTGATATTACATATTACTAGATTCTACAGATACGTTATGTACTATTGTTATAACGTATTAATAGATTCTACAGCTGAGTTATGTACTATTGTTATGACGTATTACTAGATTCTACAGGTGTGTTATGTACTATTGTTATAACGTATTACTAGATTCAACAGATGTGTTATGTACTATTGTTATAACGTATTACTAGATTCTACAGATGTGTTATGTACTATTGTTATAACGTATTACTAGATTCTACAGATGTGTTATGTACTATTGTTATAACGTATTACTAGATTCTACAGGTGTGTTATGTACTATTGTTATAACGTATTACTAGATTCTACAGATGTGTTATGTACTATTGTTATAACGTATTACTAGATTCTACAGATGTGTTATGTACTATTGTTATTACGTATTACTAGATTCTACAGCTGTGTTATGTACTATTGTTATAACGTATTACTAGATTCTACAGATGTGTTATGTACTATTGTTATAACGTATTACTAGATTCTACAGATGTGTTATGTACTATTGTTATAACGCATTAATAGATTCTACAGGTGTGTTATGTACTATTGTTATAACGTATTAATAAATTCTACAGGTGTGTATTATTGATATTACGTATTATTAGATTCTACAGGTGTGTATTATTGATATTACATATTACTAGATTCTACAGATACGTTATGTACTATTGTTATAACGCATTAATAGATTCTACAGCTGAGTTATGTACTATTGTTATAACGTATTAATAGATTCTACAGGTGTGTATTATTGATATTACGTATTAATAGATTCTACAGGTGTGTTATGTACTATTGTTATAACGTATTAATAGATTCTACAGGTGTGTTATGTACTATTGTTATAACGTATTACTAGATTCTACAGATGTGTTATGTACTATTGTTATAACGTATTACTAGATTCTACAGGTGTGTATTATTGATATTACGTATTACTAGATTCTACAGATACGTTATGTACTATTGTTATAACGTATTACTAGATTCTACAGGTGTGTATTATTGATATTACGTATTACTAGATTCTACAGCTGTGTTATGTACTATTGTTATAACGTATTACTAGATTCTACAGCTGTGTTATGTGCTATTGTTATAACGTATTAATAGATTCTACAGATGTGTTATGTACTATTGTTATAAAGTATTAATAGATTCTATAGATGTGTTATGTACTATTGTTATAACGTATTACAAGATTCTACAGCTGTGTTATGTACTATTGTTATAACGTATTACTAGATTCTACAGATGTGTTATGTACTATTGTTATAACGTATTACTAGATTCTACAGGTGTGTTATGTACTATTGTTATAACGTATTACAAGATTCTACAGCTGTGTTATGTACTATTGTTATAACGTATTACTAGATTCTACAGGTGTGTTATGTACTATTGTTATAACGTATTACTAGATTCTACAGGTGTGTGCTATTTTTTATTACGTATTAATAGATTCTACAGATACGTTATGTACTATTGTTATAACGTATTACTAGATTCTACAGCTGAGTTATGTACTATTGTTATAACGTATTAATAGATTCTACAGGTGTGTTCTATTGTTATAACGTATTACTAGATTTTGTAGCTATGTACTATTGATATTACGTATTACTAGTTTTCCAAGATTCTAGATTCTAGATTCTATAGATGCGTTATATATACTGTTCGTTTTCCTATATACTAGATTCTATAGATGTGTTTTGTACTGTCAGTTTTCCTAGACACTAGATTCTATAAATGTGTTTTGTACTGAGTGTATTACTAGATTAGGCATTATCTGTACAACGTTCTTTCATAGATGCATTTATGCGGTCAGTATTGGAATTCTTAGATTCGATTCTACGGATCTGTTCTAAATACTAGATTTTATAGATGTGTTTTGTACTGTCAGTATCACTACATACTAGATTTATAAATGTGTTATATTAATGTTATATATATGTATACTGTCAGTTTTTCTAGATTCTATAATTGTGTTATATACTATTAGTTTTCATAGACACTAGATTCTATAAATGTGTTATATACTGTCAGTTTTTCTAGATTCTATAATTGTGTTATATACTGTCAGTTGTTCTAGATTCTATAATTGTGTTATATACTGTTGGTTTTCATAGATACTAGATTCTATAATTGTGTTATATACTGTTGGTTTTCATAGGTACTAGATTCTATAAATGTGTTATATACTGTCAGTTTTTCTAGATTCTATAATTGTGTTATATGCTGTTGGTTTTCATAGGTCCTAGATTCTATAAATGTGTTATATACTGTCAGTTTTTCTAGATTCTATAATTGTGTTATATACTGTTGGTTTTCATAGGTCCTAGATTCTATAAATGTGTCATATACTGTCAGTTTTTCTAGATTCTATAATTGTGTTATATACTGTTGGTTTTCATAGGTCCTAGATTCTATAAATGTGTTATATACTGTCAGTATTTCTAGATTCTATAATTGTGTTATATACTGTTGGTTTTCATAGGTCCTAGATTCTATAAATGTGTTATATACTGTCAGTATTTCTAGATTCTATAATTGTGTTATATGCTGTCAGTTTTCGTAGATACTAGATTCTATAAATGTGTTATATACTGTCAGTTTTTCTGTTGGTTTTCATAGATTACTAGATTCTATAAATGTGGTATATAGTATTGTTTTCCTTGATAATAGGTTCTATAAATATGTTTACTGTCAGTTTTCCTAAGTATTAAATACTTTCACTTTTCCTAGATACTAGATTCTATAGATGTGTTATATACTGTCTGTTTTCCTACATACTAGATTCTATAGAAGTCTATTGACTCGTTCAGTATTCCTATAAACATATTGCATTCTTATATTTCTAATTGTTAGATTCTACAGATATGTGTTATGTACTACACAAATTGCTGTACCTTCAACATGTAAATATTAAATTCTACAATACCTTCAATTTAAAATCAAGCCAGCCTAAATCTCTAAAGCTCTTAACCTAATAAAAAGCCGAACAGATTCACACAAAATGTAACCAAACAAATGTCAGAATTTCTTGACTTATTTAACTTTTATAAGGAGGAGTGGATAATGGATGTGTAATTCATACGATGATATATCAATATACGTTAACACCAATACTCCTCTTGTACAAGCTCTTTATATTCCACTAACTCTATCACCATCTAGTCAAACAACCGGAATGAAACAACATTAAATTGATTTAGTATAATGGACTTTATTTAAACTTTAAAGATAGACTCTAAACAATCAACTCTGCCGTTTTTAGCATTCAATTGTTTAACAGTCAGGTATCAAAGAACCACACAAATAATCCATTTTTTTTCTGTTATTTTAGAAACAAATCGATGATGACAAATAAAGATACCGAAACCGTTTCCAATTTACTTAAAGGAAGAAGAAAATTGAGAACAGACGTTGAAATGTTTTCTTTAAAAGCATGATTTTCTGAAAATAAATATTATTCCTCGTCATACATTGTCGTTTCTTTTTTATTACGTCGATAATATAGGTTTTCTGTTGTTCAGAGCTCAATATAATGGAATAGGCTACTCAATTAGGTTAGCCAAGGGCGATAACCAACATCAATATATTAATAGCAATACACATATATATAGGACTCAGTCCAGTAAAACATTTTATACTAATAAATTTAGTCTGTGCTAGAATCCTCTTTGGATTTGCAATTTTTGACTCATTTTTGGTATAGATTTGGGATTTGATGTCTGAAATTGCGTTTTCTATCAGAATTTCTCAGATAATGAGAAATTTTATTTGCGGAAGTTTTTTTTCTATAAGTGACAGTGACAGTCAAGGGGGTGTTGATAAAATATAGTGGTTTACTTTCATTTTCACTAATTCAAAATTTTCATGTTCATGCTATATTGAATTTTTGTTCAGACACCATGTATTGGCCAGGCTTTCATGTGACATATTGGAAAGTTTTCCACGACATTTCTTGAAAAAGTTATAGAAGGTTGAATTGCGTGATTTAACATGGAAACAAATGAAAATGAATTACTGCTCTTTATATATTTTTATATATTTCGGATCATGATTCAACAGTTTATGGTATGGAATGTAGAACGGGAATTCGTGACCTCACCAGTTTCAAAATGGCATCGGACATCAGATATTTGTTTGATTTGAAAATAATTCTACCATTTATATGGACAGATAAATAAAATATAATCTTGCTCAGTATATCGTATTGATAGTAAATTTTTTACGAAGAACATTTCTAAGAATTTGAACTAGTAACGTCACTTGCAATAGCATCAGCTTCGATATTTCTTAACAAATAATATCTAGGAAACCTATCGTTTTCATTGTGAATTTATTGTAAAGAAAATTTTTAAGATTTTTAAAAAGAAAATGTGACAAAACTGAAGCCAAACTGCCATAAAATAGACAATATATAATTTGACATCTCCTTCGAAAATATAGGACATATTATACTATGAATTGGAAATATATGAATATGGACAGTTTTAACTCAATAATTAAATTTAGCCTCGACAGTTTTTGTTTTCAAATCTCCGGTGATTTGCTACCATGTCAATGTGACCCTTGGCAACCAATGATCATGGAAAATAAATTGACATTGTTATAATTTGATATCTGAGCGTCATGCACGCATGATTCATATTGTTTTTATATTAAAACGAATACGCCCTACACAGCTGCACATTTTCATTTTAAACAAAATATGCTTAATTGATTTAATTGGATTTGTTTAATTAAAAATGGAGTTTAGAACGGCTGGAATCTGTTTTTGAATTAAGCCCTATAAAGACTCCAAACTTGTTAGTCCTATAGGAAACGTTGGAGACTCAATTTGTTCAATTTAGGGATAATTTTTTTTAAGAGGCATAACAAATTTTAAATAATTTAGGCGTTTAAAAAATTAATGCCAGCATTTTTGTAATTAAAAACATTCTAAAGATTTTGATATTAGTTTCAAAAAGTTGATTTGAAATTTTTTAGACCTACGAAATGAAACCCAGAGTTAGAGGCAACCCAGAATAAGCGCTTTTTTCAAAGTCTTTTTAAAAATGTTTATAATTCTATTGATTTTTACATTGAGAAAAAAATTAAATGGATCTTTATGGTTCGTTTCGTGATTTTAAGCGAGTCACTCCATTTGCAATCTATGATCTATCTACAAATATATTGTATCAATCCAATGTTTTGGGTAATTTAATATTAAACCAATTAACAATAGATATGCTCCATACATGTGTAGAGTTCCGGGTTAAAGGAGTCAAGATATGGTAAGAAAAGCAATTTCCAGCATTTTGCATTGTCTGAAACGCGCTTCGAGTGAGAGAAAAAAAAAACACTTCACGATTTCTCTGCTTATATTTCTTAATCTGATCAAAACATTGTTTAGTATGTGAAAGAACAAACTTACTTTGTGTCCTATAAATTAACTCCCGATAATAAGCATTTGGGTCACAAAGGCATTAAAATAGATCTTATTTAAGTATTCTATTCTATTTTTCTATGCTAAGGCACTCACTCATCAACGTCGTTTTCATAATGATTTTTAAGCATATCAATATCAATATAGCCACCTTTTCAATAGGGTTTGGAGATAATAGAAGGAGAGAAAGATAGTTTCTATGTAATGTATTGACGATTAATTTCTAGATTAACAGAACAGACAAAAAGAACAGTAGAATCTACTCTTAACTAGCCAACCTACTACAAGCCATTATAAAAGATTTCCATACAGAATATTAATTATACACTACAAGTAAGATGTCTGAAGGCATTTCCGGCCTGCTGGAGCTCGGTATTAAGTTGTTTTCCCCAGTAAAGCAAGTCCTATGAATGTGGATAATAGCTGTAAGGAATTTCATGTACTTAACACCGAATCCTATTGATCACGAAGAATTAACAGTCGATAACTGTGCTGGAGAAAGACAATTAAGCATTACGCTTTGTCAACATAAACTGAATGCAGATCAAATGGTCGTAAGTTGGATCGAAGTAGTCCGAGACACTGTTTAAAACTTATCTATTTATTACCTGTGCTTGCCGTGATACAGATAAAACCACTCAGAGGCAAAACCCTCTCGGACAAATTCATTTATGCTATGGTTGGTCTCCTTAACCCTGATTGTTCTTTCAACTTCGGATATCTCTTAGATTACTTTTTAAATTTAACTTTATGTATTTTCGAAACAAGAGGAATATATGCACAAATCGGAACAAATTCTTGTTAAATGTTGAGAGGACCGAAATCTAGATCAATAAATTTAGGTGAGACCGCGTCCAATGTTTTTCCAAAACTCAATAAGTGATACGGAATTTTATTAGTTAGATTTACAGATTAACTTAAAATGAATTAGATCGAAGTAAAAAATCATCAAAATTTTCAAGAATTAACATTTAGTATTAATTCAATTCTCCATAAAAATAGAATTCTATATAGATTCTTGTAAAGTCAATATGCTTTCCATATAAAGTTAAAAGCTGGTTAATTTTACATCTCATTTAAATAAATATTATCTAATCGACTGTTAAGATGTACGTGAATACGTTTAAAAAGAATATATCGACAAGGGCTACGTATACAATTATAATGGATGTGCGCAACCTCTAATGTAAAGTAACGTTGAGATATAGATATAGGCTATATGTCCATTCATGTATATTCAGCCAAACAAACCTCAGATACAGTACCTTAGAATTGATTCTTTCCATATAGATCTAAGAATGCTTGGAAATTTGTAAACGAAAAGCAATTTCTATCAGTGATAAATAGCTTTTCTAGGCATGAAACATTCAAAATATAGAAGAAAAATAAAACTGTGATAACAATTATAAACGATCTCCGTTTTCGTGGTCGAATAGGCGAATACTTCAATTATTAACCATCTGATTTATTTTTAATTGCCCATGAACACCACACGAAATATTCATTGTAGGAAGTGATATATAGGTGGTCGGTCTTGTACTATATCAAAACTAAGACAGATGAAAAAATGATTCTCTAACGTCCGCGTACTATTTGTCTTCCATTTGTGGTGGTCAACTGTGAAAACGATAACTCTTGTGGTGCTAGCCTCCCGTGAATACGGTTAACATGGGGCAGTCTGAACAAATGGAAAAACTACTAACTGTCGAAGTAGAGATTGAAAATACTGCAGATCTGTGGAGACGCCGTAGGTCTCACGGAGTATTTGAAAGGGTTCCAAACTTCCCCTCCCCGCTTGAGAAAATTCTCGAAAACTTAAGCTCCATTGGTGCATTCTGATATAACATATCAAAAACGTATAATAATCATTTTGATAATAAATCAACCAAAATTCCACTGCGGTTTGGTGAGTACACATAAGCGATTTTAATACCCCGAGCCAAAAGGAGGGTTATAATGGGGATTTTAACTTAATCTCTCGGCTTTTAAAATGAAGCATCAATCATCCGCTAATGTATATAGTCCAAGATACTGTGATTCTTTTAAGTTGAATTTTTAAAAAGTTAAAAACGCCTGAGCGAGCAGACTTCATATTGCGATATCTCGGAGATAAACACCAATTATACTCACCTCGTCTTTATCTTTGTCCATCTTCATCTTGGCTGTTTTATCTTCTATTGGTCTGGTCTGAGATCTTCCGCGGAACTCCCGTAGTACCTTCAACATGATGATCTTGCTTTTAGCCTAAAATATACACAAATGAACAATGTTAGGGTGATTCAGGTGAACTTACGACATCAAGACCACCCATCAGGAAATCCAAACAGGGAAATATAAAAAATAATTAGTGTCGATTCACTTGCTAAAATACGTTTTTGAAAAAAGCATTTATAAATCGAAATGCTTAAGGCGTATCTAAAATACTGTTTTGAAAGGTAAAATTTTTGCTGTGAATTGACGTTTAGATCGACAATTAAAATAATTTCAGTTTCGTCAAGGCCAAATTTTTCGATATTTTATGTTATAATTTAAGATAAGTACATCAGAAAATTTATAACAAAGTAGAAGATGTACATAAATAATCGAATATTATCTTCTTTTGATTTTTTTTCAATCTAATATTTTTTTCAAACTCATAAAAAATATCATGTTTTTATTAAATTATACGCGCTCGAAAAATAAATATTTCTCTAGAAAATTCAATAAATAGAAATTTCGATCAAGTGTCAATTTTTTTTGTTCATAAACAGATCAGAATGACACATTTTCCAAAGTACATTTATACCCTAGATCTGAATTGTCTACCCAAGATGAGGAATATTACATTTAGATATAAAAATCAATAATAAAAAACTTCCACTGTTAAAATAGTGCTCAATAAATAAATTGAAAATCCCATCTATCAACAGAAAAAAATGTATATATATAACTGAAATAGCATTAAAACTGAGGCTCTGTGTGCTACCAACTTTGCATAAGATTCGTCGATTTTTGGACATAGTACAAAGGAAATGTACATTTCTGAAAAAAATCGTGATATTGTCCGTATTCATTATTGAGAAACTACCTTTCCATTTTATTTTCTTTCATCTCATTTCATTTTCATTAAATTATATAGCATTATTCCAATTTTTTTCATTTATGATTTTCATTCGTGAAACAACCATTAATTTCATTTTGATTCATCACATCCCATAAAATTGTATTCGCATGGTACAATAAACCGAGGTCCCGTGTTCTACAGGCTGTGCACCAGTTGGAAATCTCTAAAAAAAGAATAGGCTAATGCCGCTGTCCTGGCAATAGTCCATAAGGTGCAGAAGGACTAAAAACTGATTTCATTTCATTTCGTTACCATTAAATTATACAGTATAATTTGCATACTGTATAACGTTGTCCGTTATCAAATTATAACCAGGAACAGAAAGACAGGACGTAAAATGACATTTTAATACCGTATATTTCTTAAGAAATATATTTACAACAGAAAATGGTGATTTTTAAAGGAAGTAGCATAACAGTTACACTTTGGCGTCTGTTAACTTGAAGAGAACTAGACCATGGTTTTATTTAAGTGAATATCTGTGTTGGACTGTGATGAAAACCAGGATTGTGGTTTTCTATCAACCTAATTAGTTATTGTCTATGACATACTGATCCATATGTCCATATTTTGTGATGAAAGACGAGAGCAATCCGTCTCAAGATGAAATTGAATCAAGAAAGTAAGACGTTTGGTTTAATTCAGATCACTCACTGTCAACAATCATGTGTGAAGGATTTACACGTTGGAAATTGGAAACTGTCGGAATTGAGCTTTCCGCCATCTTTACACAAATAAAATTGATCTTCTTTAAGATCGTCTGTAATTTGTTTTACAACTTTTTTTGCTTGTTTCAGTTTTGGCTTGCTACATCAAATCCATCTTCGTCCAATAATTATTTCTTTTACGAGGAGTTAAGTAAAAACTTTACAGCACGCAATAGTAATACAGAGTGTTCTTTAAAGAAAAACTTTAAGTGGCCAAGTTACAAAGGTTATTACTCTAATTTGCAATATTCAACTACAAAACTACGAAAACCATACATTTGCTCTCATTTCAACATCAAAAGATTGGTACAGGCTACGTAAAGAAATTGCAGAATATTGCAATCTCCATTGAATAGTTCGCATACCCGAGTCTCAACTCTTCGTCAAAATTTCAGCCGTCAAATCACAATATTGAATTATCCGCGTCACAAAATTTTAATGGCGGCTCATCATTTCTGGTGACTACGTTAAATAGAAAAGACAAAAAAAGAAAGAGGCAATGATATTGGTATTTTGTGATTTTCGTGTATTTCTTATATTTCAAAACCCCAAAATAGCGAACCTTGGCCTTTAAGGAGAATAACCTTAATAATGTATAACGTACTACAAGACTGTTTCAGTAATATTTAACCATTTGCAATGCTAAAATAAATCATGAACAAATACGTAACTAAATTACTTAGCATTTCGATACAAGACTTCAATAGGGAAAACACTGATTAAGAACGTGTTTCAGGCACTGTTTTACTTTATGCCATATATTCCTTATCAGAAACATTAAATCTAAACAAGAACAATGCCGTAAAAGGATCAGCTGACATTAATTACACATACAGTGTGCCACGTCGTCGACAGTTAGATGGTATCACATGGTTCGGCATCATCGAGCACCACTGTAAAATGAAGTTTCAGCAATGACCATGATATTTTTGGATCGTGTGGACATGCATTTTAGAAACGTATGCGATGAAAGGAACATCTAAAAAATACGCATTGCCCAATTATTCAGTTCAAAATTTTCACATCAAGCAGATTTTCGTATAACTCTTTCCAGGAACGGACAAGTCGCTCACTTGCATTGATGAAACGGAAATGATATGATAATCTAGCGCACAGACAGGAAATAAGAATGTTACCTGAAAGAGCTCATGGCAGTAATCGTACTGAATAATGTTATAACGGTACTCAATATTTCCTGTACTAAAAAACTAAAACACAAAAGAAGTTTATAAAACCTGAAGACAATAACACGATTCCGGTTTGTAATATTGACAAGAGGTTTTTGTTCCAATACACTATCAAAGGCATATTGATTCGAAAATATTCTTACCATAAAATATGACACCTATTGGGCTGTATCGATCCCTGTAACTATTGTCGTATTGCTTCCGATTGTTTTGTTCTTCTAAGACAAATCCATAAGGTCACGATATACATTGCATGTAGGGTTGGTTGACAAGATTTCCATAGGTAACATCTATTATGTTACAGTATTCTGATATCAGGCATCAACAGGAAACTTTATAGGCATTAGTATATCTTAGTTCATTATAGATGTCTTCAGTATTCCGAATAGCAAAGAATTTCCAAATTTGAAATGCTTCTTGAATTAAGCTCTAAATCAAACCTTTGAGATCGGATATCCACACAATTCTTTGAAATAATAGTGAACAGTTCATATCCAAGCAATACATTAGAATCCACATAGGCTTTTAGGATTTACTTCTACTGAAATGGATCTAGTAATAGCCTCTTTTACCGCAAGCGAAACCAAGATACTAAGAGTTGATGAATAAGTAGAATCCTCAACACCAATATTATGCTATGTTTAATTAAGTTATTTGTTTGATTTCCTTGTCTATGTAACGAGAAAAGGAAATGAAATCATCGCTACAGATTTGTATCAACATAAGTCCAATTAGTAAAAGAACATTAATACACATTTAAAACCCATTTTACACAAGGCCTTTTCATCAATATTTATAACTTGAACATGTTTATATAACCTTATCTTTTATTAAACCGCATCTAATTTTATGTGTTCTGTAATAAAAATACGTTTCAGACACTTCTCGACAAATATATATTGATTTATTTATTGTTATATAAAATGATGATATTTTTATAGTGTAGAGAATAATAGGTATTATTATGTTAGTCGCTATCAAAGTGGTAGAATGAATAGCTCAAGTAATATTGTTGGCCGATATAATCCGAAAATTGCAAATGAGTTTTTTCAAGAAACTAATGCGCAGTGTTTAATCAGATACCCATGGAAGATCTTTACATGGTCCAGCTATTTAAACTGCGTCTTATATCGCGACTGCAATAGCCACCTTTATTGTATCACGGAAAGCCACGATTTGCTAAAGAATACCTTTGATATGAAGACTGACATGGCCACCGTTATTGTATCATGGAAAGCCACGATTTGCTAAAGAATACGTTTGATATGAAGACTGACATAGCCACCTCTATTGTATCACGGAAAGCCACGATTTGCCAAAGAATACATTTGATATGAAGACTGACTAATAGTTTACAGACTACCTGTCGTGAGCTCTGATTCGGTATTCAATATCAAGAAAGCTGACTATTTCACTAATAGATAACCTGGTATTGTGACAGGCCTCGGTTTGTTTGCAGTCTTATAAGCGAAAAGCTTTGATCGAACAAAAAGGGGCTCGATTTTAATTTTTACTAAATATATGTCTAAACAAATTGGAAGCTCAAATATGATGCAGGTATAAACAATTTTAGACGTGTTTATATGACGACTTTCTGATATCCAACAATCTAAGGTCACTTCGATATCTTTAAACTGGTATTATTCTAACGTTAATTCTCCCAATGCCGAGACCTACTAGACCTGAATGTGTCAATACTTATCTTCAATGTATTTGCTTATAACAGGAACTATGAATAAATTTGCATTTTTACCCTGGGTTGTAAATGAGGTTGTAATGAACTGGTAGCTATAGTCGACACTTTATTTGTACGGCTCGCATTCTTTTAGCATCAACTTCTCAATTATCTGCGAGACATGGCGGGTCGTTTTTGACATGCCTCTAGACGATGCTCCAATCAAAATGCTTTTAACTTAAATAATTGACGATTCGAAAGAAATCGTGATGCCGACCATACAACTTTTAAATTGAGACTTGTTTAAATTGAACGGATGATTACTTCATAAATTTTTTTTTGAAAAAGTATAAAATATACCATGTGACATTCAATCTTATGTTTCATTAGATATGATAATGCATTAATAATAAATAAAATATTGTGAAAACTAGAAATATACTCGCCAGTGACAGAATGTGCTGCTTTTAAAAATCAAAGTTAACAAATCATAAAGAGTTCGTTGTCTATATAATGACATTCTCAGATGAAAGTAAACATGTGCTTTATATTCTAGATAGTGATACATTGCGTGACTTTGATTTTTGATGCCATTTCTTATGCAATAATAAAAATGTCATTTTTAAATCTATTTTCTTGACAGCACTTTGACGTGTGAGCATCTTGTTTTATCTATTGCATATCCTTATATGATTCATTAATGAAGCATTTGTTGTCTTCAAAGCCATCAAACATCGATGATTTATCTTTAAGAACCAAGTGATTGATGATATATTATCAGTACCAGCTGATATCGATACTTTATCTTATCAGCACCAGGTGACATCGATGATTTTTTTTATCTTATCAGTACCAGGTGAAATCGTTGATTTATCTTATTAGTACAAGGTGACATCGATGATTTATCTTATGAGTATAAGGTGACATCGATGATTTATCTTATGAGTATAAGGTGACATCGTTGATTTATCTTATCAGTACAAGGAGACATCGATCACTTATCTTATTAGCACGAGGTGACATCGAAATCATAAATAATTCATCAGCTCCAGGTGATATCGATGATATAACTGATCAGAACCAGGTGATATCGGTGTTTTTTTTTATCAGTGTGTGGTGACATCGATGATTTATTTTCTTAGTCCCAAGTGACATTGATGATATATCTTATCAGCACTAGGTGACATCGATGATTTATCTTATCAGTACTAGGTGACATCGATGATTTATCTTATCAGCACTAGGTGACATCGATGATTTATCTTATCAGCACTAGGTGACATCGATGATTTATCTTATCAGCCAGATGAGATGATATGAACAAATTATCATTGGTCAAGCAAGAGCGTGAGATTCGGCTGTTCGCGATAAACGATAATAAGATAATACATGTATTATAGTTCCTGTGTTAAATTGATCTAAAGGTGTTCCCTGATGTATAAAAAATAAATGGTCTGTTCCCTTCAGTTTTAATAAGATGCAAGATAGTTTCCTTGTCACCTGTTTTTCCTACTTTACTCATAAAAGACAAAAGGATCTAAAATGATGAAAATAGGTTTCAAAAGTGTTCTAACGGATTAAGACGTAAACGACAAATCAGGAAAAGAAGCACGACAGAAAACTAAACTTAGAAAAAACTATGAAAGTTGAATCATTAACTATGATGAACTATAAATTCTGTTCCTTACTCTATTAGATCTCTTACCCCTAATGATTATGAGTATTGAAGGTAACGACACCAGCTACGACATATTTTGATATTGCTTTGGTACACAAAACACCAAGCCGAAAATATATAACGTCCCATGAGAAAAATTCAGAAAACGACACTTCGAAATTCATCATTTTTTGACACATCATTTACAAAAACAATGGCGACATGACGGGCCTATCATATCACAAGGTCATTGTGTCAGTAGAACTAACGTAAGAATAACATTGAAATGTACTAATGATATTGATGTAACTAATCCTCAAGAGAGATCGAAACATTTCTGATTGACTAACCATGCCATTGTTGGAGTACTGAACTATAATTGACAGTAAGTATTACAGTAATAACCGTGAGACCAGTTTCGACAAGTTTTTCAAAGAAAATGAAACATGGCGAATACGTACCTTAAATGCAGATTTCCCAATTTCAAGAAATCTTTTTGTTCAAATTTTTTCTAACTTTCTACTTCTTTTAAATCTTTTTTCTACATCGTAGTGTCTCGAGATACAACTTCCAATTCTCGACACACATGTATTTGAAGGATCGAATTTGAAGCTATTACTAGCAATGGGCTTCAAATTTCCGTTTCTGAGTCTAAGGTATAATTGATAAACGAATCGGGCCATTCACTAAGTCCAATAAAGTGACGATTTTATCCTAAAGAATCAGTATTTTTAATAATTGGATTTTTTGTTTTCTTATTGTTTTGTTCTAATGATTACCAAGAAAGATTCCATTGAAGAAAGCACAGGAGGGTTTCCTGTCCTTTCACAGCACAACTAATGTACTATGGGTTGGTGCATACTTGTTATAGCACTTCCAATACTTACTTTAACCCATAGGATAGACCAAGATATCCTTGCTAAATGTCCAACTTCTCGATAAAGACGATAATTATTAATAAAAATTACTATATGGTGTCTATTAACAGCCTCTAACACCAAGCTCGATCAAACTTTAACATCAGTAATGACTTTATTCAGTTCTCAAAAGTCAGTACTAGAAGGCGACATATTGATAGTGTTTCGCTCTATTTCAATGTCATTTGACGAGTAATTCATTTATAAGAATTTTCCAATAAAAGCAGAATCTAGTAATAGAGGTTTACAGCTAAAAGCAGTTTAAGATTTATTTGATTTGGCTTCATGTTACCGTACAAGTTACAACACATGTCAACAAATAATTTAATATCTGTCCTCGTACAAACCATCATCCACTCACTCATCTACACTTCTTTTCTTGTTTAGCCGTAAGCCAAAACACTCCACATCGGAATGACCAAGAGAAATTCTTCACTCTAATGATGTTTTCACTATGGAGTATGTTTCAAGTGCAGTACTCACTATCCACTTGAGAATGGAACTAAGAAAGTGTTTCAGCATTAAGTATGTGTCTTGTAAAACATATAAATGTCATTAAAAACTTGGATGTCGGAAATAGGACCTCAAGATGTTCTTAAAAATAGAACTTTCTGAGTTTCCACCCATCATTGAAACTTGTGAACAGTTTTATTGTTGTACTTTAATTATTTTATTTTAAATCCAATGAAATATAACAAACAGAAGAAAAAAATTAACCAGCTGATCCAGACAAACTATTTCAATCTCACAATAGTGGTATTTCCCTTTGTATATTTTGGAGAATCAAACCCCCTTCCCCGAAACCTGAGGCCATATGCTTCAAAACTGAAATAAAATCCCGATTTTAAAAAAATCCAGTTATTCAAGAATAAGGCCCAAGAACGCCGCTAGGGGTTTATAACTTATAAAGAGACAAAAGTATGTTTTAGTATTACCATTACTGTAAATTCAGAAGGTAGTTTAGAAACATAACAGCCAAGTTACCCTTGCTTGCGGTTTTATCGAGGACTATTTTGCTGACTTCCATTAAAATATTTCCATCACCTAATTCAACAAGCTTCATTTCTATATACCTTAAGCTAATACCCATTAGTATTGCATGTGTATTGTAAGAATTGCTTTTAGAAATAGCATCAAACAAAAATTGCATGTAACACGAAGGTTAAAAAATAATCATCTCATGAGTACACAGCAATTCAATTTCTATTATCAAATAAAACATAAAATCAACAACAACTTTATTTTCTGAAGCGTTACACAATAAGGAGCGGTAATTGGTGTTTGAGGATTCCAAAAAACCTAATATTCGGCAAGGAAAAATCAATGTTAGCGACATTAAGTTTACAAAGAAAAGAAAACATTGGTTGAATTGTCAGAATAATTGACGGGTTCATGTTAGTTAAAGAACTTTCTCAAAAAGTCAACAAATTTCTTTGGAACCGACAGATTTTTAATAAATTTATGGGAAAGAGGGAATATTATCATTAATAACACAGTTGCAATTTTCTCAATAAAAAATAAAAATAAAATATTGCTCAAAAATAACTTTAATTCATTTCTCATAAATAAGAAAACACAATTTTTTTCAACTACGTGTATTAGGACAATCTGACATTTCACGATTTAGCGAAAACAATAAATAATTTTCTTTTCTAGTTGTATAAATAATAAACAGCATGAGAGGAAGCCAAAGAATTATGAGTTGAATTTAAACAAAAGTTTGTTTTAGTAGAAGCTACTGATAGTTCTTTATTGAAGAATCTGTACAGTTACAAACAACAAGATGAAGAAACTAAGTTTAGTTGGCATTTGTATGGTAATCACATTTTGCTCGAATTGCATCGACACGTTTAAACCGATTGATTTAGAAATGAAATCAAATTAAATTAAGGTTTACATCCGCTTTTCTGCATTAATGAATCGCTGTGGAAAACGGGCTGAGAAGTACTAAGATCTCGATGTTGATGAGTCTACGGGCATACATAATTTCAGAAAACGTAATTAAATTTATTTTTTAAAGGACTGTTAGAAATTTACACGAGATTTAATCTGAGTATCTTAAATATTCTAAGCCTTAAAATATGTTCTATGGAAATATGAGGTCAGAATTAATTTATCTTATGTCCACAAGGTCGAGATCTACCGTGGTTCTTATTAAAAATATGTTGTATCTGCAGGAACCATCTTTGTAGTGGAAACACGTGACATGCATATTGAGGTCACAATAACTAACTTGCTTCGTATAAATTGATTAAAATGACAAGGATTTGAACGATATGTGATTAAAAGAACCGAATCCGTTGACAACAGTCGAGAGACAAATGATACGGAACAGACGGGTCATTTCTACCCCTATTTTATAATCAATGATGGAATACACTACTGTAAAAAGCAACGAGTAAAATGATAACATCACGTAGTCTGTCTCCAATATGTAAAATTGATCCTGTTTATCGAAGCATGTTAGTGCTTATCGCAACTTTTGGTCTTGATTATTTCCAGACTGACGACTCTAGTTCCTGGAATTTCAAAAGATATCAAGGTTGGTCGAGCATCTCTTTTCTCGTCCACTGTGGTGAAAGGAAAATTCATTAAAGAGATGATGTGTAGTTGATGAGAATAGTATGTTTATCGTCCATCAATCACACTTACTAGTAAGATACTTTTACAGCTACCAGTCTACTGGCCAATATAGTCATTAACTACATCGTATAGTAACCAGGTCTCTATTATCTCCTTTTCATAACAAGATTTTGAGCACAATACCATCGAGGTTGCTGATGGGCTCGTTAATCATCAGTAAACGCTTCAGCATCACGACGTTAGTTTACACTTAAGCTTATTAAAATATAATGTAGCTTTGTAAATATCGTCGGTGAAAGCATTTGTTCTTTACTTTACATGACGTCATTTGCGTCAGACAAATGTTGATCGTCGATTCGAATATGGATCGGCGTGCGAATGTCCGATGACCAGAATAAATCATATTCACTCAAATTCTACTTGATCCAGCTGTAAATTTGACATGAATAATCCGGAATAAGCCCATGTCAAAGGATTGGCTAAAATAAGAAACCAGCTAATAGAAAAGATTATACGTGAACCTAGAGTAATTATTCTTGTAAAATATTGCCTTTCTTTCTATTTCAGTTAAAGTTATATAACCTTTCAGTACATGAGTACAGTGCATTTGACCATTGACATCCTCAGTTACTGAAACTATCCGGAGGTCACAGAGTCTTGAAATATATCAGAACAAGTGACTAATGCATGATAAACAATGCATTAATTTGCTAATATATCAGACATCGTAATCCAAATATGGTTTTTAATTTGGTCCTCTTAATTCATATCAAACAAGCCCACTTCGAATTTTTTTTATTTTATTTCATGGGCATGGAAATGAGAGCAAAGCATTTATAACCAATGATCCCGTTTGATTAGCTGAGATTACCAATATGGAGTTTAATTTTAATTGGACAATATTAAGCTTTGAATAGGTAATGAACTCGCGTGTATGGCTTCGAGGAAGTATGACGATGTGGTATGGACAGGATAATAAAATGAAGTATGAGGTATATTGCAATGTGGATATTTAAAAAAAGCAGCGTATGAATTCCCTCACTCTTTACAAATATCAGAAAAACCTCAATCACGTAAAATGGAATCAGAAGTGGATAATAGATATATATCGTGTTGTTTAAATTAAAAGCGAGCGTGGAAGCTCTTCGTGGGATAAGAACCAAGTACAAAGTAATCAAATAAGCGACATTAAAAATCAAATACGAGGGTTAAAATCATTATTTTGAGAGACAAGTGAAGAGTTGTGGTTTTAATTGAAATAATAATTATGATGGGTTGATGACAGAAGGGAAGGCTTGTTTGATAATGGAACCAATTTGATACAAGTACAACGTCTAGACTTTCTACACTCTTCTTACCGTATATAATAGAGAGAATGTATTGAAAACCACGTAAACACAAATAAAAGCCTTCTATTGAAAATCAGATCGGTATTTCAACAGTCAAGCTTCTGAAAGACTGATGAACTGAAAGTTAGTGGTAGAATATAAAAGAATTAAATGTGATTAACTAATGATATCTGTGTAGTCGTCTCAGCTTTCTTTCTGGCTTTCTTCTATCTATTGACGATAAAACGTTCAATAGACGTTGGGGGGAAATTGGTTATTAATTAGGTCAAAACAGTATTGGTGGTATTGTAACTTATCACGAAGTGCTTGGCATAAGGTTATTATATCTAACACGTTTATACTAACCCTTTCTCAAGTCACGAACATTCTTTCACACAGAGACTAAAAAGATTCATTAACTTAGAAAGAATAAAAACACAGGTAATTTGTTAGTCTCGCTGATTCTTGAAAGATAACCTTTACAACATGCCATGACAAAGACAGAGCTACTTCCTACATTTCTACGGTATTTCATGTTGCTAAGAGTTGGGGATGAAAATAAGAATTAATTGACTACAAACAACTTCGTTAAGCCTTGAAAACAATAACCGAGTTCAATGCAAGAGTTCTATCTTAAAAACCAGTTCCTCTTACGTGATTTTGGGTATACCATCCAAAAACACGTTGTTAGGGGAACTGGTTCTGGTGGGACATCGACTAACCCAGTTTCTATATACCATCCAAAAACACGTGAGAGGAACTGGTTCTGGTGGGATATCGGATAACTCATTCACTTCCGATACACCATCTGCATATCACGTCGGAGGTACTAGTTCGGATTTAATGTTGTCTTACCCGGTTCCTTCGATATACGATCGGAAAAAGGCTAACCCATTCCCAAAATGCCCTCCTATGATCACGCTGGCGGTATTGGTTCTGATATCGAAGGAACTGGCCAGAATTGTCAGAATACATAGAAGGGTATACCTTAAATTCGAAGTTGTATTGCTCGATACAAGCAAAAATTTTGATCTTTTTTCAAGTGTATTGGAATAAAAATTAGCCTTACACATTTCACTGGTGTAAAGATTATATTGTACATTTTGAAAAGAAACAGGAAGATCTCTAGTTAATTATAACACACTAGACAATATTATAGTCGCCATGTTCTGTCAATAATGATGAAACATAAATTACATGTCGTACATAACTCTTTATTTACTGCTGAGAATAGCAATATTCGACATGTGTTAGAAAGGCGAATACAAAATCAGCTTATTTCGTAATGTGTCTAGTGACATGGAATTAAATCGAAAGCCAAATTTGATTTTCTTGTCAAAGTCGTGAAATAATGATGTTTTGACACAATATTGACGTCGTAATTATTGTACCTTTAATGTCTTTCGACGATCTCCTTCCAAATTGTTATTTAACAGTTTGTGGGGGTAATTCGGAGATTGTTGTAATTTTTGTGTTTGTCAAACAATCGTACTTCATTATTTGTGACTTTCAAGTGCTTTTATTGCTTGTACTTTTTTTTCTAAACGAAAACATTTCTTACGTTACCGTTCTATGGGTATTAAGGTGAGGGGGCAGCGTAAGTGCCACATAATGTCAGCCTCTTCTCTGTGTGTTTTACACCTTCCCATCCCGTTGAAACACACTGAGTCTTACCTAGTATAAATTCCCCACCTGGGAGTATCAAATCAAGTATTTAAGTACAAACTTGTAATATAATATGAAAATAAACACGACATTAAGTGAAACAGTAGAAGTATTAATCGCTTCACCTAAATGGGATATTAGATATTAGAATTCCTACTTCGTTATTTCGTATTTGATTTTTTTTACAAGATTAAGGTGACCGAGATTATTGAATTTGAATTACTTAGACAAACCGGAAGTCAATGAATCTATGAGACGACCCCCCCCCCCCAAAAGCAAAATAAAAAACAAAAACAAAAAAACAACCAAAAAACAAAATACAACAAAAAACAAAACAAACCCAAAAACACGCAAATATTGGCAATACATTGTAAGCAGCTCCATATAACAATTAAAAAATGAGGAAGTATTTCACAATTAAATGTGACATCGGGTATCTAGAATAGTAAACCACACCCGCCATTGATACTCAAAATATGACACATCTTGTGGCCACTCCATATACCCTTGTGATAATAATTTCATATGATACTTCAAATACTTATTTGATATACCAATAATTTTAATATAATTTCAGTGTTTAATACCATTTGACAATGTTTGAATAGACTTAGCATCTTTAAATATCTTGAACAACCTTTTGCGTTGAATTTTAATTTTCTTGCAATTATAATGATATTTGTGTTAACAAAATAAGTCCTACTTTTTACTTTTCCCGCAGATATACTACATTTTTCTCTCCAACCTGAATGATCAGGTTCTCATTTCCAGTCAACTTTTGGATTTTCCGACCTCGAGTTTGTGAATGGCTATTTGAATGTATCTTTTAAAGTTTTAAACACTGTTATATTATTCATTCTATGTTATCAGTTGGACCACTTTCGTAATTCCCAATTCAACTTCGGGCTGATTTAATTGATAAGAACCTTATGTTTAAAGTCTTCTAGGACTCGAACGGCTATCAATTAAGTGAATCGTCTCGGAATGCGGTCTCTATCAATTGGCAGCTACCAACATTACAATTTGAAGGAACGGTCTCGAAATAGTAGTAAATGAAGTTGGTCCACGTAACGGAAATCATTACAACTTTGTCAATACGTCATCAGAGATGAAAGGGGATTGGACTGTAAAGTAATTAACTTGTGCTTCTTGGAGTTCAAATTGTTGAATACTATCTCATTAAGACTAATTTTATTTAGTAAACTAAATCGACTCTACTATACACAGTTGATCATAAAATAGCCGAGTATTTAATCATTGCAGTAATTTGTTTGTAGATTGGTGAAACGCAAAAATATATAAGCTAAGCAAGAGCTTCATTTCTATACACAAATGATATCATTTTACGTCTTAAATCTTTATTTTTATCCATAAGTTCCCTTCATCTCGAGTGCTTTTTGTAGGATTTTTGTAGAAATCATAGCGGATATTTAATCGTTTCTGCCTGACTCACAGCTTTGAAATGACATCCCTAAACCGATGAAATATGAATAAGTAGTTTAATACTTTGTTAACTTTAACCAGTATTTACTGTTACTATCAAATAAAACGTTTTTTATGTTACAGGTTTATCGTTTTATGGTTAATTACTTATTTTATAATACAATATTAACCAACAGTATCCATTTCTATTGTCTAAATACTTTACAACAGCGTCATTGAGGAAAAACTTAAAATAACAGCTAACAGCGTTATTGATAACATTACAAAATATCAGATAGGGACGATTATGATCTGGTTTATCCTGCATATGCAAAACACCGTTGTAATTTTCAATATTTGCAAAGATAAAGAAGTTTTGGAAATTTATATATTCTATACAGAATAAAGTTTATTTAAATTTATTCCTTATCGTCTAGATATCAATAAGGAACATTCAACCAAAAGAGTATATCGAGTAAGCTAGTAAATTAATAGACAATATCTTCAGCATACGACTTGTTAAATAATGCCTACAATAATGTGTAAAATGAAGCAAATCAAAATACATGAATACGTTTTGATCTAACAATTTCGAATCAATACGACCATTTAACGATTTAAGAAATTCCTTAGCATAAGTAGCAATATTGCAAAAAGGATAAGAACCATGAACATGACGGGTTCCCCTAAGCTTGAAAATATTATAAACTAACAGCCCAAATCAATTAACCCAAAACTCATCACATTAAAACTTAAAAATTTCTCTCGGGAATATACTTTTAAGTTGGTTCGCCTGAAATCATAGCAAAACACAAAGTAATATAATCAAATACGTCCATACCTCGTTCGTTCAGTAAAATTGCAAACTGTACCAAATCCATTCAAAAATTAAAAAAAAAAATAGCAATTTGAATTTTTATATGTGCAGCAAATGAAAAGAAACATAGTTCTCTTTGTGTATGCTTTTAACCAATTAAATTCATAAAATTCAATAATAATTAAAAATATTTCTTTTGTAGATGTTTAGGTTAATGATGAAAACATTAAAATCGCATATCATTCTAATATTTGTTTAATTATATCGATATGAATTCTTATTGATAATCAATATTTATATCTTTAAAATAGCAAATATTCAAACAATAGAAATTATACAAGATCACACAGGTGGTATTTGTTAAAGAAAATAAAACGAACCTCGAAAATTATTTGTCTAATGAAGGTGGGTGACAGCAACTTTAGCCAATTCTTTCTAAAGTACCTCAAACTAAGAAATTTACTTTCCATTTCTCTGTCATTTACATGTATCATAGACTCTCAAGAAACTCTCATTTTAAATTAATTCTAGACACATAGGGATTTAAAGGCTCAAATTTGGATTTATAGCTAAGGACATTATTACGATTATTAATATAATATAATTGGTCAAAGGAATGACGAACATGTACGTTTAAGTTACACAGATAAGGACAACTCGGTTGTCTCATCTAAACGATTAGATAGTATATAAGTTCATGCCTCCGCTTTTCATTCACGATCGAAAAAAAGTGAGTACAATGGGATGGGCCATCGAATATTGTACGTAGGAAACCTATTCGTTTCAAAATCAATATACTTAGATAATACATCTATGTCAATAATATGCATATTTAATGAAAGGTGATACAAAAGACATGGTATGTTAAGCATCAAGATAATAAGTACAATTTTGTAAATTAAAGCACTGCACTTTTGTAATGAACTTTTACTGCTGTTTGTATGGGGTTCGTTAAAGTACATCACTCATAACTAGCTTGTGAAAATGTTACTTCAACAATATTAATAAAAGAGGATTTCATGTCTACCAAATTTATACGAAATTTATGAAATTTTCCTTTTAGGAAGTCTGCCTTATTAAACCCAAAATTGTTGGTTAGGAATTTTTAAATTTTAATATATATGTATAAATGAGCTATAAGTCAATTTGTTCACTCTAGAAGAATGTATTCTAAACACATCACTCTTTATACCTGAAACTGACAACCTTCCTGTCAACGAAACTAGAAAATAACAATTTATTCCGCTTATCTATATCAACGAAACGAACGCTGTCCACAAAATGTACATCATTGAAGCTTATATGTCCATTCGATATACACAAATAATAATTATGTTCCAAACACTTTCTGTATTGTAAAGTGAAGTGATAACTTACCTGTCAACTAAGGTACAAAATATCGTAATATTCCACTAATTTACTTGGTCACAAACTTTCGACATAATAAATCCGTCAAAATATCCAATGTAATGATTTAATTTGGTGTTAACATGCGATTCACTGATTCAAACTTGTAATTCCATCACTAAGATAACGTCTCTTATCGTCAGATATTCATGGATAAAAAAGGGTATTTGAGGAATCACCTAGAAATCTTACAGATTTAGCATACGGAATATTGTGCGAGTTGAGACCACTAAGGTATTGATCACTAGATATTCTTAAAGAAACCGATCGCTTGCTTCTGCTTAACTCCCATTGATCCTAAGGCCATAATGTGTAGACCTAATCAAATGCCATCTGAATGAAAGAAAAGCGAGTAAAAGCTCTTGGCACTAACATATGTGTAGTTCCCACGAACTAATTTGAGATCTTCGCTTTTCTGATTGTGTCGAAATCAGAGACAAGTTTCTCGCTGGATGTAAGAAAAATATTGAAATTTATTCCAATTTACCAGACATAAATGTGAAATTTGAATTGATTAGGTTAGATATTTGTTAAGACGTTAGGTGATTTAGTTGTGTTTTCATTGTCTAGAAATACTGAAATTTACTTTTATCATTTAACAAATAATTAAGATTTATGTTATTTAATGCCGTCTAATGAGCATTTTTTCACCATTTCGGCTTGAGTTTAGCAGGGGTGAGATCAATTAAAATCGACAGACTTCGATCAAATACTATAGTAGCGTTGAACGACATCGCTTAAATAAGCATTTTCATTCAAAATAGGTTCATCTCATCAGCACTTAAGCAGGTTTACCAGAAGCAATTTGTTCTATATCTTTATCAGGTGCCATGAACAATGAATGGAATCTCTATATAACACTGTCCATTAAACTAAGTATTGTCCAAAAAGTTTTATGGATTTATTGGATTCTAGAGGGTTCCTCTCCCATAGTTTTAACACCAGGTAAGTCGACTGATGAGCAAAGACTATTATTTAAAAAATCGTTGGTAACCGAACTAAAAAACATGATTTTTTCTTTTAAATTACGCAAACAGAAAGCCAAACATGTATTATCTAGACTTTTAATGGTTTCACTGTTTTTAAATAAAAAGGATCATGTCTCAATTAGATATCATAGGAGTATTGTAGAAGCCATCTAAGAATTCTGATGATATAAATACAAACGTTCTTTTACATAATATCAAATGACTTTTACTCATAAACATTTTTTAATTCAATTTTTAATGGCTTCTGAAGCACGAATTAGAAGACTTAAAGAAGATGAAAGTGTAGATTGTCAATAGTTTGATGGCTTGACAGGCATTTTAAATAAACATGTGCAGCTCTTACAAAACATGCAATGTGTAATATACCTGAATTATTTATTATGCAAGACTGATGTTTAAGAATGTAATAATCTATAGCTGTCTACAGATCAATGGATCAACAGATACAATCCATTTTTAAATGAAAACCAAAGTGTTGAATAAGAAGGCACAGAGCAATTACTGTATATTTTTCTTTGGGTAATGTTTAAATAATGATGCTTCAATAAATTTAATCGATCATGTTTGCATGATTTAAAGTAGGATGTCCCCTTTCTCTTGAACGAATTAATTAATTTATCAATTCCAGTTGTTCGCTTGCATTGACGAAGCCTTGTCAAAACTATGCTTCAATGTTCAATAAAATGAATACAGAAATGAATTGTTTTTCGCAGTTCTAATGCATATTTGTAGTCATACAATGATCACACATTACAATCGGTGGACCACAAAACAAACAAGGCCATTAATATAAAACTATCATCAATACGTTTTCTATCTAAATACAGATGTTATCTTATACAATAACTCAATATTTCAGGATGAACAGCATTAATGGTGTCTTCAATATGGTAACTAATTGGACCATATCATCTAGAATTATATTACCGGATGTAGTAATACAATCTTTACAGGAACCTAATGAATAACTAAACGAACCAGATAATAGTATCTAATACTTATAACGTTCATGTTATCCACTGGGCCAATCTTTAATGAATTGTACTTTAACATTCGACCACAAGAGACACACTCTTTGACATGATCAATGCAAAAACTGTACTGAAATATATATTCTACTTTTGGCCGATATTATCTCCTAAAGGACGTCGTATTGACAAAGTCCAGAACCTTTATGACCCTACCCAAATTCTCTGACGTGATATTAGAAGGAAATATCGGAACCGAGTTTAAGGACCAAATATATTAAGTCGATTTTCATTAACTTATTTTTGAGAGTTTTCACAATAACAAAATCACAATGATGTTAATCAATGGATCAAGATATTGCCAAATATTGTACAATGTTCCTGTGCTCAACGCAGAATTACAGTACAGACAAGGAGTCCTGCTTCGTTAGTTAATGCTTCCCCCCGACTGGTACCGTATGGGCACTGGAACAATCCCGATAGGATAATTAATTTCTCTTCAACAACAAATATCTACCATCAACACACTGATATTTAAAAAAAAAATTTTGGATGCCTTATTCCTTGGGCAATTTACACAACTGTCATTTAAACTAGGTCCTATAACTCACCATCCCTTTCTGAGTGAAATGAGAAGATATTGACAACAAAATTCAACTGCGACTACCCTTTCATGTGTAAAACAGTACATCACATGGTGTCCGAAAAGACAAACATGTTATTGCTCGGTTGCGAAAAAGGTAAATTAATGGCATAGTATAACCAATATTGATACACATTGAACAACGCATTAATCGAACAAGGGTCGATTCAACTCTCTCAAATTTATTAGAAGATCTATTAACCGACCAATAAAAAAGGATTTCCTCCCCTCATTCTTATGAGATCTAGAATTAGTAGTGTATTTTCTTAGAATGTCTTTGCGTTGATAGATTATGTATAGGCCTATATAACGTGATCAAAATTTTAAAGAGAGATCTTTTCAGTCGAAATATAAACCTTTTTAGGTATGAATTTCTTAAATTGTTCCTTTTGAATGTAAACTTGCAAAAAATTATTATTGTAAGATAAACAGTACTTTTTATAGGCTGATATTCCCATTCTTTTCTAACATATTGAAATTATTAACAAACATTTTGCTTTTCTCAGACAATATGTGGACACCGAAACATTGAGCGGTTCAGTTCAAGCAAATCTCGTAGGGTTGAAACTAAAGCAGTGTGATACTTTCAGTTAGTGTCGTTGTCTTAGAGAACTTTCACAATGTATACTGCATGGCGTAGAAGACTAATAATGCTGCAGAGTTACGGGTGAAGATAAAATTAATTAGGCTTTTGAAGAAGACAAATAAAATATAATAAAAAGTTGATGAAAAGTATTTGCTGAATGATTAGCAAATGAAAGATATAGTTTCTTGAAAGCCATAAGATAACATCAAACAAATCCATCCGTTCAAATCGACAAATAAAATACCGAGCAGTTAATTAGGAAAATGAAAAATTGGTTGGAAATAATTCTCGTAACCTTCTAAAAACCTTTTTTATAATTTTATTAGGCTCTAGTTTGATGAGAGCTTTTCATATTCTTTTCTCGGCTCAATGATAGAATAAAATTTGATACTGTAGATAAAAGGCTTCGATTTTACCCTCGTCTGTCCAAACATCATATCTTCTTGGATGAAATGAGAAGCTATTGACAACAAACTTCGTCGTATCGTCGGATTTATTTAAACGAAGTCTTGTAGAAAACTTGGATCGAATTTATCCGTAATGCCTTGAGAAATCTGAGGTGATAAGGGTCTAGAAATTCGATTTGGCTATTTACTGAATACTGTATTCACCAAAATCAAATAGCCGTTTTGATATGGACATGACTGTTAATAGAATCAGACTTCCTCTGACATGTTTCTCTTGTTTATTTTCAATTTTAAGTCTAGCAAGGATCGAAACTTATTCAGCCTTTCATCAATACTGAAGTTCTTGTGAGGAATGTATTTAACGTCAAGAAGTGCCACTAGGCAAACTGTTTTGGTGAAAGCGTAGACAAGATTATCATTCAGAAGATTACAAGTTCCTAGGGTAAATAATATAGAATTTCTTCCAACTAGGATGAATTGAGTGGAGTTCCAGCATCTTACAATTAACTTATATTAGTCTCCGTATATCAGCAGACTTTCAAATCTTTAGCAGAAGTTATTTCAGATCGCAGGAAGAAAGTTAGTCGTGTCAGTTATAAAAGAAAATTGAAGATAATTGAAGATGATTATCTGCCATGATGTTTTTGACATGTCACACATGTAACTTCAGAACAAAAACTAAGACATCAGAAAGCTGATTTCAACTGTACTAATTTTAAAATAACAAGTTTAAACATGTTTAAAATACAGAACAGTGTCATCTGCATATCGTCACTTATGGTGTAACAGCGAGTTAAAATATAAATTGCAGAAAATCAAATAACGCAACTTTCCTTCTGAGAAATCCGAGAAAATTCAAAACTTTTTATTTTCTAATTTTCTGCAATTGACAAGTATAATATCGACGGGAAACCCAACACATTATGAATGAAGTAAATTTGACAGGTTTCAAAGTCTACCCTTTTTCATTTAAAAATTGTTGAGAGGTCGAACCTAGGAACATTTTGAAGTAAAGGCAAATATTGCTTGTATCAACATCGAATTTACTTTACCAGTTTTACAGATGACTCAAAAAGTGACGCAAATGGTGTCCTCTTCAAACATGATTGAACAGATAAAATCGTTTTCAGCGCTTCAGCAGCTAAAGGTATAATCCATTTAGTTCTGAATTGGCATCACACTTAGCGAGAAGAAAATATGGTGGAGATCGTAGATATTACATGGTTTTAGATCAATCTTAACGCACGATAAATAATCATTTATCTTTCAATTATTGAACATAAATCTGTAGTAATTTTTATTTAATTTTCGCTCAACACTTTAATACAATCTTCTTAACGTCTCTAATAGAATAAAGTGGAAAGGTCATAAAAGACTTTTAAACTATAAGATAATGATTGATATTCGTCTTTTAGCGAAAACTTTAGGTGATAAAACTTCTTTTTTTCCCCAGAAAATTATCAGCAGTATTTGAAAAATCTTCGAATAATGAGTAGCCTTATTTCAGAATTTTTTTGAAAAATTGTTTATCACCGCAAGGCATCAGGCAACTCTATTCCTAATAGATTTAATCTCTGTAAAGTTGTAGTAATGTATATCAAAGACACTCACGTCTTTTATTTGAATCATCCCGCTTTGCCGATTCTGATTTGATAGGGTTTACATACGTCCGACCAAAAATGGTTGCAAAGAGAAAGTTTTATGTATTATCGATATAAATTAAGGCCATCTCTCTCCCAGTGTAAATTTATTTTCATCATTGGTTTTGAAGCTCTCAACCTTTTCCTGTCACATCTCAGGATTTGAAGATAATTGAAGTGAAGACTGTGGTAATGACAACTGATCTGATTGTTGACATGGTATTGATAACCGGATAGAACTTCCCATTTCCTGTAACTTTAGAGTGATAAACACTGGTTTGGTCACAAACAACCATGTACAGCGGTCGCTAATTGCAAAGTTAAAACTGAATAAGGTACAATTTCGAGGAAGTTTCCACATTTTCTTTGGTTAAAACACTGAGAAATAGAAAGTAATGTTTATAAAACAAAAGAGTGTAAGGAGTATCTGATGCACTTTTTGCAATTGATAATGGAATAAGTATGGTTTCGGACAAGGGCAGATCGATGCACAGACCTAGGGTGGAACAGATACTTCAGTGAGAATATGGACTAGATGGCCCGGATATTTATTTTTCATAAGATGTGGTTTTATATGGAATAAAAACTCACCCAATAACTCGATATTTTCACTTTTTTTTGAATTATTTCTAATTTCGTTTGGAATGTTGATCGAAGATATCAAGATACTAACTTGTCTGGAAGCAATAGACTGAGAAGAACTGAATATGTAAAATCATTGCCTGGAATCGATATATATTTCAATATGTACACAAGTATATAGAGAATAATACGAACCCAGGCGACCTCTTGATATTTGGTAATTATTGTGAAGTATAGAAACCTTTCACCATAGAAATGAAGTGTTTATTTTAGTAGCTATTTATCTATAAAACCAAGTAGCTTATTGAATACAGTAGGATATATTAGCCCGGTATAAACATTGATCTGCAGGGCACCATTAAACTTTATATTCCAAGGTACAGTTAAAGGAGTTATGCTATGTAATTGTATACAAGAAGATTAATTTATATGGTTATTTGTTTATCGAATGAGCACTCCCCACTCGGTGCAATGTTTAATATTGCCAGAAGAACGGGATTAGTCGAATCCTTTTCGATTTCCAACAGTGAAAAGAACTTAACAGGTTTCAGCTTTCAGCACGCAAGGTTTTGATTAATTGCCCCAATCTCACTTTTTGATTACAATTCCTCGGTCATTAATAACAGACGAAGAACTATTTTGAACATTCAAGATCGAATTCCCGACTCGTAAGGTAATTAGTAAGCGTCTTTCTAGGCTAATCTGACTTCAGCGACAAATGCTAAGTAACTTGAAATTTCATAAGATAATTACTAAGCGACTCTAGCTTCAGATCAAAATGCTTCATAACCTGAAAGTAATAAGTAAGCGTCTCATTAAGCCTATCTGACTTCAGAATCATATGCGAAGTAACTTTAAAGTTCATAAGGTAATTTGTGAGCGTCTTACTAAGCCAAAAGCTTAAATCGTTTTTAATGGAGCAACTCGCATCTAATCGATTTGCTCGGTCGATTACCATCACGTGGTACAAATCACCTTAAATAACTGACACGAATATGCTGCATTTTAGTTCGACATGGCGGACCAAGATAGAAGACGTAGACTATGAAATTGTGTTTGTTTCGAAATCTTGAAATTGTGCTTAAAGAGAAACAATGATGTGCGTTTTAAGTTCTGAAAACGAAATAGAGAACCTACCTAACTACTGTCAACATCGACAAGTTCTCTCCGTGTTGATACGAGTGGCTTAAATAAAAACGCTTTAAGTTACTTTAAACATTTGTACTTTTCCGAGAACGTATGCCTTTAAGATTATTATGGTGGTATAAAATAAGATTCCACTGTCGCCGGTTAAAATTTATTGTGGTAATTCCATCACAAAAACAGCATGAACATTATTTCAAAGTCTGATGTTGAGTGATTTGAGAAAGTCTCCAGTAATATTACTAACAAACAATCTAACAACTTTATGGGCTGTATATAATTGAATAAGTGTGGTTTATTGGGGGAATTTATCTAAATCTATTGTTATTACCATTGTAGACAGAAGACTGACTAGTTGCTATCAATTCTATCTGATTTTTAATATCTACAGATTCTATCGGATAGCGCCGGTGTTTAATATTATCTTCATTTATTTGATTCCTTGAAAGGAACATGTCAGATCGTGATGGCCGATATGCAGGAATAGGCAGTTCTTGCACTTAAGGCAATGAATATGCTAAATAGTCAGCTTTGCACTGGTATAAACTGCACAATTCTAGAATACTACCTCATAGAAAGGAAATAAAATTTAAAGACTCAAACTTGGTCTGAGTGTTTATTCATTATTTGGACTTCCCAGATGCCATAACAAAATACTAGAATCTCTATATAACACGATATCTATTCAACTGTGTAATTACTAAAAGAAAAAAAAAAGCTTCTAAGCAAGTTTCAAAATTACTTAGTAATATATATGGATTCATTGGATTATACAGGGATTCAGTTGTATAGTTTTGACACCAAGTAAGTTCACTGATGAATAAAGACTCATTTTGACTGAATCTGAATAAATTCAAAGAAGATGCAATATGTATTTAAATTGATACAGCAAAAAATACTTCAAACTTCAAGATCTGGGATACATATTCATTTGGCTTAACATTCCATTTTTTACAAAACGCACGAATCAAAGAATTGATGACACAACAGAGGAGGTGAGTTCGCGAAATATTTCATGCTCGTAAGCATCAGTCTCAACTCACTGAAGGAGAAAAAAATCGAAGAGAATTAAGCTGGACGGTATCCAGTTGTTAATAGTTGATAATAAGAGGCTTAATGATCATACATTGATCTTATTGTTCATAACACAATAGATATCGCTTCACATCATTACTCACCTCTTTACCACTAACAATAACCCATTCGTCGTTACACACAATATATTATATCTTTTAATGATTTTTGAGTGTCCAGAAGACTTACAGTATCATCTGGTACGTGTATTGAAATACTGGCGGTAATATTTAAATCTTTTGAGGGGTGGGTGGGGGGGGGGGGGGTAGTTAATGTGCAATGTACTCATTCATTAGGGAATGGTCATTGAGGATATTGCTAATATTGTTGAAATTTTCCCTCGATTTCCAAATGCGGAAATACTTTGAGCATGTAGGGAGTTACTCGTCAGGCCTCCAAGGACGCATGATTTACAGAACCCTAAGTTCATCTACTGAGCATCTAAAAGAAAGCATCTATTAAATCATTAAAGAGGGACATTCTGTTTCTTTGCAGTTCGTAAAGTTTGTTTGCACAATTTAGATAAATACACTTCATTCTAGCGATGTGTGTCCCTGAACGTAAAAAAGTTTCAACTTGTTTTACAAGTTTCGTACACGAGGAACAATAGAGGATCACAGCACACAAATTAGTGCTAAAACCTTTCACATTTCTAAGGGGCCTAAATTTGTTATTAGATTTCTAATTACATGTTATTATGTGACTTTAATGCTCTTCTGATTTTCCTATTTTGTTCTGAAATGTTACATTTATATTCATGAGCGATGTTTTTATTTGCTTGTCTTGATTCTTATGCATGTCAATTACATTAAAATGGCTTCCGTCTCTCTTAAAATACACTGATTATCGTGATTTCAGTAGTTGGTAGAAAATTAGAGAGACAAGCGTAAGGAAACTGGTCTTAATTACAGGAAAATCGGTATTGGAGATCGATGGTGAAAATTTCACCTCCTACAGACAACCATTACTATGAGAATGTTGCTGAAGCCAGGGGTTTGTAAAAAAGAGTTAGTATTGAGTCCTGGTATACATGTATTGCAATATTGAAAGTGGCTGAAAAAGATCAGTTGCCTGAAAATCGTTGAGTAACAGCATGATTCGTGTTCTGTTCTGTATCGCTTTGTGATGTCCGATGACCTTGAAATAAGTTACACATATATCTTCACTCACAATTCCAGTCCACCCAGCTGTAAATGGGTACGGATAATCCGATCAATGCCAAGAGGTTTGGACAAGGACCAGCTGGTAGAAAGGACACCTGTCACAGCGGATTTGTGAACCTAAGTTGTTGTCTTTGTAAAATATAGTTGTTTGTTTCTTTAATTTTTTCCATTTGATATATTTGGCACTATTTTGACAGTGGAAATATTTCTTAATGTATTGCAATTAAAATATGAAGTTCAAAGAGACCTCGATATTTCATAATGAACAAAGGCTTCCAATTCCTGCGACATTCATTACTACACTAATCAAAAAAGCTCCTATGATTTATCTGATGAGAGATTGTCCCAATTGGCCACGGATACGTTAAGTAAGAATTAAGAGTTTCAAGTGTAGACAGCTTTCAGTCTACATTCTAAATTTGATTTAAATAAACAGGACTTATTACAAATCTAGACAGCAGATAAGAAGAGGTTTTGATCTCATTTAAACTCGTGCCATTCTAGCAGATTGAACATGTCTTTAAAATGTCGGAATAATGACAGTGAAAAACTTCCTTATAGAATAATCACTCTAATGAGACATTTCGGATTTTATTGGAATCTTTCAAAAATTTATTAAATTGTATGAGCTATAAGTATGTTGCGTGACACCGTACATAATGGAACGTAAATACAATACACAGTTTACATACGTTACGACTTAGAGGTTTTAGGATGCCACAGCTTTGATAAGTAGCCTAATGGTATCAATGATAAGTGACGTCTCAAATCCCAATCATGCTTTTCTACTAGCGAATGTGTGCTTTTCCCCCTTCGACACATATTGTTTTCACTCATTGTATTGCCATCATGGGTTATGTGTTTGACAGGACCACTCCATGTATTTAGGACCTAATTCTGACCTAGGTTTAATAAAGAGTTTATTATTATAATGAAGTGTTAAGTCAGAATAGTTGTCTACTCATTTCGTTTGACTTAGCAACACGTCAAATACATTCCTCATCTTAGTACAAGTGGCATCTCCAACTACGTGCAGAAAGATAGGAAATTAGCCTGATCTCTGACCGGAAATGTAATACATTAACGGCTTGTCAGCCAGTTATAAGTAACCCCCATCAAAAACACGGAAAAGGATATTGTCCGTGAAATGTACGAGCCTTTCAACACCATTTGTGACATCTAAAACTACAGGGACCTATCTGTGTAACTTAGAGTTGAAGAAGGGCGGTTCGTTGTTGTTTTACTGAAGGTTTGCATTTAAATACACCAGAAGTGTCTTTTGAAGATACTGCTTTTTGTATATAGTCTGTTTTACCGTGTAAGGGGGCCTTTATGGATGGGAAAAAATCAAAACGGTTCATCAAACTCGAAGTACAAAACTTAACTGGTGTAGAAAAGTAAGATGCGAGTCTTAATTCATTTCTAAAGCTATGAAGGAAGGAAAACATATAATTTTTCCAAATTGAAAGAAAAAAAAAACCCGTAATAACACTCGTGGTCATGAAAATAGGGCCTGAAGGAAATCTGTAATTTGTATGAACAATCAACACTGTAAATATCCCATCAATACAATTTCTATATGATATGGAATATTAATAGAGAAATATGAATAATATTACTGAGTAGAATATAAAGACATCATTCATAAGTCAGTCTTGATTCCTAGCACTCATCTCTCAATTAACTCAGCTTAATTTTAACGTCAAGTTGATTTGTCTTTTCAGACAGAACCTGCCTAAGGCTCTATATGATTACTGAGACCAGGAAAGACTAATTCGCTACAATCAATGACATTTGAATAATCATATCATACATTTATAACTGATGTTTTTGTGATTTCTCTGTCTGATTCGATGACGTAGGCGTAGCTTTTAATGTATTGAAATGTATAAAATTCAACGCAATATAAATTCGGTTATACTACCCCGCATCTAAGACATTTACAAAGGATTTAAGTGGATCTATTCCTAGCGCCTCAATTTACTGAAAACAAGAGACAGTTTTGATTTAAGTTAAAGAAGCGACACCATGCGATGACAGTAAAGGAAACTTTGCTCCAGATTGGCACCAGAAACTTATACTTTTCAAATATTAAGACGTCTTTGACATGCACAGTCTCTAATTTCTTATACAAATGGATATACTGACAGTATAAAGGTTGTCGTAAAAAAATGTCTTCTGAATCGTAGATAATTGCTTTTACTAAAAGAAGTACTTCGGTACTAAAATCATGTCAGTACTAGTAGAAATATCAATGCAAGTCATCAAGACCATGAGACGGACAATGTCGTCGCGTCATTGTCCAGGTTGACACTCTGTCAATACTATCTTGATAGTGTCCACTTCATTTAATGTTTTGGTATTCATCATCTACAGATTATCAAATTAATTCTGTTATATTGACAAGTATTAACTATTCTCCGAGCGTTCTTGTCTTGTCTTGTCTAGGTTAATTTACATGATGACTAGCGATTTCGGATTCATTTTACAATGTTAAAGGTTAATAGACTCACAATAAATTGCATAGGATTCTAGTGTACCTCGACAAATCGCCATTTAGCGTCAAAGGACAACAGTTGTTAGGCTATAAGAAATTGGGTAAGATGTTAATGTATGTTTTTCTAGCCAGTGCAGTTGCAAAAAAAACATCCATACCCTCCAAAATTCTCGTAAAGTACTCAGTGACTAGGAAATATTTTTCGATTCTTTTCGCGCTTCACGAACGAGGATTATTTAGTACACTGTCAAAAACTAGAGGATACTTTCCTTTAAAATCTTGTCAAGCATTCATAATGAAGGGTTGAGGTCAACCTTCAAGATTGGATTAATCAAGATCTGTGTGTATTTTGTGTAAGAATTTATTGGTACGTCCATGTTTATTGGCAGAAATATGGTTTGCTGACATGGTGAGGGTACCAATATTAATCAGTCTATATGTTCTTACTGAATGGTTTATTGGACAGGTCTAATATCGCATTTGTTCAAACTGCCAAACTTTCAATTCATCAGTAGTATGACTGATCAAGTGTAGGTCTAGTGAATTCCCCACACTGACGCGGCTTTAATAAATGAGGCGAAAAGATGTTAGAATATTAATTCCAAGGTCCACTTATTTTAAATGAAAGACATTAATCAAATGAAATTCTATTAGCTTATAGTGAACAGTATTGTAGTCTAGAGAGAACCTGGTGGAATACAAAAACTGTTCATATTAAAGAATATCGAAAAATGTCTTAAAATATCGCAAAAGAGTGATCGATGTGGAAGAGCAATAGACGTGGTGGTTAGTTATGAGTAGCTTCACAGACTTCAACTTAAAGCAAGGTCTTTAAGAACATTCTTGAATTAAAATAAGATTCGTGCGAATATGGGTGATTGTCTATATAAAAATGCATTAGTCCAAAAGGCTCACGTCCTCTGTCAATTCAAAACAGGATCTGTAACCAGGTCCGTAGCCAACCTGAGGGGAAGGGATGTGGCCTCGTTTACTTGTAAAAATATTAACCGAATTCTAGTAGTTTCCCACAGATTTTGACTGCTGAATTTTACCTTCATATTGAAATAAAACCTGAAAAGTACAACACACGCAACTAGCGGTTACTGCGTTCCATATGCTTCGGTCGACTCAATGCAGACAATAATGTCATTCTTACAGTTGATAACATCCGAAAATGCACTTTACTTGAAATAATGTACCTCGGATGGGGTACATGTCCTTAGTATATATTTTAGTCCATGTATTAGCAATATTTTGAGACACAAAAATGTTTTCCAATCTGATAAAAAGGTCGTCAATCTATTGTAACGTGTGACTAAAATAATGCAAGGAATGTCAGCACAATATGTTAATATTATGAACAGTTTAAAACACATTTATGGATAGAGAAGCATATATTTCAAGTCAGTGCATTTAAAAAAAAATACATAAGTAGGTGAAAGTATCTATTATCTCCCCGTATGTGCTTAACAAACTGCAGTTAAAATTGCAGTTCAGAATATAAGATAAAATATAAAATAAGTCATCGTGAAGTTAAGTTTATCAGACCTCAATAAGGGATACCATGTCGTGAACTAAGAAAACTAATTGCGGAAGTGACATAGCTAGGAGGGTTTACTCCAGGGTAATCAGTCTAAAATAAATATAGCAGGTCTTAATGAGGTACGTGATCAACAATTTACAATCAAACAGCAAGAGAAGCTGTATTGACTGAATTGGGAAATGATGAAATAGATTTTGCAAACTTCGGTCATCGGTGGTTGAAAATGAAATGAAATGAATGGAGTTTTACGTCCTACTCTTCTGCACCTTATGGGCTAATGAAGACGGTCATCGGTGGTTAATGCACCCAAAGAAAGATTAAGATGAAAGTTTAAACACACCATTTTGTTTTAGGATCTGAAGTCAAAAGTGTATTTCAGGAGATTGGGATTAAAAAAACATACTAAAAACAATTTGAACTCCCTGATGGAAACTCATCACAATTGTTACTTAAGTAGAGCTCATAGTCAATAAAGTTTTAAAGACTTAAAGCTAGTTGGTGGAAGAATGACTCCTTCGACTTGATTACCAAACAGGGTCATCCTCCTATTACTTTGTAATAAATATACCAAACATGTAGTTATGATATGATAAGTAGATATCTACTTTCAGATCAGAAAAGAAGAAAAATTCCCAGAGATCCACACCTTTTATTCTAATATATCAATGAAGTAGTTGTTCCACCTCAGATGCTTATATTTGGGAGATACATGTACGGGTACTCAGACATTTTGCACAATCCGACATATTTCTTTGGCCTTTATTAATATACCTCTTATGTCAGTTAAAAACAAACTATGAGTACTAAGAAATTGTGTGTATTATGAATTACGACACTAATCAGGCAGCGAAAATAACTGTATACTCTCAGCAATCGGACATATTTTCAACACAAAGTACTCTGTATATTAGTTAAATGTACCTGGGCTATTAATCATATTAGATTTACCGTTAAAAATAAACTATTTCAATTCAATAGTCATCTACTTGATGGAATAAACGAGTACGTGATATCATATTTAGGAATGTGACTGCATTATTTAGGGAAATCTACGGTCTTTATACTGTATGAGAACACGGCACGTATCTCGCCAATTTAAAATGATCCCAAATTACTCTATAGACTGCTTATCTTTACAACACTTTGATAAACTTCCATCCCTTCCTTTATCTAAGAATTCTAAGCACAACCTCATCATAATTAGTATGACCCGGGTTGGTATTATTATGTACTGACTGATTAATAGACCCTATGTTATCTGTAATGATAGAGGTTAATCAATCGTTTAGATATACAAAGAGATTCGTCGATCTTAATTATGACATCGTTGGTCTAAGTTGTTTTACAAGAAATAGACGAAATCGTTAATTATAATGTACTCTACGTTTCTAGAAATAATACACACCGTTGAAATAAAATAAATGAAATTGTATAAAATTGTCCTGTTTTAATAACGTTTCGGCTTAATGCCTTCATCAGAAAAACTCAAAGTTGTCTATGATCACATTTTTCTCGTCCTTCTATAAACGTACCTTATGTATTTTTCACAAAGGCTCGAAATCCAGTGATACTTTTGAACTACTTTAATGAGGTTTTACGTTCTATTCTTTTGCACCTAATAAAGACAGAATACACATCATTACTTTTGACAATCTCCATAAAGTTTTCACTTTTATGTAATTTGGCCCTATGGCATATTGCAACAGTCCACTCGGGCGGCGAAAACTGCGTCTAGTAGTTCGGGTGGTACAATAAACAGGTGCACCACAATGAGTGATTTCATTTAAAACTAACAGGTTGGGTGTATATGTATTTTAACTGCTTGGCGCAACGACCACATCTTCTCATTTTCCGTTCCTTGAAAAATGGCTCATTACAATTAAGGATTCACATTAAAGAACATTGTTGCGAGACAGTAACAATTTCTTTAAATTCTGGAATAAGGGACACAACTCTTCAGAAAATATTTATCATACGTTCTAGCGATTCAGCCTTTTTCAAATCAAATTGAAAAATTAAATAACTTACGTAGTGAAATAATCTGACATACACTAATATAAAACAGTAACACTGAACTCTTAAAAAGGAACAGTTTTTCTCGCAATCCATATCGATTTCGAAAAGGGTTATAACGAAATTTCTTGAATGTTGTCTGAAACTTTAAAACAGTCATTACCTCCCTTCCATGGAAAAGAAATACAAAACATCTTGGAAAAGTAAGCGTCACAGTTTCCAAAATAACATGGTATTTTATGGTGGCACTAAAGAAAAATATGGTATAAAGGCCACAGACGCTACATTTTCAAGTAATATGTTTTGCTCGGTATATGTAACGTGCTGATACGGATTCCACGTTGAAAATTTCGGACGTGAGTTATAATCTCGATCGGCGTGTTCAAGTCCTTGAATAAGTCATCTTCACTCATTATTCCAGTCGACCCAGCTGTAAATAGATACGGATAATCCAAAAAAGATCAATGCCAAGAGGTTTGGCCAAGGACCAGGTGGCAAAAAGGATCCCTGTCATGGCGGACTTGTGAACCTTGTGTTATCCTTGTAAAATATAGTTGTTTCTTTCTTTTCTTTTCTAACCCACTATCTACAATTGCGACCAAACCCACACTTACAACAAATGAAAACGGTTGGAACCTGTTATCCAATGAACTCATAATGAAGGCAGACATCAACTTCCTAACTAAACAGTGCACTGATATTATAGACAATTTAATCATTTCGTTAATTTTTCTTCAATTTCATAATAGTTTGTCTCGTCATGAAAATTACCTCAATTATGAATGATAAAGACGTGATACCGGTATATGATTGTAAAAGACATTTTGTCTGGTGGTAGGATGAAGGGTCTTAGAACCGCGGAGCCCTTTTCAAACGTATTAAGTGGCTGGGGGCAAAAATAAATGCGACTGAGAACCGATTTTCTACATCAATTGATCAATATAATATATATTACCGAACAAGCGCAAGAATATAATAAAAGCATAAAATATTTTCGGCTATGGACAAATGTTTCCCAATAGGTCCCACTAGCTGAGGGAATTCAAGAGCCCCTTTTCTTTATGCCAACATTGAAATTTGGACATATTTTCGTTCGTTCGATCGTTTGTTCACGTTGCATTTCCTCTTTTGAATACCACGGCCACATCCGGATTTGGTAATAATTCGCTGAACCCTTTTGAAATTATTTCCCTTGACTTGGTAAAAAAATTGTATCACACTTTACCCTGCTTGATTAATGACATCATCAATCAATTGCCCATGTTCATTAACCCATAATGTGTAGAACAATAGGCCGTAAAACTCTATTTCATTTAATGTCATAACAAACACTTTCTTAGAAGTAAAGTTACCACAGAGGTCTGATTGCAAATTCTTGTGGAAACCTTTTTAAAAATTAAAGGCAAACTGTATACAATCAAGCTGTTCAGAGAGGCAGATGATACCTACGATTCCAGTAAAGTTTTGGCAACCAACTCGTAATCAAATGCTTGTAAACATATTTCGCAACAATCAAGAGTTTTATCACAGGTTAACTCGTGCTTTTGTATGAATATAAAGCTAACGTCGCTTGTAATCACAAATAAAGCATAAGCTCTATATCATTGTATAAAACAGAAATGTTTTGTTTGTATTAGCTTTGTCAGAAATTGGAAATTGTATCTTGTTCCTTTTAATTTCTGTACATATAGCTTAACAACTAGAGCCATTACTACATCAAAGAATTTCTGTTGTCTATCGAATATTACATAAACCAAGAATTCTGTCTTTTCTCAAGTTCAATTGATTTGTGACGGGTAAAATATCTTCAAACCGAACAATAACTCTATCAGCTATTGAACAAACTTCTTACCAAAACACATCAAAGTGCACTTAGAAAGTCTTCATTTATCAGGCTTAAGAAGAGGCAAGAAAAATCGAACTCTTATCCAATGTTCTACTTGTTGAAAATAAAGTAATAAACGATTGAATGTGTAGAAAAATGATGTCCCAGTTTTATTGAAAAGCTCCTCGAAACTCTATTTTCCTTCAATTTGTTTGCTTGAAGAGGAATAAATGACCCTAAACAGTCAAATATTATTTCCAATACTTCCAATAGTTAAATAAGATTTTCTTTCTCTATTCTTCAACGCCAAATTATGAATTCATCGCCGGTCGACTTCATCTAAATTTCTATCGGATATTATAGTAAATGCACTTGACTTGTCTGGAAATCGCATTATTATCTAATAATAATTCGAGTTTTGAGTGCATTCGCGGTGAAGATGTTCTATTGTTTATGAATTTGAAAATTTAAAATGTTTCTTTATTAACCATTTGCTGGTTGTCTAGGTGAAATGAAGTTTCCTAGTTTAAAGTGATAGGGTTTCTTTAAGAATGGCCAATAGCAGTATATATTCATCTGTAAAGTAACCTGGTGTCATATAGTAACAGAATCCTTGTAAAATCTAGAAAACCTAAAATCTAAAATTGAAAAACGCATTATAAATTTATTAAGCGTTTTTCAAGAATCAACTGCATTTTAAGGATAATTAGTAAGAGTTTTTTTTAGATTTATCAATTCTGTTATGTTTTTCATTGCAGCCGGTATATCTACTGATGAATATATGCTCTTATTGCCAAGTTAAAAAAATTATTTTTTTATTCTAAGACGCAGCATTCCTTTAAATAGTTAAATTTGAGAAAATTAACGGGATAATAAATTATTTTCTTCTTTATGTAGTCGAAAGTTACAATGCGGTGGTCTTCAATTTTGAACCAATGTTAATTACAGTAATCAAAAAAAGGGGAGGTTATTTAGATTGCGGCGTTACATAGTAAATATACATATTTAAACAAATCTCATAAATCCTTAGACTAAATCAACCTGAGCGCATCGATAACTGAAATAGCAATATTGTCGCTAGTGTGTATTTACTAACAACAATAGATCGATAAGAGGGGTAAGAATCTGCTGGTATTCAATTCATCATTCAGCTGCCAGCAGTTGGTCATTTTTGACCAGTCGACATGCATTTAGCCACGCTCTGAATGAACAGTCAATAGGGACAGGAGTGAGTCAAGACGGGAAAGCTCATCTATAGCGCCAACGAAAAGTACTTTACAGATTGTAAGTTGTTGACATCTAGTTAGCAGCGTTTGAAATTTATGTGTTCAACCACGAGCATAGTAATCATCGTTATCATTTATCATAATTTTTATGCTTGTATCTCCGGGGACACCCGTTATCACAGAACGTGTATTCTCCAATTAGAGCCAAATCACACTATATTATACATCATCAGCTCGTAATTGTCATTGCCTTTTCTTATCTGATGTAATGCAAAGCTTGTATGATCTCACTAATTGATGATATGTCAAAGAATGTCAGAGAACTGTGAGAAGTTCACCAATCAATATATCATCTTTCAACTACCAATTTTCTTTAATAAACCGTACTGAGAATTCAATTACTAAAATATCGACACGAAGAGAAAATAAGTTTCACGAAGTTGTCAATCTATGAGAATTTACCGTCATAATTCACTGCCGCTGTTATTCAATATCTTGTCCATTTCGGAAATGGTCACGCTCATGTAATTTGCATTATAGTCACAATAGCAATCGTGATTTTTTTTTTTTTTTTTTTGGCGCTTTGTGATCTAGCATAGTTTTTGTTATAAATTATCAATTATGTTCTTATATTCTTTAACATGAAAAAGATTGTAGGGAAAACCGTTATGAACATTACGTCATGTTAGAATTTATAAAGGGAAGGTTGCTAATGCAATCGATCAAGGATCCTGAAAGGGTTAAAGACAGAAAAAAGGTTAAAGATTTCTGATCTAAGTGGTGTAAGTGAAAGATAAAAAAACATTGGCTCTACAATCTTATCCTAAATGGTATCAATTCAATCGCAATATAAATCTACTTTGACAAAATAATAAGATGTTGCGAACCATAATATGTGAAAGATTTATTGAAAAGAAATCACAGATCGTAATTTCCCATGTCATTTACGACAAAGTAAACGTTTCAGAGTGATCCAAGGTGAACATGGTTTAATAGACTAATTTATGATGACATTTAGAAGCGAAGAGCATGTAAATCAAAGAACACAGGAGAAAAAAAATAAACATTATGTACCTTTTTCATGATATAAAAGTGTTTTTTTATCATATTTAATTCCGTTGTGTCTTTGAAATAAACTTATGACAAAACAGGTATAAGGTCTATGTTAAAATATATCTCTATCATTACTAATATCCAGAAGAGATTTATGTGTGAAAATTAATTTGGTTTCATCGAAGTTTCAAGTATACGTTTTATCTTTTATAACAAAATTGAAGTAGCTTCTCAGACTTGTCAAAGTAACTGTTGATCGGTGCTGCTTTGAGATGTTTATCTTCTTCAACGACGTCAGAGAGAACAAGCTTAAAAATATGTTCTAGTCGTATGTTTGATATGTCGTACACAAATTGTGAATATTCTGTGTTTAATTATGGGAATTTGGCATTTCTCGAATATTTTTTCAACTCGCATTGGTAGTCTGTGAATCGATTGGAAAACTAAATACCCGATCTAAATTATTTACGAAGAATGACCATCGTCCAAAATAAAAAAAAACTATATTTCTTTGTTTGTATAGATAATAAATAAATAACTTCTTTTATTTCAAAATATATCTACTGGCAGAGATTTAAATTAATTTCTAGTGTACTGCACGACTTTCATTTATTGCAGATTTCTACCAATTTCTAGAAGTCTATTTCGAAAATCTTGATACGGACTACTACTCAATTTTCCATTCAGACGTTTATTATTAGTATTTCTTACCATTACACGACTGTCTAATTACATTTATTTATAATAACAGACAATAACTCAATCTGAAATCTCTCGTGTATAGAACGTAATACGATTTATACATATAATCTCCCAGTAGATTTTGACATCAATTTTAGCCGAGAATTAGCTGTGGTTTTACAAAGTGGTTTTAATAGGCAACACTGTGACATTTCTATACACGAAACAAATTCTGCGTTCAGTACAACGTTTTGTTATTTTCATTTTCATCTGATCCAGACGGGTCATGTGCTCTTTGTATAAAACACTATTATAGATAAACCTTCAGCGACATTTAGGGGTAGAGATCACATCAAATAACGAAACAAAATTGTATGGTATACTACTACTCCTAGGTTTTATTAGACACAACGTTTCAACAATCTACATTGTCATCATCAGGTACAATTTCACCTGATAGACAAATAAGATTGTTGAAATACACTTGGTGATGACAATGTAAATTGTTGAAACGTTGTATCTAATAAAACCTAGGAGTAGTATACCATATAATTTTGTTTCGTTATTTACTATTATAGTTGTATCTAATGAACGAGCTTCCTCGTTATAGCGTTTCAAACTGTGGTGCAAGCTCGATGATATACAAAATATTACATGCAAAGAAATTTTTAAAAAGGGAAGAAACGTTGCTGTTGGGCTCAACCTCAATAATTTTTATAAACAACCGATAGTAGACGATTTTTGCGTATAGGTGACAATACGGGACGGGACGTATGTGCTTGTATGGAAAGATTGTGTATGGGTAATGGTATTCTGGTATGTCTGCAATGGTATTTACCTACCTTCTGGATAAGTAAAGCTTTAGTACCACCAGTTCTTTTCTTATTAACATCAGCCTTATCATCAGGGGTAGTAGCTGTACTGTTCAATCGATCAGATGGCGTAGTAATGTTACTACCAGGGGTCTTCATCAATTGAGAATCTCGGAAGAAGTGTTGCAGCGACTTAGACAATGGCAGAGATATGCGTGACCCTTTCTTAACTTTACTTGTTCCAACTTTCTCCTTCCCCTTTCCTTTATCTTTAAGCTTTTCACTGTTTGAGCGGAAACAGCTGCTAACAGAGCTTAAGTTTCCACTCGACATGCGTTGCTTAATACTTTTCATAGAATTTTGGCTTTTACTGTGGGAAAGAAAAGATTCAGAAGCAAATTTTCCATTAGTTAGAACAGCACTCTTGACAGTTTTTTGGGAATCTGAAGAATCACGAAATGTCTGATCGTCAGGCACATCGTCAGACGAAGTTCTAGTTATCGACCGGGGTAATTCTCTCACGGCATATCTACTTCTTGAAGTTTCCGACGCCGGCGGAGTTGTAAAGGTATCGGTGGAGACACTCCGGAAACTGTCAAATGTCATACTCCTAAACTGATCAGAACATATCGTGGAACCATCATGGGCCGTCACAAAACTGTCAGACAAAGAAAGATTAAGGCTTTCAGAGTGAGCCAAATCACCATTACTTCTAACGGGTTTTGATTCTGCATCATCAAATGGAGGAAAAGGAATTTCCGGTATTCTTTCCATTTTTAAACTTTAACAGCTGAGAGTCATTTCCGAGACATCAATCTGAAAATTAAATGAATGACTTTTTATTGTACTGAAGACAATTGTAACGTCAAAGAACTGAAAAGAAAAACGTGTGTGGTAAAGGAATTCGCAATCACATATATTTTTATCAGGTACAATAAATCCCAGTTTGTGGCATGTTTTTTTTATGGAAATGGCAAGATATTAAATGAACTGAGGTGTATCTTTAACAATGGAGACTAGACTCTGTTAATTTGTTTGTGGGTACCCAGTGGAGGAAATCATTTGCTTTATTTATGACCTTTATTTATGAAGTCAATGATAAAACAATATATCGTTGCCAGTCAAAAAACTAAAGCGACTGGATCCAGTTCCAAAAAAAACTTACAATAAAGATTGGTCGTTCAGTGTAGAACTTTACATTGAGCATACGGTATTTTAAGACAAAATTTAACGTTATATGTTTGTGGAACGAGGTTTTTTTTTCGGGTTTTTTCCGGTTTTTTTTTGGGGGGGGGGGTAATTTTTCTGCACTGATACTCACCATATTAATGAAGCAGTGGACAACGTGCACAACTCGTTTCATGATATTGTGCATAAAGCAGCAAAAAAACAAAGCATCAACACTTCTTGAACCATCGACATGAGTTAAGTGCAACATGAGAACCACAACGTGTTATATCAAAGTGCAAGTGGCATGGACTAGCGTGAGGTAGAAATACTTGTATTATATATTGCACATATCAGGGGTAAAATTTACTATACGTTATAAATTATTCAACATTTACCAAGAAATTAACCTGGTTTGTCCATGATATCTAGAGTTTAATCTCTCTTTGATGTGCCAATTATGGTATCGTGCAAAAGTATCTGAACGATTGATATCAAATAAAAAACCGAAACGGAAAAACCATATTTGGTAATTCAATAAAATGTTCTTTAAAGTAGTACGAAACGTGGTAGAATCAAACGCACAAGGAACAAAACAATGCTCTGTTCATATTCCATTATCACTAAATGATACTCTGTTGGTTTTTCTACCGACATCCGTCTTTTTTAAATTCAAAATATGAAAAAAATTACGTACCTTGACATATAATTTTAACAAGACATCATCTCAAACCATTCTGTATAATAGTCCTGTATGGAATCAGTCATCTGCAAAAGAAAAATTCCATACCTTGAATAAGAGTGCATACGATTCCATACAAAAACGTGTACATCATTAACAAAATACTAAAAAAATACTGCGGGTTTGATCAACACTTGAGAAATGTAAATCGTATATAGAATCAATCGGCCTCTGTTATTCACCGACAAAAGCAAAACTATACGATTGAATAAGCAGAAATTGGAGTGATCACAAATATTCAAGAAGTCAACTTTATTTGCTTTTGAATGAAAAAAAAAATCTTTCTCTTTTTTTCCCATTTGATTATAAGAGGAAAATATGTACAGGAAGACATGCTCAATTCTCAGAGCTAAGCATTGTCTTTTATGTGTCATATACTCCGTATAAATAAAACCTTGGAATTTGAAGCTAAACAATTCATTTTATAAGAACAAAACGTGTATTTGAATTTAGATTGAGAGATATTTTAGCGTGTCATTATGTTCTTCTTAAATATGAGTTCATTTTGATATTTTAATATCCAATATACGGGAAATTAAACATCTGTATTATTAGCTCTTCAACGTATCACATGCTTGTGTGAACTCTCATATAGAACGTTGAATATCTTAAAACTTTGTTGTTCTTAAAATGTCATCCTGTTTCACATCTGAGTGCATTTCAATCATATTAAAATTGTTGAAACGTTTTTTTCTTCGGTTAAAAACGCTCCATTATGTTCTATGCGCTAATATTTCATGTTGCCATGGGACAAAGAGAATATCGATATCTCATTCCATCATAATCCTGCAAGTTTTTAAGATGCCCTAGAGAAATCTTTTTAAAAACTTGTAGTTTAGGTTCATCTTTCTCGTGCCTCATAAATCGTTTTAAGTAGCGCAGATATTACATCTGTGGAGAGGTTTTCCATATTAAACACCTCTTCTGGGAAGTGGAAACTACGGTATTATTATCCTTTATATAAAAGCAGACTCTATAACTTTGTCATTTACTGTCGAAGTTGAGCCAAGTTTCCCCCACGAATGATGGTCTCTTGATGGTTTGTAGACGAAACAGGGCTGTATTTAATAAGTTTATAATGATAATAACCATCTTAACCAGTCTACATCAATATATCATATCATAATGATACATAGTCAGAGGTTAAAGATAACTTAGTCGAACGACTTCATGAAGACAAAGGCTGACAATTAGAAAAGTACATATCGACCTAGTACACCTGATGCTAGTCTGCGATCGTAATTATTAAGTCTACAAAAGTGTGAGAATTCTGATAGAGGGTCAACTGATTTAACAAGACCCAAAACAAAAATAGTCAAACAAAAGAAATTTTAAAATTTGTATGCGTATTGTGGATATTTCTAGCATCCATTTGCACTATTCTTATTTTTTTAGTGAGACATTTTAATATTTCCACGAAAACTTGGTGTTTTATAACGTCAATTTCACAAAAGATGCTGATATACAAGGTCCTTGCCACTAAAGACGTCATAAAACCCCTAAGTTTAAGAATTGCAGGAACTACAGATGTCTGATTAAAAATTGTAATTGTGCCAATCAATATCATCAATGTTGCAAATAAAAATATGTGAATCGAAAACCTCAATACAAACAATTTAAGATCAGTTCAAACAAAAACTTCCGTATATCCACATTGCTTCACAAATTGTTTTGCCATATTGAAAGCAGTGAACATAAAACTTGAATGCGAGTTTCATAATAAATAAATGATTGTTCATATAATTAAGTCAGAACCAGTTAAAAATCCAAAGTAACCTTCGAAAATTAAAACATTCAGCGACATGGTAAGAAATTGAGAAAGTACCACAATCAAAAACGTGAGTACCTTTAAACACCCAACCACCAGATGTAAATCGATATCTAGACAATAAAACACAGAATACAGTCGCTAGTTTCATCGTAACTATCAACAACCTATCAATATTTCAAGTTGAAGATTTTAATTTAGTACCTATTATTTATTGACTTACTGAAAATGAGAGCTTTCATCAATTTCACGCGCTAAGGGCTCATATAATATGTCTACTCCTTGAAAAACAAAGCGTATTTTAATAAGCAATATCCCAATTCTTCTCGTTGTGATCTTAAGATATTTCAATAATCAGCAAGTTTTTCATTTCAATAATTCTGTATTCTTTTCAACACCTTGACATCGATAAATTCGATATGATATATTATACATTCTAAAGTGGACAGACAAAAAAGACTGCTGTTAGCGTATGTCTCCCAGAAAAGTCAATTTATACCTTTCTTTAAATCCGTATAGATCCATTGATTACAGCAACTACTTTCCCAAAATAAACATCATATTTGAATCAAATACTGAAAGCATACAAGGTTCATTCTTCTGTAGATCAATGGGTCTTGTTGTATTTCAAATGACGCTTTTCAATACGATAACATCAGCAGTTTTGCGGGAACGTAACATTATTAATTTACAAGGTTTAATGGAAATTTCATATATTTGAGTACAAACCGAATGCTGATTGTTACCCTCGGATACTGAATAGGAGCTCCAATCACAACGCTATTCCAGCCACTCTAAATCAATCTTCAGAAGGGGTTTTCTGTTCTTGCCCATTTACAGAGTCAAAATTAAGCTTACGGAAACTAACTTACGAGCAAAGGAGAACTGAATATGGCACTTCAATACTTTAGGATAGATAATAATTATTACATGGGTCAGAATTAGGCCTAATACACAAGGACATGGTCCTGTCTGACATTCAGCACATGGGGCAATACATTTGGCAAAATCAGCGAAAATACTGTACACAATACTTCAATATACAATTCGTCTAAAAATACACAAGTACGTGTGCATTAAATGGGCACTAAACAGTATGTTCTCATGCTGACCATTGGGGACCTTTCAAAAATTAAAGGCACTGAAGTTTGACGCTTTCCGGTGCGGTGATCTAAAAAATGTTTTGAATGACAAATAGCGCATCTATAAGAAAGAAAATAAAAACACTGTTCAAGTTATATGGACTACTAAGGCAACGAATGCAACTGGATGTGCACTTTTATTACAGCACATGATGTACACTTCCTATCATTGATTGTGAATTATAGCCAAGCCAAATGCAAAATATCGAGCGCAAGACGTAAAACTCTGGTCCACTTCTCTTTACAATGTGAAACAGTATATATACATCATATTATGTGTACATGTATATTCAAATGTCTACAGCATATTCCTGGGGTAACAAGTGACAACGCTTTAATCGTGTTGCATTCTAAGCAATTTGTCACATTGAAAGTGCTATCTATAACTAACCTAAACTGTTATGTCTTAGAGCTATCGAAAATATTCTGGTTGTTTTTAAATCAATGCCCACAAAATATTAAATGGCAATTTACCACAAATGTCAAGTTGTTTTCGTTATTTCTATAAAAAAAAATGAAATAACTTTGTTTTAATTTGCCACTTTCAATCGTCAGTTCATCTTCAAGCAGTACTATTATTGTTTCATCTGTGCACTTTTATCCTTCCTTTCAGTTGAGAAAATTAATGTGAGTGATAGTAAGGTGGCTTAAGAAGACACTGTCATCACTTATGTAAATACATAAAAAATGTTGTAGGTTTTTCAACCCGACATCGTCGCATAACTCTTAGTTTGTAATTACAATATAATACATAAATAGGCCTCTGATTTTGCCGCAACAGAATGACTAATGTGACGCTTACCAAAGCAAAATCAAATTTGTTTTGTTAGCACGGCGGATATGGAAAGTATTGTATAATGTATGTCTATGTGAGTAAAAAACCGATATTCTTCCTTTCAGATTTTAATCCTGAATAAAAAAAAATATCATATTTAGATCTGTAGCTTAAAAAAACGTCTCGAAAATTTCTCATTTAGTCAGTATATAATGGCATTGTACATGTTCCTCAAAAGGAAAAGAAGATGGAAAGGAAAAATAGAAAAATTAAGATCTTTGTGGGTTCGATTGTAAGAATTTCGTCAATTTGTCTTGGAGTTATTTCCCTTGAACATACATTAAATAGGGATAAATATCAAAGACAACGTTCATCAACAGCAAATCAATTCTAACATCAAACAGATTCGAATCACTGTCCACATCATTACAGCCTTCAGAGGAGATCTTACATTGTAGCAAAATAGAATGAGAAGATGTGCTGTTGAAATCAAATTTGGTTCTTCATATGGTTCCATACAAAAGATCATCACGGCGATATTTTAAATAAAGACTAAGAATTAGTTAGAATTATTCCATTTAGACTCCAGTAATTGCTTGAAATAATTTTAAGGAAAAAGAGATGGCGACATTAAAGTAACAAAATTGTTCCACATTAAACGGGTTGATTAAATCTCCCACCATTAAGGAACATTCCTAATCACAGCAAGTCCAAATAACTGCTAAAAATACAACACTTCGATATTTTCTCTCAAATTATGAACAAGTTAAGTCCCAAAAGAACCATATTACCAACTTGTACGGAATTTGTAACGGTTCATTGTGCAACAAAGATGTGGACATGGAGATGTTAATCCTTCATCGGTGACTGCTCAGAGGTCAGAGGATTTGTGTTCGCAATAATATCCGCGCTGCTTGCGTCCAAGTGCATGTTTTGTGGTGGTGTGATATTTTACGTCAGAAGCTGTGTAATTCATCTGCTGCAAGTCCGTTTTTTCAGGATAATTTTTATTACTTTAAAAAACAGCTTTAAAATATATTTAGCAATGTACACTTCAGTCCAGCATTAAAATGGCATCTAGTGTTAAGAACGAAAGTGCATGACGTGTCCCATCTAAGTTAATGTAGTGGACTTCAAAATAATTTTCAATTTAAGCCTTGGGCAAGGGGAAATATGCTTCCCATATTCATGGATGAAATTGTTTCATTTGGAACAATTCATATACAACATTGTCCACAAGATTCAAATACTATGATCAAGCTGACTTAAGATACGAGACATTAATAAGATTATATCTACTCAAGAATCTTTGATCTAATAACAAATAGAATTTAGGTCCACATATTAACTAAGGAAATACTGAGACATCTTAGATAAGCCACTAAATATACAGTCCAAAGATTAGTCGTTGGTGTCTCCAGGCTATTATTGATTGTATATTTTCCATAATTCGTATTCACACCAACATATCTCAGATATTAATTAAGGACAAAATAACTCTATTTAATAACTTCCAGATACTGGTCTTATCCTTCAAAATAAACCATGACATCGGTTAAGAGAACTTATATATAGGGAACTGGTTTAATTAAAATAATGCCTATAATTAGGTGGTTTTAGATAATACATGCGTATGACCATTTGGAATATCGGTTCAGAAATAACATTTTGTCCTCCTCAACATGATAACGTTTGTTACGGACGGGGCAAAACAGAAGTAAAATGCATAACAAGTCTTGATAAAGCTAATGTGGAGAGAATTCCGGGTAAAATGCTTAGATAAAACCGACTTATTAAGCATCTATACTATCTTTCAAATAAAAAGGCACTATCATTAATCTAAGAAGAAAAATATGAGATAGTTTAGGCCTCCTGGCACTAGTGTTGACCTTATATTGAATGCCTATACAAGTTTGCAGGAATCAACAAATATCTAGTAACATGGTACGATAAACTTTATTTACATAGACCTATTCCTTATATGCCCTATCGAAAGCACCGACCAACTAACCAGCACCAATAAGCTGAGCCACTAAATGGGCAAATGATCCAAAGCATCTTTTTAGATCAGACAAATTCGAAAAGACCAGATGGCTCATAACGAAAAATTGACTAAATTCTAGTACACGCGATTAGAAATATCAATAGTTAAAGTGGACCAGGCTTTATTTGTTTCGGACAATCATCCGACAGCCTCAAACACATGAAATCTTTTGGTTAGCTAATCAGAAATAGTCTGCAGAGCTTACTTTTGAAATATGAGCCTTCAAATCAATGTGTATCCATAGTTATCCGTTGTTGAAAAATCATAATGACTTAAGAAATTACGAACGTCCCGCCATATTGGATAACGGTTCGTCTTGATAATCAAAGAGTTATCCTTCCCGTCGTGCAATAGCGGTCATCTATATAAACAGACTACAACGCATTTTTCAACAGGACACACACTTGTCAGACTGACTGGAGACCAGCCGCGTACAGCACGGAAAAAAAATGAAAAGTGACATTTTTTGTTTGAGGCATATTTCAAGGTATTTTGCGATTTTCTCAAAGCTTGAATATTTCTGAGGACTGTTTAAATGTAACAAAGGCCCAAAACGACCCCTAAAAATCCAGTCTGGGCCCCTTTAAAAGCGATGGTTAAAAGTGTAATTTCTTCAAGGTTTTAGCCAAGATCATCTCCACTTCAAACTGTTTTAGTGGGGGTTGGTTGGTTGGTAGATGACAAGTTAACATTCGCTTCTAGTGGACGCTGATATTGTAAACCGGGTAGTTATCGATACTTATATAGATGGTGTGACGAAGTGATATGGTTTACGCTACTCTGTGTATACTGACTAATATCGGAAGCTATTACTCACAGTGGAAATAGAGATTGAGTCTATATTATAAATAAAATAGCTCTTCATGGATTTGGAAATAAGTACATTTGTATGTAACTATCGTGTAATGGTTATACTTTGTATGTGCTCTACGTATGTAGAAACCATTAGACGTTTTAATATAATGAGGAAAAAAGCTTTTATGAGTACTATTTGAAAAGTCATAGTCCAAATTAACCGAGTTTCTAGATTTCCATTTTGCTGGTAATCGAAGCATGCACAATTATTTCCAAATGACGACCACTGACTTACGAAATATAATAAAAATCATTTCAATAGGAAAATCCTTTAGTATTTATTTTACTGACACGCAACAAATTTTACAAAAATCGACAGTCGAGGTTTATAATCTATCATTGAATTTAAGACCTAGACATATTCTTCTTTCAATTGATTATTTATGCATACCCTTTATTTGACAATAATCAACTGTGGAATTAAAGTATATTTACTAAAGAAACACCTCCTATTAGGCTAACCACGCTTACCTAAGAACTCATAATAAAGTAGACTAAAAGCAATAAAGTTGTTGCTTTAGAAAGCTTCCAGTTATTTCAGTGACCAACTGGCGAGCAACGAGTTTATTTTTACATGGACAACCAAACAAGGATAATAACAACAGCTGTGCATTTTTTAAATCCTAAAAGACCAGTCGAGATTATCGAAATCCAACTTGTTTCCGGAAAAGGCAATAAAAATTGATTTGGACACAATTTTCGTCATGGTTTCAGTGCGAAGAAAGAATAAGGTGGACTACTTAAAGTAAACAAAAAGTAATACAGTACAAACATGATTAAAAATTCAATGGTTTGAGGTTGTAATAAGAGTATTAGATTGCTGATTAGACAGTTGGGTAATTCCAACTAATCTAGGCTTTGTAAATGTCAGCAACATGTTTTAATTGATTTTTTCAAATCATTTATTTATGACCGTGAGCTTACTGTTGCTACAAACCTTTCTTGAAAACTACGAGAGTATAGGCTTGTGTTCACATTCGTGTTTTCATGTGTGTTTTTACGGTCACCTTTGCCCATTACATCAACCATCATGGCGTGATCACTCAATAATTCGTCGACTTTTTTACGTTAACGTCGTTTATTTTATTCATTGTGCTTTCTGTCGGATTTGTCCGACATGTTGTTTTCCTCTATAGCCGATGTGCCTTCACCTACGCTTATTTGTAATAGTTCAACGCGGTGTATTGCACTGTCATTTTCATGTGTATGTGGAGGTAAGCCTTAAGACCCTTTCAAGTCTAAAAACTGCCATTGTAAGGAGTTTTGCGTTTCATTTTCCTGCATCGGGACCCCTTGAAAACAGTCGAAGCCATGCAGTGTGTAACTGGAATTTTGACATGGCAGTAGGCCTACTATTACGCTACCATACTTTTTAATACAATCAATAGTAAAAAGTTCAAGTAAGTAAATGTGAACCGTTTTCCATTGATCTAGTCATTCACCTATCTGGAATGTCTTTTTACAGTCCTACAGTACTAGTAGCAAAGAAATATCGGATAACAACCATTTTAGTTTTATACCACGAAATAAACAATTGTTAAACAATTATATGTATCTGATGTTCGACATTGTTTTCGCTGCGTATACTTGCTGTTGTGTCTACTAGTAGAATAATAACATATAACTTGTTCTTAGATTCAAGGGGTGGTTTTTGGCAGTTAGTAAGGGTAATGAAAATAGAAAACTAATTAACTGCAATAAAGTCAACTTTTCCTAAGTTTCTCAGATAATAATATTTAAAAATTTAACCTTCCACTCAAATATATATGCCAACTCGCAGTTCAGCATTGACAAAGTGTTTTGGATATGGAACCAACTGAACAATAGCCTTAACATTATAGTGCCCTAGAAATAAAATATAAACAGCTATATAAGGCTAAAATACGTTTAAATGATTTGATTCTTAAATTTTTATTAGACAAACCAGTTAACCCGTTTACATCGAAAAAAATAGCGATGGCCATCCTAATACGCCCATATTTATAATGGCAGCCATTTGTCCGGGAGGTTGACAAGAATTATCGGTAAATGAAAGATTTTTCTTGAATTTTAAATACTCTCACAATAATTTCATCCAAATCAATCACGAAAACCAGCTCTCTAACGGGTCCACAAAGAATTAAAGATCAAGGGCAATAACTCATTGTAATATTTTTTGATTGGTCTGATTTTTAAAGGCTTTATTCTTGGGTGATTACAAAGACTCGTAAAAATCCATCAAGAAACCAGCTCTATCGTGTCCAAAAGAATTCAAGAAAAAGGCAAAAACTCATAGAAAATATTTTGATTGGTCTGATTTTTAATAGTATTCATCCTTGAGTGATTAAAAACACTCACACCAAATATCATTAAAAGTCTATACAGAAACCAGCTCTCTATCGTTCCACAAAGAATCCAAGTACAAAGGCAGACGCGTTTTTAGAACAAGGCAATAACTCATATTAAATATTTTTCGAAGATTTTCAATAATTTGGGAAAAATTAAAATTTTGTCAATCCATCAAGAATCCATTCTATCGTGAAAAAAGGGCAAGGGCAATAATCATAGAAATATTTTGATTCAAAGCCCTCCGATTACAAACACTCACACAAGTTGTTAATATCCCCGGGAACAATTGTAAAATGGGGACCGAATCGACCATACCCCACATTAATGTGTGGCGGAAAATGATTTATCTTACTAAAAAATTTTTTGACTAATCTGAGAAAATCGATGTCAATCTAAAGTGAATTAAATAGTCTTTGATTTAATGTTGTTCCCCCTTTAAGTAAAATTTATCGGGTGGGTCGAAGTGTTCTGATTCAAATACATGCACTGCACAGAACCCTCCGTTCCATCACATATATCTGACTTTCAATAATTAAAGCACCGATCGACCACCAACCCATTAATATTTCTTTATTTAAAGAACATGTAATAAACGTCCTTATTCACACCTCTAAAGAATGGTTTTATGTTAGTCTGAAAATAGGCTTACCTGATAAAACATGAAAAAACAATGACAGATCCGATAACTTCCGTTCAACTACGGAAACTTATTATGTACTAATATATAGGCTATAAGCTATATCCCAAGAGGATAAAGGAGTTTAATATAACTTTGTAACATTACAATATGTTTGAAAGAAGGTAGATCGATATTTCAATACGGAATCAATGTATTGGTCCTCAGAGATATCAAGATGGTTCTTTTGATTGTTTGGACTTACGTATATTTAACAAATAGGTCATTATCTAGGTCTAGTGGATATTGATGGAATTGTTTAATAAACCACAATAGTGTAACGTTATGAAACCCAGGACAAATCCACAGTCTTATTATTAAAAAGTAAACCAAACCTCGATTCGTTTTTTTTTTATTGGCATTAATTTTAATTCAGCCACTTCAGTTAACATCAAATGAAAGTTTGGTGAAATGCCTTTTTTAAATTGTCATAGTCAGTACTTGTTTGACAATACTATTCAAGAAAACAGGCAAAAAGCTGTGAGTCTTAACACAAAATATTTCATAGAAGACTAGTAATTCCCTTAAAGAACGAAAGTCATCAGAAGAAAATTTGAAAATGTCTGTATGAAGACAACATTTCAACCAAACACATTTGTTATTTTAAATATCTATAATAATGACGCCTTCACTTTTTTTACGAGGCAGAACATTTCCAATGTTTATTCACCGATAATGTGTTAAATTGAGAAAATTCCCCATTAATATTTTTCACATAAGAAATCTGAAACAGGAGATATTATGAGCAGTGGATTAAGATGATTGTCTCTTACTTTATTATGAAAATAATACTAGGATAGGATACACATTCCAATTATAAAGTACATGATATGTTAACTTCGTAATTATAAGATATACAACCTCTTATTATGGCCCAAATCATAATTTATAAACTTGGCCAAAATGAATCTGTCTTTATCTAGTGAACTTACTAGGTGTCAAAATTATTCGACAGAATCCCTCCATAATATAAATCAATAAAATTTCCGTAATAATAGGTTACTTCAATAATTACTTTAGTTTAATGGACATATCATCATATATAGAGATTTTATTCTCTAGTCATGGCACATAGTTCAACTAATGAATATAATATACACTATTGACCAAGTTTGAGACATTAAATCGTGTGTCCATTTGAAGAGAGGTATTCTTCCTATGAATAAGCAAGTACATAATTCGTCAGCTAGAGATACAGATGTTAAAAGTAAAACTGAAAGCATATACCACACTTGTCCAATGCTTAATCCATTTAAATTTTTTGTGTGATTTTAAGTCCTGTTTTAAAACAAGAAACTATTTTGCAATAAGCTAAGACTACGACATAACGAAATTTAACTAATATATGAACAGTTGAACTGAAATGGTCGTTTATGTCCTACTTTTCTATTCCTGGTTGGCGAGAGTTAATAGTTCTCAAATGAGACATCTTTGAAATCTACTATTTAGGAGAAAATCAAATCCATTACTGTATTTAAAATAAACGGAAAAACACATTGTTCACGTTGCCAAGAAGCCGAAACACAACAAGGTGTAATTCTTTTGTTTACCATGGCCATTCTAATCTACTACATATAACATGTTTTGTAACTTATGGTGAAAAGATTATTTAAATCTGTCTAAGTAATGGTTAAGTATCTGTATCAATAATGTCTTTCTAATTGTGAATGATCAATCGATTGTTGGCCATATTCGGGAGATTCGGATATTATTTAGGCAAGTTCCTTGATGCCAATTGGTTAAGGTTTGAATGAACAAGACAACAAAGTTAAGTCAACTTATTGCAGACAGTTCCTTTTCAAATTTTTAAGTGGCCAAGCCAAATTTTTATGAATTTGTGTCAAAGAATTGTGGATTATTGTAGAGCGAACACACATAATACGACGCACGTGAAGGGAGAAAACTTTTCATAGCGAACGCTTCCGTTAAGCCATGGTAATATCAATGAAATTATCACATAAATGCTTTTAGCATTAACATTGATAATTAGATTATTATGTAAATCTAAATACAACAGGGGATAACCATAAGTATTCGATTGATATTAATTGAATCATGTTTATCTGACCTGAATCAAACAAAGAGAAAATTTTCATGAAATTCCCAAAAGCCCTTAAAGCTTACATTGATCATGTTTTATATCATATTTTGATAGATATTCAAATTAGATATTGTTTAATGTATATCATTACTCACTCTTTAAACCATATTCGCCATATTCGCGATTGGCAAAATACGATAAGTCGGATCTATGGTTCAAACAATTGGACAAGGGCCTGCATTAGAACTGTACTATTGGTTAAAATTAAGCAGCAGATGACTTTAGTCTTTATTTTAGTTTAAACAAACCCATTTATCAAAATGTCTTAAGCATCACGGACTAATATCAAATTGTTGCTCGTTTTAATGGCATATCACATCACATCGTTTTCATTTTAATACTATCAAATATTTGTCATCGTGATAAAATAACATTACTTTGATAATGAACTGGGTTTACAATGTATTTTTTTTTCGTTTTCACCTTTCCATTTAATTTCAAAATTTCAATTCATTTCAAATATTCTGCTAATACATCTTCGATCATGAACCATGTTTGTTTCTGTACCGTTTCTTTTCCTTAAATTTAAAAAAGTTACTCTGCTAACACAAAATATATATTTTCACTGGAGATATTTTTACCTTTCCATTCGATTTCCAAGTGTTTGCTAGTATTCCATTTAATTCTATTTCAATATAATCATTTGTTACTCTTCAAACACGCAACTTAAATACTAAAACATGATTTTTTACCTTTTCACTTCATTTCACGCTATTCTTCTAATGATAATTTACCTTTCCACTTCATCCATTTCATGAAAATCACGCTATGCTACAAACACAACTTTGATATTGAACAATATTAACCAAGATTTTTACCATTCCATTTCATTTCATTTCAATAATAGCATGTTATGTTATTCTGCAAACAGAACTTGAACCGTATTTGTCATGTTAATTTCCATTTCTTTTCATTTCAATATCACGCTATTCTGAAAACATGACTTTGATATCAACAATGTTTACCATCATTTTTGTACTTTTCCGCTTTATTTCATTCCCATAATATTACGTTATTCTGCATAAACAACTGATATAAGAAACCAAATAAACCATGAATTTATTCTTCCCTATTAATTTCATTTCAATAATAGAATATGTTTTTCTGCAAACACAGGACTTGAACCGCATGTGTCATGTTATTTTACCTTTCCATTTCATTTCAATAATATCACGCTATCACATAACTTTGATGTTAACAATGTTTACCATGAATTGTGTACCTTTCCGTTTCATTTAATTACATTGGCATTGCGTTATTCGGCATAAACAAATGATATAATAAACCAATTAAGTATGATTTTTACTCTTCCATTTAATTTCATTTCAATAACGAACGACGTGAACCGCATTTGTCATTTTATTTTACCTTTCCATTTCATTTCATTTCATTTAAATAATATTACGATATTCTGCATAAACAACTGATATAATAAACAATATTTACAAAGATTTTTACCATTCCATTTAATTTCATTTTAATAATAGCATATGTAATTCTGCAAAAATCAACTGAAATGTGGTTTTTACCTTTCCAATTTATTTCATTTTTATCACGCTATTCTGCAAACACAATCTTGATATTAAACCGTATTTACCTTATTATTTTATCTTTCGATTTTAAAACGCTCTATTATGCATTTTTCTGCGCATTGTTATCATTCACATTAATCTGAATACATAAAACCGGAGAATATATCCAGAGAATCGGTATTATTTAAGTAATGTAATGTAGTACAGCAGGGAATCACAATAATATTACGGTGGACCTGGCGAACAATACAATACTCGAGAGACATTTAACAATATCATTGGTACAAATGACTGTCAAATTAATATTTTATTACAACAATAACAAAGAATCTAGCTCACCAAATAGATGCTTATATTCTAATTACAATGGCAAACGTGACAAGAATCTTGGCTTTACGTCATCTGATGCTTTTATGGCATGCGCAATCGATTATAGCCAGTTTATTGATAAGTTGGTGGTATCTGTGCCAAAACCCGTGATAGTATTGTTACATATCTGATGAATTGGATGTTACTTAAATAGTCTCAGCAAAGTAAAAAGTTTAGAATTTTTTCGGTTATGTTTATGAAAATTGGAATAGCAGTCTCACAACAGTCTTAGCGAAAATAAAATCATAAAGATCCGCACACATATATAATGCTTTTTAAAGGGCAATTTTGAGCCAAAATTTAAGAAATAATTGGAATAAAATTTCTATGTGAGAAAAATGTGGTTCTTTTCAACGTTAAATGTTTACGATCACATTTTTATCTACCAGAAACATTTAAAGGCTTATATTCAAATTCTCTATAATATGAGAAAAAAACATTATCAAAAAAAACCTTTTGCTTTACTCAGACAATAGTGTTTTAGATTTGCTAACTAGAACATTGAATAAGTTGAATTAATAAATTAGACTACTAGTAATTAATTTAGGGGTGATATTGCTGTGATTTTAAGTCTACATAATACTTCATATTCCAGAGATATTTTCAAATGGCTCAAATTTAATAAGACAATACCAAAAATATATGGTGGCGTTTATGGATTTTTTAAATTGAATTTTCATTTGATTTGTATAACTGGAACTAATAAGTTGACGTGGATCATAGTAAATTTGAAATGGTTGACTGACTCATCGGTCTATAAATGTAATGAAATTGGTGGAGTTTTACGTCCTTCTGCACGTAATGGTTAATGAAGTGTGCAATTAGGGAAACGTTGACAGAGTAGCGGCATTAGCCTACTCTTTTTGGCGATTTATGTCGAGGGATCTTAAACGTTCACGGCCTGCAGCACACAGGGACCGGGTTGAAAACTCCGAAAGTTCATCTCGTGCTTTGACGGTATTGAACCCTGTAACTTCAGATAGAAAGCAAGAATCTTATTAAGCCATGGCTGGGAAAACAAACGGCCCTTGGCTGACTTTAAAAGTTTTGCTTTACATTATTAACCATGAAGTAAATAATAGAACAGTTTATATTATACCTTTGTTAATGGATACAGTTGAGTTCTACATTATATAGCTTATGACAGAATTAAGAACTACGAATGAGACATTGTTTGTCTCATTATAACAAAATGGTCTCGTAGTATCAGATTTATTTTGTTGACAGGCGATCTTGTAACGTTTGATTAGTTTATCTTATTAGGAAATGATCTTGTAGTTTCTGACTAATTAATCTGACTTAGAAATAACAAACTGACATCGAGGCGCTTGACTGATTTAGCTGACGGCGGAAATAACATAATCATATGGTAAATATCGAACCTGATGTAACTGACGAGGAAATCAACGGATATTGTAATTTGCAAATCAGATATATCTGACAAGAAAATCAACTGATATTGTAATTTGCAAATCATGATGTAATCTGGAGCTAATGGAAAAATCAAACTAAAAAATAATTTTGTAAATTTCGAATCAAATGTACCTGACAAAGAAAGCAACTGATATTGTAAATTTCGAATCTGATTAATTGGGCTTGGAAAACAATAATATTTTGTAGCGTATAGCCAATATTATATATTTATATCACCAAGAAAAGGCAACTAGTCTTGAAGTGTCAGATGGATATATCTGACGAGGAAATAGCCACTGGTCTTGAAGTGTCAGACGGATCTTTCTGACGAGGAAATAGCCACTGGTCTTGAAGCGTCAGCAGATCTATCTGACGATGAAATAGCAACTGGTCTTGAAGTGTCAGACGGATCTATCTGACGAAGAAATAGCCACTGGTCTTGAAGCGTCAGACGGATCTATCTGACGATGAAATAGCCACTGATCTTAAAGCGTCCGACGGATCTATCAGACGATGAAATAGCAACTGGATAAGAAGTACCTGTCAAGCCCCACTGACAATTAGATAAAACTGTTATCACTGTGTGGATTGACCGGGGAATAACAGCTGCTCTTGGCAGCATTTGGCAGTTACATCTGTCCGATGTATTAACCAGGGAAAATACGAGTTCTTTAGTTTTTCTGACTAATAATAAAAAAAAAAAATTTTTGCTGTGGTCTTCGATGTGGTCTTCAAATGATGAGCACAATACGAGATTAAAGAAGCCTATCTTCTGCACACAATTAAAGACCATTTATATGGTCTTTGACACAATTTAAAAAACATAATTATACATGGGACAACAGTATAATACGTCCGAATGTTGTACCGGATATGTAACTTACATTTCGTTGATTACATCGGTAATCAGGTAAATAATTTTTTGTGCTCTTATTAATCGAACGGTTTGTTACGTTAAATGTGTGTTTCCTTTTATTCTAATCCTCGTTTGCCTATACACAGTGGCACACGGAACTGATAATTCTTAAATAAAATGTATGATTGATACAAATTTACCACTCAGTGGGCAATAAAAATAAAACGTATCCTACCTTTTCGAGCGTAAATAATCCTTTTATATGAGAATTTCAACTAGCTAAAATATTCCCAATTATATTAAACGCGTTCTCACAAATTGAATATAAATACATTTCACTCCTGAATTGGCTTATTATTTCACATCTTTCATGTGATACACATCATACTTAATTTGACAAATTACATCTGATAGGCGCCTTATGTTATTATTATATCGATCTTTTCTGGTAGAGTTTCAGGGACTTCAGTATTTATCCACCGACTAATAACTGTACTTATATACTAATAACATCAGAATAGCTGACAGCCTTTGCTTTACACTAGTATTTTTTCTTCCGATCAATTACCATAATGCTTTAGAAAAATTCGTTGGTATGTCAACGTCTCTTTTGTTCACGACTTAAAAGGATTTTCACTCAAGAGCACATATTTATAGACATCTTTTTTTTCAAATAATGCTCCTGATATATGTTTAATGGTAAAACAGGATGAAAGTGACAACTTCACCCATCGATGGTGTCTTTCCAAATGATCTGAAATGAAACAAAGGGGACTTTTATAACAACCGACATCTATTGATAGTAAATCACGAAGACTATATAAGAGGACAGAAATCAATAACATATTTATGCATATAGTTATATTCTCATATACAGTCGCATTATCAGCCCTGTAGGAATATATCGTTAAAAGGACTGGGATATGTATGAAATACACACAGCCAAAACATTCCTCGCTTAAAAAATATCAGGATTCTGTAATAAAGCTAATCAAACTATGTATTTTCCTGTAATTACAATTCTGACGGCCTAACATACATGAGGTATAGCAAAAGCTGCATGCTTCATATCTCTCAAGTAACACCTTACTATAAAAGAGGCATTATGTTCCAGCTTCAAAATTGAAAACAGACTGGTTAATATTAATATATGTTAGTTTTGTAATCATTGTTAAATCATTCTTGGCTTTTCCATCAAGATTAATACATGTAGTTATCCTTTCATAACGTCATTTCCTTTGAACTTTTTTTTTAATAAAACGTTCCTTCAAAAGCAAAAATTTCCAGATCAATAAATTTTAATTCTGCTTATTATAGACTATTATATTATATATATTTCATCATAAACCAAGTAAATTAGCATGTATTCCCACTTTAGGGTCGTAGTTTCATCGTTGATTTAAAAAAAGCATGTAATATAGATTTGAATAATAATGCTATTACTAGAATTGAATCTGAGGAAAGATTTTGTAATTCAAGATCAAGGATTTAGGACAACTATTAAATTATCAACAGAAATGATTGGCAATGTTTCTTTGTTGATGAGAAAGATATTGGATTGATGTTCTATTGTAACAAAGAATTTCCAGTGATAAAATTGAAAACTAAATTGTTCTCGTAAAATCGACAAAGTTATCACAGGATAATCTTATGATGGAAGAAATGTTAAGATAAGAGGCCAAGGCCGCTACATTAACAAAATAACGATTTTGATCGAAATATTAATAATAACTTTCTTGTTTACTTAAAGAAAACTGCTTTCATTCAAGTGTACTGGAGAAAACAGGATGTATACTTCTTTGGCACTTATTGCATGAGGTAATGTAATTTTGAAACATGTTGGTAAGTTGGATACTCCATCAGAAATGCTTCCAGATAATCGTATATTTTTGTGTTTTGACGCCAAAGAGAAACCAAAAATCCCCATCCTGCAGTACTTGAAAGATCTCACTAGTGTATAAATATTGACATTGTTTTTAACTTCTGTGGATGATTCGAGACTTTAAGGTAAAATTGTTTCGACCCCGATGTGTGTATGGTACGAGTGCCTTAATGAGACAGTAGTAAGGAAAGGTGGTATTCCAAGAATGCCAAAAATGCAGTATTAACTATCTCATTATTTGAACGTTGTTTTTAGTAAAATCAATGCCCATTATATAGGTAAAAGCACTCTTGGAGGGAAATGAGAAATATTTGTGTTTTAGACTTTTAATCTTAATTCAAGTGTTCGACAAATCTTGAATACAGATCATATAGTGGTTGCAAACCTAACCTAAATTGTGTCCAGGTTGACGTGTCTGAAGTTCAACTCCATGACTTTTAATTGCAGTCGGGGAGATCATTAATGCATGATGTGAAAATATAATCAATCTATTGAAGTGAATTATGATCAATGTTGAAACAAGACTCCTTATTTTGAATGCATTGTTGATGATCATGCCATATTTTAACATTATCTAATTGATTGTAACTTAACATGGTCTGATATGAAAGCAACTATTATTATTCATGTTACCCCGATTTAGATCATTTTATCATCAATGTATGGACGTAACCTCAAGCCACAAGTCGTAAACATCTTCGTAATGCCAATATAATTTTACATTATGGTTACCTCATCTTTCTTGGGTATACTCAAAATGATGTCTAAACATCGAACCAATATATGCTTAGATCTGTGTGTCTTCCCTCCATGCACGAGCCCGTTTGTTTTGTGTTTGACTGGGGTATATAAAAGGATATTTCGGGACTAAGAAAATTGGGCTATTTTGTTTTTGTTATAGCGCTAATGAATAAGGACTGGATATTACGTTTTTATGGATTGCTCGTGATAGGTATGGGTACGTAAATTTGCTGATTTGGCCTGAATATTAGAAAGTCGTAGTGTTAATTAGTACGTTCAATCAAAATATGGCGGGCAAAATAGTGTATAGTCAGACCCGGCTGAAGTAAAATTTAAGTAGGGTTGGTAGCCCGCTGGTAACACTTGTACTGAACTTTGAACTCCTTTATGTCACATAATTATCGATCTACATGTAAGTTGGTGTCACATTGTGTGGTAATGTACTTATGTATTTCCTTTTTTTTGGATATGTACTTAATCGCAGCAATATAATTTGTCTTGTAACATAACGTTTTAATGTAACCCTTAATTTGTTACTTGACTCCATTTGCTAATCACAACCTAGACTGTATGAAGTTACTGCTGATGTGATATGAAATTTTATCTGACTTTGCTTTTAATGAACATAATCATTTTTCATACATACATGTTCAATAAATTTCATCGACATATTTTATTGCATGTAAAAGATAAGGTTACCAAGGTGAGTCGCTAACGGGGATAAAGGAAGTATCGAGATAAGAAATTTATTACACAGCATCTCGACTGAATGTAAAGTATTTTCTATTGTAATTTACTAATGATTGAATTTTGATCAGCTCTTGGTTATGTCTGGAATTTTAGGCGCATGCTCGTTTCATAGATACTAACTTGGGATTGGGAAAACAATTCTCACTGGGCTTAAGTTTTACTCAAATTCATGATGCCACTCGCATCAAGAAACTGTGTTCACTAAAAAATAGATTGAAACTTTTTCCTCTATGCGATACGTTATGCTTCAAATTTGAGTAAAATCTCAGTTAAGAATAAAAAAATGTGTGTGACATCAGAGCCAGAGTATCAACGCTTGTGTCGTTTGACGGAGGGGATGACGCTAGAAAGACCTTACCTATCTTAAAATAATTCAAAATTCCATGGATGCTAAAGGAATCTAAAAGAGTTCGCTTATTTAATACATTCATATAATAAAAAAGCCTCCTCTCGATCTCTTCTTAATCCACCACTTCCTTAGTGCAACCGGGTCACTACATAATCAAGTGTTTTCGTTACTTGATGCGATTTTTCAAGGCCAATTGAAAATAAACTTTAAGTGGGGGTAGCTACTGGCGACCACTCCAGAACTGTCAAGAAGTAAATCAGAATAACTTAAGCACCAGAAAAACAAGAAGAGCAAAAAGTCAAGTGTATCCTCATTGTAAGAATTATATAAATGGAGAGGCTACTCGAGTTAAATCCCCCTATCTACTTGAGGGACTCGGGTACTTCAACTAATCAAGGTTTTTATTGACCTTACAATAATTTGATACCTATTAGACATTAAGAGATCTAATGAATCGTCTTTATTGTACTTAACATAAGCCAACTTGTCTAGTCGGAATAATTTAGATCCGAATTAACGCCTTATACAACTACCTGCGCGTTTAGAGTAGGCCTGTCCTTTTTGTCGCTTCTTATCTTTTATTGAGCCGAAGCAGACAATGCAGCTGTGAATAGGTTTAGCAAAGGACTAACTGGTAGATCAGTTTTTTTTTTTAAAAAAGGAAACTCAGAGTCAATAAGTAATGTGATGTACTTAGACAAACGTTGTTCAAGTACCACCAGCCCAGAACTTTAACATACAGGGTCTTTTCCACTGGCTCATTACCGGAAATGACGTCCGGGGATTTCCTTTTTCAATTTAGGGAATAGAAAGAAGAATGTGGCATTAATTCATACCCGTTTCGCTCTACAGCATTAGTTGCAACTTTGCAAGTGTGGACTCTTGCGTTATTCTGTTGCAAAACACCTTTAGATGAAAAGCATGGCTTAACATCACTAGCCATGTTTGACACTCATTGTTTTATTACAGAATGAGTGCAGTGCAGTATTTTTATCCAGGTATAAAACATTTATTGAAACAAGGCACGAAAAGCATAACCGTGTCGGACAATGGGATACGCTTGTTACTTATTGACACATCCGCGTATCTTTGTTGAATTTTTTAAATTTTTTTCTAAATAGTTTGATTGATATTTTTTCTGGTGATTATATATGAAATATACTCAACTACATATGCTTTCCTACACAATTTCTAGTGGCAAAGGTTCTATTAGGTTTCGGGGTCCGTGGATCCGTAGATCAACCAGTACTTATGTTACCGGAAAAAATAACTGGTGGTTTCCACTTTCTGGTCAAGGAACATTGATTTTTTTTTTGTATTCTGTGTCCAATTGTACTACCAATACATGTTCGTTATATCAATCATTTTATGGTCTTAGAGCTAGAGAGTGGTTGCTTAGATGATATGTCAGAAGGGGGTACAGTTCAACACCACACCAAGCCATCATTAGCGCCAAAACATGTTAACTCATCAGTCTTGCTTTAATCAAATTATCATGTGCATAATTTGATTCTTAAAATAGGTAGCCAATACAAAAAAAAAAAAAAACACTAGATGCTTAGTAGAAACAGGGTTAAATTCGATACACCATGTAGTCCTTGTAATATTTGCGGTAATGACACCCTACTGCTGACAAGACCTGAAGCCCTATAAGAGAAACCTTTCATTTGCATTCCTTTATAAACATAATTTCGAAGGATTCCTTATAACCTGGTGTCTCCTTTGCCGGTTCGTCTAAAGGTAACCTTGAAGAAGATGGGCAATTATTTTATGGAAATAACAAAATAATTAAGAAGACAAAGAACTGTTATTAAGCAAAATAAAACCTATAAGGAAATAGTCCTGTGGACTGCAAACTCGTATAGTCTATATTTACGAAAACTCTACGACATCCGGATCGCTCGGTATATGAAATCGTTTTAAAGGAAATAAGGCACTTCTTTTTAGTCTCGTGCATAGTTCAAAAGAAAACGAAAAAAAAACTGTTAAAACTGTTCTTAGAAGTGTCGTAAGAAAGGATGATTTTTGACTTTTTGCTCATCAACATGTCATCGTGAGCTGATCATTTATTTTATTTCTTGAGCTTTGCCAAATGGCATGTTGATGAATAAGTTGTAAAAATGATGCTTTCTTACGACTACTAATAAAAAATTGAACAGTTGAAAAAAATCTTGTTGACGACTTAAAACAAGTTCCGAATAATATAATCGCTGACATTTTCATTTTCTTTTGAAGAGTTATCACAAGGGAAATTAACATTGACTGTTCATGTCTAAAACACTACAAAACATCGTTCAGATCGTTCGAAATTTAATTTAACGGAAGCTAGTTCAATAGCATAAATTGACAATCTTTAGCAATTCAATTATAGTCGACTTTCTGTGATTAAATATCAACATTTCAAATTTAAAAAGAATAATTGTTTAACCTTATATGAAAGGTCTTGTAAAACGATTTTTATAATAGCCAATATTCCAAACGAATGATTATAAGAAAAAATGTTTAACTATTATTTTATTCAATTAAAATTTCAAAGAATGAATTTTCTTGCTTGGGTGCACGTTGTTAAAGGGTGGCAGAAGATGAATACCAAAAGGGCGTTAGGACATCGATATCCCATCAATTCAACTGTGTTGACATGTGCATTGCGTGACCATTTGATCAGGTGAAACTCATTGATCTAGTGTTTTGTTGTCTCATGATGATGCACATAACATTAACTGAAAATAAATCTAACTTAAGTTTAATTCTTGAGGCAATACCGGTATTAAGGGATTTTTTATACTCAAAGACAAGTATGGTTTTGGCAGCATTCCTGGAACATTTGCTGTCTGAAATCACGCCAACACCCCCCCCCCCCCTTCTCTCTCTCTACCCTCCGACGCTTCCTTATCCAGAAAATAATCTACATGAATAATTCAACTGTGCTGTTAATTAGGCAGTTGAATGGTTTTTGTTTTATATTTCCTGACCCATTGACTGCCAATCTCTGTCACCTAATATCCAATTCATGGTGTCATTACTTTACTTCCATCACAGTCTGTCATCAATAAAAAACGAAAATTTGTTTTAAGTTAAACGAACTCCAACTGACCATATCTTAACCAATATGTTCTGGATTTTCATTACTTAATTTAGACCATTTCAAATCTCTAAGGAAATAAAAAGTAACTTAATGTGTCTTCATATAAATTGAATGATGTTGGCTGTAGACAAAATAGATGTTTCAGTAATTTAGAAAGGCTTTATCAGGTTTAGATTTGAAACACGACTTTCAGATATAGTAATGATATCTGTCTCGATTCACTGATACTTTCACTTTCCATTAATGTATTTTATTTTTCCTTCTTCCATTCTTATATCAGATTTATTTCACACCTTTGACATTTAAAAATCAAGATTTTCCTAGACTAATAGAAATATATAAGACAAAATTGTAAGAATCATCCACATTTGACGACATATGAAATGGGTTTTACCTAAAGTAAAATATATTAGAAATCGTAATGGTATACTTGTCAAGTCATTGAATGGATTTGACAAGATATGGGATTGATTTGACAAGAAAATTATGGTTTTCGTATACGTTTACAATGATACGTCAAAGGATGATCTTGACAAGAAAGTAAAGTATGTTTAGTTCAATTTAAAACGACACAACTTTAAATTCGATAATTAAGGATGTACTTGACAAATTACAAAATGAAATTGACTTGTCAAGATATGTTTGACAATGTCATACTTAAGATTGTATTTTATTCTAATTACAAAATGGACTTTTTTTTTCACTTACAGGACTAAAAAATATACCAGTAGTTTACTTTAAATATGTTATAAATTACAATGCTATATAAAGGTAGGTAAAAAATACCAGATGTATTTAAATATGTTTAATTAATGCATATAAAGGTAGGAAAAAAATACCAGTATAGTATTATAAATATGTTATAAATTACGATGCTGTAATAAGGAATGTGCCGTATACAAAATAGGTTTTCACAAGATGTGCCTGTTACACCAAGATGAGTTATACATTGTAATGACGAACTAAAGTCAAAAAAGATACCAGTATATCATTTTAAATATGTTTTAAATAACGATGCTATAATAAGGAATGTATCGTATACAAAATAATCTTTAAGCGACATTTAGGGGTAGCAAATACATTAAATAACGGAACACAATTTTATGGTATACTACTCCTTAAATTTATTACACACAACGTTTCAACAATCTACATTGTCATCATCAGGTGAAATGAGGAAATGAAATTTCACCTGATGATGACAATGAAGATTGTTGAAACGTTGTGTGTAATAAATTTAAGGAGTAGTATACCATAATATTGTGTTCCGTTATTTAATGTATACCAGTATATTATGTTTAATATGTTTTAAATTACGATGCTATAAAAAGGAATGTGCCTTATATAAATTATACAATAAGCTTGATAAGATGCGACTGTTTCACTTCGATGTGTTATAAATCTATACTGAAGATTGACTTGACTATAATATTGATGTTTACCTGAAGGTAAATATGTTCTAAATCCTAATCACTTACGATTAGTATGAATTGACTAGAAATGTAATTGACTTGACAAGGGTAAGATGTATTGCCCTAAAGTCAAATACTGAACGGTATTAATTGCAATCTTGTGCAATGAACAACGAATTACTATTTTACTACAAATTTTCAGTCAGCTATAATATTTATAACAACGTTCATGAATAGAAAATGATAACGATAGAACAAAATGGTTGAAATTAGGTGGTTGGTTGGTTCCGAATCCACGAGTCCCAGCCCTCTAGCAAAAATGTACCAAAGTATACAATTGAAAATCTGTAGATCTTCTATATTCCCTGGGGAGGGCCAACCCATTGGGGTCTTAGATGCCCAATTAAGCTGTTTCAATACCTTTGCTGTAACTATATTTTGTGCAGGAATATTGAGTTTGTCTTTGAACAAATTTGGATTTGTCTCCCACCTGTATTTCTAGATTGATAGTTTTTGTTCTAATGGCACCCCACCTCAATATGTCACAGTGGTTATGAATATGACTCATGTATGTCAGTCCACATATACCAGGAACTATTTTGATATTCCAGAACAATTTGAGAACCTTTTTTTCTTATTGACGATATAATAGATAATAAAATAAAGGTTAAATGGAACCGTCAGAAATAGAAAATTATTTCCAATTCGAAGATTGCAATTCAAAAAAAGTAAATTAAAATCGACGTTTTTATTGAAACAAACAGAAAAGCCAAGCGTTTTGATTGACAGGTCCCTTATTTTTCGTTGCTGTACTTAATACAACTAATTGTACGTTTCACGACCTGCAATGCGTTTATTGTCACAGGGATAGGACATTATGTATAATAACACAGTCGTTCATTCAAAGTAAAATTTAATTCGAAGAATGTGACACATTGTCCGAATATAAGTACATGTAGTCGACAATACCCAGGAGCCCTCCCTTTAGTAAGAATATCCAATTTAGTTCTGACCAAAGAGACATTTTGTCAAGAACAATTACGAAATAAAATATGTATTTTTTTTTGTCAAAAAATTGCTAGATGAAGGAGACCCTTAATTAAATTGTTAATTGAAACTACGATGAAAACTGTAAATAAAACTGAAGTAAATGTGTTCATTGAATTGATTCATGGTACTTTGTCAAGTCAATTAAAATGCTAAAGCTTTAAACTGGAGACCAACCTTACTCGATTATCTAGCCGGCGCTTGTGGATGATATTGTTGTACTCCAAGTGTTCATCGAAACAAAGTGTCTTTTTCTTCTACGTGATATGCCCCAGAAGATGGTTAAACATCTAAAATATTGTAAAGTTGAGCTGCAGAATGTTTAAAATTAATACAAAGGAAACGAAATCATTATACGCCAAGATAAAACATACTGGACCGAAACAGCTGTCCTTAAAAAAAATACCGAATGTTGCAGAAAGAATTGAAGAGGTAGAAGATAGATGGCCCAGTACAATACTATTTGTAATCAGGTTTATGTCTGTATTGTAATAGATTGATACAGAAGGAAATAATTGAAATAATCTATCAAATTGTTACAAAACGTTTAATCATAGTGTAAATACATCTTTAGAAGAACAAATTGAATTTACGATCTCATTCAACCTTGATAGTGTCGGTCGTGTTCAGCAATGAGATTTGTGATGGTTAAATTTCGGTGATAACGGTAAATGTGTAGAAACGACCATTGATGATTATGTTCAAAATGGACCCAAATACCCCAAAAGCCAGGACAATAGAAATTGCCAAATATACTCAAGCAGCAGTGGATTTCAACCATTTTTTTTATTATTGCAGTCACAACAGTTTCCCTGAATAATAATTGCGTTGTCCTAGTTTGTCTATTGGCATGATGGTATACTGAAAACGTAATGCTCCATAAACTGAGCACAGAGTAATTTATGCATTTATGTCAGTGCAAAAAAGTAACATTCTTTACGGACAGTTATATATTGTCTATGGATAGACAGAAGATACAGAACAGACTGAAGTCATCTGATTATGGTAATCGGATTGTATCTGGTCAATCGTTTTTTCGCTAGTGAATCAAGCTCCAGACATCAGATAAGTCAAATCGTTTTGCTCATTGATTTTTTAAAAGATGTTTTGTTGACTGTTTTCATGTTGTGGTAGAAATTAATCAAGTTTTTACAGTGGTGATTTGAACTAGACTTGTGTGAAATTACATTTCCTGGTTTGTGCTATGTAAAAGATAAGAATCTGTTACAAGCCGTGGAAGAGTCGTTGCATCCGACGTATTTTCACTAGATAAACCATAAAGTCGCAATTATCTTTCAAGCAACTTGATTAAGCTTAAATGTTATGTTTCTCTTAAAATTCTGATTATTTTTTAATGTTTTTTACTCTACAATATCGCAGTCGGCGATGTCACTGTTTGTAGTAGAATAGTTTATAAAATTTTGCTAACTGAAATGAAATGGTTGTTGTGAACTGTGTCCTCAATTGTACAAATATGAGGATAGGCATTGCCTCAAAAAGTAAAAGGAGGTGAGAGCCTGAAGAAAACGGGACCTCAGTAAACAATCCTATCTAAACTTATCTCGATCAATGACAGAACAACCGGGCTGAACATTCAGGAAAGTCTAATTTAAAAAAAATAAAAAGGAGCATAAATAAAGTTTGACAAATTTATTTTCTTCTAATGATACAAAAAGCGTAAATGTAATTATTTTGTTATAAAGAGAGAAAAAAGATACATAAGTTTCCTTTTGTACAATATTTTTATTTTCCCCTTTGTACTACAATAACGCGGTTGCATACAGATGGTTTATTATATTAATTCTATTTGACTAAAATCTTTAATAAGTCGTGTAAACGTTGATGTGTGTTCATTTGATCACGAATTCTACATCACGTTAAATATAATTATATTATTTATCCATAATGAAAACATCTAAGGCAGGACACGTCTAAGATTTTCCTTCAAGATCAAGACCTTTTTTTAATCCTGAAGACCAGTCTATATCTAAAGATTTTGTCGGATCTCATAAATGTTAATACTTTAAACGTACAAGTAGGCCTATCGCTCTGGAAAGCGGAACTGGTTGGCTAATATACACTAAAGAAATCGGACCGCCTTTTTTGGCATCTTTAGCGTTTCATTGCACTCGATGTTGAAATGACTTTTGGATCTATTCTTACGATAAGCCGACTAAAACAGAAATGGATACGCCGAATTATCACATGTTTATAATAGCCACATTTTTCAATAAATAACATTATATTCTACTTTTCTTTACTCTATCTCACTAAACTCTATCTACATTTTCCAAAAAAGTTGATATGGAAAACCCGAAGTACTTGATGCGACTTGACGTTGGACTTCCGTCTGATTCAATAAATATCATTAAATGCAAATGCAAATATTGTGATAAAAATCAAAAGGTGACTAAATAATAGGACATTAATTTACCTCAATCTATTACTCAATAAATAAATAATGGTTTCAATTCATGGAATGATAACCGGTGATTTTCACGGACAATTTTAATTATCCATTGAATGATATTGAATTACATCAAACGTTATTATATAAATAGACAATATATTATTCAGAACAGAACAGAAAATTATTCAATATGTTATGTGATGCTATATGGAATAATGAACATTACTGATGGTGAACATTTTATTTATGAAACTAATAAATCAGAAATAGTAAATACAAATCGATTCAACTGAAATATGATTATGGCACATAGGGGCCAAAACTGAATTTTAGCAAATATTAACGGTACCACGTAACGGTATCATGTTAACAGTTCTGTGGGTGTATAAATCGATTCACACAATATTTAGACCGACCATATTACACGCAAAAACATTGAATATAACACAATACCTGAAATATTTTAACAAGCTGTTTAAACAGAGGAAAAACATCGACCAGTTTCAATGAAATAAATTGCTGACAAGTGGAAAAATTAATCTAACAACCTCGAGCTATCAAAGTGACTTCACTGATCGGAGATCGGGCGATATCGCGTTGGAGGTCAGACATAAAATAGGTTTTCTTCTTTTTTTTCTGACACCGGATATAATCACGACATAAATATCTCATGAAACTGAAAGGTTAACCAAAGAGGTGGTTTCTGAAAAATACTAACACACAGAGGATGTGAGCCCACTTTATTGGTATATGCACCTTTGTTCGAGGAAGTATAGGGCTATCCGCATACGTAGCAAGAACGAATATATGATATGAGGTTTAATTCTAAGAATTCCCGATATATGGTCTCCGTGTTTACTGATGTCAATGATTTCACTTTTAGCTTGGCGAAGAAATCAGGTAGAGTGATCAAGTACCATATAGATGAAACGAATATACGAAATACGGGTCCGGACACGATGAGCTTTTTCTAATTTCTACTGTATTGATGCTTAATTTCAAGCGACCTTGCCTTGTGTGTTTGCACCTAAACGCGGCGAAAAAAACAAAATTGATCATATTACTGCAATTCTCATTTAAATGTTCAAATCGACAGGAAACAGGTTAATGTTTTATATAAAAACAGACACTATCGAAGTCGATGTATAATTGATTGAAAACTGTCTGCTCAATTTTTATTACTTTTTCAACTAGTCAATAGTTTGATTTATTCATAGGAGTTCTGATCAAAATCTCCTCAATATTAAGATTGGTTCTTTGGAAGGGATTTAGCACCAATCCTGGTGATACTAGAATATTTGGCAACTACAATATTATTCAAATCATATTTGCTGATAAAGATCAGAGCCATCGCAATATTATGACTATTATTTCGCAACATTCACTTTTTGCGTTTTTTCGATCAAGACTGGATATGATAAGACTCTAGGCATCTGCAGACAGTAAATCATTATGTGTGTAACGATAACAGACAAAATGACAAATGATATTCGCAAGGTTTAAAGCCCCAGGTGATCAGTCTGTTACCTTGGGACTTTACATGTAATTTAACGTGTGTTCCTTGGCCTGATAATGGTCATTCATTAAAGGAAGACTTGAGAAGAAGAAAACAGTCTGTAGATAAAGACCACTCACTGTTATACTTTTATAAATGCTTGAGCAACAAGTGCTAATTATTGTACTGAAGATATTCTCAGAACTGTATTGTCTCCGGGCTGCGTACATTCACATGTCTTCGAGGCATTGTTAACCTTATCATATAAATTGATCCTTTCAGCAAAACGTTTGTCATTTCCACAATACAAAATAAGAGTTTTAACGAGCCTGCATTATTTTTATCTTGTTAAAGCAAATACATTGACGAGTGCTGAACAAATAATGTCTTTCAATAAAAAAAAGTCTATGTAGTAAGTAATTTTAATTGGCAATTCCAATCAACTTGTAACACTGGATTTATAAATGAGGTAGGTACATATAGAGGTAAATCTTGCATAAGGCAACACTATTTGTCGGAAAGGTAAATTAAAACGGACATTCGTAGATTTCATACTTGGGTTGATTTGCTTACGCTTCCACATACAACGATATCAATGCCACATTGAAAAGGCAAAGAGGGACTAGCAATCCGTAGAAACATTGACAAAATCAAGAAAAAGGGTTCTATTAATGAATGATTACATGTTTTATTATATGAAAAGAACGTCAAATAACATAGGAAACAAAACAAGTATAAGTATAAAACCTTATAAAGGCTCACAAGACAACAAGGAACCGTTGAATGGCACGAAATTTTCATTAGGTAATTTACTCAATAAATTTGTGTTTTCCCAGTTATGTTTAAATTAAACAAATGTTCAAGTTCTAAATTGAGTTATTACACACCCCAATGTTGTGTAGAACAGTGTTACAAATATCAGTAAGGCTTTTGATCGGGTGTGGCACCGAGTGCAAATTAGTGGTACTTTCTCTCTCTTAAAACCTATCGCTAAGGGCATCAGAAAGTAGTCCTTAGCCGTAAAACTTCCTCTTTTAAACATGTTTCTGCTGGGGTTCCACAAGGTTCAATTCCTATCTCCCTTATATTCCTTGTTTATATTAACGATGTAACCAAAACATATACCGTCTAATATAAAAGTATTTGCAGATACAACTATCTTTCTTATGGTAGTTAATCAGCTTACAACTCAAGAATAGTTGAATTCTGGCATGCAGCGTTTTACTGGTAAAAGAATTTAGAAAATCAATTTTAATCCATCCAAAACAAGTTTAACTTTCTTTGGTGTACAACAACCGTCCATAAGTAGCCTGAGTTTCAATGATCGTGTTATAAACATTAATGTCTCTGGTCTTGAATATATTACTTCCAAAATATGTCCGAACCTTTAAAAAGATTTAAAATGCTAAACACTGCCTTTTCTTTAAATGCCCTTTACATTTATTTAAACTACATGACTCTATTGCTCATCTTCAGGTGCAATACATTAACGTATAACACCTTTATACATGTATATTGAACTGACTGAAGGCCCGTACACAGACTTGATTGTTTTTTATGGCAAGTAATATATCCGGAAGGGCAATGGGGTATAGTCTTGGATGCAGAGATAAAATTCGGCGGTTGTTAGAATCCCGTATATATTAACGTAATATAAAGGAAAATATGTTTAGTCCTCTTTACTATATTATTATATATTTCATTATCATTAGTTAGATTTAATTCATACTTTTATATTCATATTAATTTTTGTCTGTTATTTTGAAAACGGTTATATACGCAAGAGTCTGTTACCAAAGCATGTGTTGTTTATTAAACAAAATATATGGATTGAACTTGATGGAATAAATATATCCCACTTGATTTCAAACTATCGATAACATATTTCAAGAGAAAAGATTTTTTCTATGTAGATTAATGAAGTATTTAATTGTATCAATAACAATATTGAGTAAAAGGAGTAAATACATTGTCAATATACATTGTCAATATACATAGCATTTATTTGTATTTTTTATACTATGAGATAATGTATTTTGAGTTCCTGCTATTGACGTAGTCTGACTTGATTGTTTGATAACATATCTAAATCAGGATATGATTTAAGATTCAAGCTCTAAACTATTTCGAACATTTTTCGCCCTATTAAATGCGTTCAGTCCACTCAACGGGGGGCCAAATATCTTCTCAGTGTACTGTTTTGTTTATTCAACGGAACTATGAGGGCCTCTCATAGGTCCGCGTTTACACGGTATGTTTAATGCATCGTTTACAAACCACACCAAATTCGTTCTCCGGGCCTTGGTACTAAAACTGAGGGAAAGTTCGTATTCATATCTACATATTGATTATCTTTAAAGGAACGGAATCGCATTTTCTATGGTTGATTTGGGAATTGAATATAAGTAAATTGCCTTCAGGTGTACACGAAATGCAAGAAAATCGAATATTTCAAACTAGGAATTTAGCTTTCTATTTCTTTTTAAGTCTTGTCTATCATATCGCAGTCTTAAGACATGAAGATTTTTCAGTTTATATGCCATAAGGCCCAACTTTCGGCTGCGAGCTGTGAAAGGTATTACTGATTACCCTAGTTAACTTTCTTTACTGAGACTAAAGTATGCTTGGTGAAATGGTGAATTGCATAACAAATTCTGGAACTATCTACACTTAAAAGCAATTGTCGATATATTCATACTGACAAAATCAGTCAATACCATCTAGAAATTGCTATGGTATCATTTGATTATTACTTCCGTCAAGTTCCTGCATCATCAACTTCTAATTTTTTTTAATGTATTTATTATAGGTAATAAGGACATTAGTATAACGCCTGCTATTGATGCAATTTCAAAAGCATATTAATATATTCACTTAAAATATGTTTTTACTCAAGAATTTCGCGTTAGCTGGCTGAGAGTAGGGGAGTTGTTTGAGCATCACATAGCGTTAAACCAGTAGGTGTGAATTAGGTTTCATTCTATCTATC